>JAJJWW010014143.1:0-600000 GCA_023531295.1 Papaver armeniacum
GATGAAATCCGAACCCTTATCTTATATGGCCAGTCCTTGCCCTTTACTAGGAATTTAAAGCGGCCGTTTTCAATACCTCAACATATATGCATACAAAATCATCCATAAACCCTTAGACGGGGATTCGCGGGTGTTTAGAATTCTTACCTCCCGTTCCAGACGGGGATGAACCGTTGAAGTCGACTCGGGCCACGACTCCTATGTCATGTACGAACCCGAGGGCTGAGGCGATATCATAATCGTCGTCCTTCCTGTCGGTTATGCGGTTTATATTTAAATTACCCTTCCTTAGGGTTTAAAATTAATAATGTCCGATAGTCCAACAAAAAGTCCAAAAATTAAAAAGTCCAAAAATAAAAATTACAAAAATAATTACCTAATTACAGTTTCTAAAAAAAATAAAAATAATTACACTATATACAAAGTTTTCTTCTTCACTTCGTTATGATCTCTCTTTTCTTTCCTATTTTGGCTTTGCTTTTACTTTCAGCACTTTCTCTTTTTTCTTTCGCTCCACTCCAAATCTGGAAGCAAACAGAAATACCAAACCGCGTAAAAAAGAACAAAAATAATAAAAAAAATAAAACCTAAAAACAAATCTATAAACAAGTCCCCGGCAGCGGCGCCAAAAATTGATGTGACTCAATAATGTTGTAGAAAGTGGTAGTAAGGTTGTCGTTCACTCGGACTTGACGAGATCGATTTTAATTTTTAATAAAAGAAAAATAATAAATATAAAGAATATATACAATTTATGTCACAAGATGAAGAGAGTTACTGGGACTCGGGATTCCACTAATTCTCACATTCATGCGGTTCATCTATTAATGCCGGACAATTAAAGCTCATAAAATAACAAACATCGACTCTAATTCTTTGCCAAGGTAGATTTTATAAAGAATTATATGTAACTCACAAGCGTGACGCATCTAAAGTACCTAAGACTAAGCATGCGACATCTAACGAATTCACAAATAATCAAGAAAAATCATAAATCAATTATAATAGTGCAAATAGTCATAAAGGAATTAAATAGAATTACCACATGGGTGCAAAATAGCTTCCTCCGTCGTCCCAGTGATGGGTTCTAGCTCATCATGTTGGAAACACGCTCAAAGGATTTTTTTATTGCTCAAAAAGGTGTTTACAATGATGAAATAGAGAGAAAATGATGAAAATCGGGTTTGCAACGGTTATAGATGTTGCAAACATCTTTTTACAAACTAGGTTAAAAACCGTTCTCGCTTTTAAGTCTGCCCCTCCCAGGTGTTACGACCCACGCCAAAGTGTCGTTGTCACTTTGTTGAAATACTGACGGTCCCTTGTGCGTTGATGTTCTTCGTGTTCTTCAATAGCGAAGCGACAAGATATTTTGTAACTCGATTTTTTTTGGCTTTCAGTCGCTCCCAGCTCTCCCAAACTCTCCTCTCCGCGTCTACTCGACCTCGGCAACATATATATACTTGACAGGGCAAAGATATCCCCTCATAATCACCAAATATCTCCTCATTAAAACAATATATTTTCCACGGGATTATTTCTGTTATTTCTTTTCACGCGTCAACTTGCTTCAAAACTCGATATTTATCTTCTACACGTTCTGTTTCAAAGCCATAGCACACTCCAAACACACCCATTACACGTCTCAAAGCTCACAGCGACCCATGCAAACCCGTGCAACTCTGCTTTCTTCCAGCGAGTTATCCAGCCAAATTTAGGTCACTAATCGACCCATACCAACCTGTTAAGCCCCGGAGGAAGATACCCAATCAATTCCAACCATTGAGTCTCCTCCTAACTCGTCCAAAAATCAAACCAAAATTACGCAGTGAAGAACAATAATTTCCCGCCAAAACCAAAATTTGAAATGGAGAGGATGAAGTGCCCTGATCCAAAACATGGGCGCCTTTATCGGTGGGGTGCTGGGGTGCCCTTATCCAAAATGAGGGTGCCTTTATCACTTTTCTCCAGGGGTCCAAATAACACTTTTTGAGCAACTTTTTCCACACAAGTGTATTTCTCCAAAAACACCTACACACACATAAAAACACCAAAATTAGTACAGAAATCGAGACCAACAATAGAGACAATGAGGACAATTCAGACACAAAAATGTGTCTATCAAAATACCCCCAAACTTATTATTTGCTAGTCCTCGAGCAAATTTATTCTAGAAATAAAAATCATTTGAACCCCTAGGTGGCCCTAGTGGCGGAGTGTTGTCTCGGAGGGTTTACCAGAGGTGTACCCACAAAACCTTCACTCCAGACCCTAGCTACCTACGCAAAACCTTGGAAGGCACTAAAGAATCTCCTTGGTTGGCATACTTATTGACTGCAGGAGGAAGTACCCTGATGCGAAATTCCAATTGCTGTACACGAGTTTGCACTCGAGCATACTAAAATTCATATATAAGTCACAGAGCTCTACTCAGATAGTCGCACTATGGACATCAATACCCGGAGTCAAAACTAATCACATGGATAGATCAAGAAGATGAATATAGAGAAAAACATAGATGGTTTTGATGTTTACTAAGTGAACGGTGTTTCCCATATACATGTCAAGGCCTCCGCCAAAATGAACCTATCCTAATGGTGAGATACTAGTCTGACTAATATCAACACACTGGCATATACAAGGGAACCAGTGGTCGATAATCCTAACTCTAGGTCAACACAACTGACATATACAAGGGTTCCAGTGGTCGACTTTATTGAATTTATTCCGGTTGGTCAGATGGTCTGGTCTCACTTTCTCACTTTTTTTTTTTTTTTTTTTTTTTTTTTTTTTTTTTTTTTTTTTTTTTTTTCAACTTTTTTTTTTTTTTTTGTATCTCAATCACTCTATTTCACTCTAGCATTGGTAACAACTTGATTCGTGGGCCCCACCTAATCACTTAGAGAAACATAGTTTAAAAACAAACAAAATAAAAACAGAAGTGAAAAGGACTCAACGAGATATGGTGAAACTATCATGTTATTTCTAACACCTGAGCTCTGTGCTTTTATGAATAGACTCTTTAGATGTTTCCATCTAATCAGATTGGTTCCTCAACTCCTACAGCCAAGATGTTTCCATCCACTTAGATTGGTTAGTGCCGACCTTAATGAACATAAATTTTTAGGCTCTGGAGTTTATTTACTGCAACTAAAAAGTTTCTCCCATACCCCCAAACTTAAATCTAACATTGTCCTCAATGTTCTAAAGATGAAATTAAAAGCATGAACATTGAGAAACTTTTACCACTTGAAGAGAAGAGTAAGGAAAGATATTACCGTGTTGCATGAGCATGGGTTACCTCCCAAGAAGTGCTAAGTTTAAAGTCTTGACCCGGACTAAGAAAGGATTAGTCACCTTATAGAATCATAGAGTAATAGCCGGAATAATCTTTGCGGATCACCAAAACCAAAAAGGGCTATCACAAGTAAAAGGAAACTGCAACTTGCCAAGAAAGTTAACAAATAAAGCACACCCTTGTCTAGTTTCTGATTAAGACAACTACATCTAGTTGTGGTTCGAGGTTCGGAGTTCTATAACTTGGATCTAGATAACATATTTTCATGGGTTGCATTTCCTCAAAAGTTGAATCCAAATGTTTAGGTTCTAGAGTCTGGAAAAACTCAAATAAAAGCTTAGAAGCACATAATAATAACCTAAATAATTGCGGATCCTCGAAGTCAATCAGACTTGACTCATACAGTTGACCACAGTAGTGGTCATTCTTAAGCAAATGTGTCGACCCTAATATCCTAAAGTAATTAGGTTTAGTCTCAAAACTTAATAAATGACACATCTGAAACTTATACGTTCCCACAATTGAAAGGAAGGTTTTTGGTGGGAAAACAAAATCAATCGTGGTAGCATAGCCTGGGTTAACCACATCAACCAGAGGATGGGTTTCTAACAACTGAACTTCTTTATGGACACAACTAGGTTCAGGAAAAAGTGTATGAAGATAATCTTTTAAAATGGTTGAGGCACATATGTTAAGTCCCAAGTTAGGGACTTTTCTAAGAGTTAAAGCACATGGAGAATGATAATCACCCCCAAACTTAGAGTTTTCAGTGTCTCTAGAAAGACTAGTCACAACTTCCCTAATTTCAAGGTCATCTAATTCCTGAAAATGGTCAATTGATTCTTCTAAGTCAGGTACATCCTCACTCATCTCTACGAGTTCATTTTCTTTTTCTAAGTCTATTGTTTCTAAATCGCAAGACTCAAAATATACTCGTTCCTCTAAACCATCATTGGCTTCGTAATCAAAAGGAAATACTACATCGTCTAAAACGGGGGTATCTCTAGTCAAATCCTCATCCTTTTGAATAGGTGAATAATTATTAAAATTATTTGGATTTGAACTAGAAATATTATCATCATTAAGCTCAATTGGAGTAACAAATTCTGATCGCTATGCCCTACGATTTCAAATTCTTCATCAACACTATCCTCATCATAATCATAACATGAAAATGGTTGAACCTCATCCAAATTAGTGTTACCGAATCTAACCTCGTTATCATGATTATAAATATCTTCATTTTCATGGGTATTATTGGAAACACTGTATTGGGAATTAAGATTATTTCGAGCAAGTTTTTCGACAATCCTATTTGTACTTTCAGTAAATTGCTTAAGAGTCTCTTCTAAAGACATCCTAGTTGACTGCTCTAGGGATTCATCTGGAATATTTAAGGTTTCCTTCACAAATAAGGAATGACTCTTGAAAGCCTCTTCTAGAGAAATAGATGAATTGTTTTGCTCATAAGACCGATATACGTGTGGATAGTAATTGGGCTCACCATGGTGTGACCCATAACCTTCAAAAGGTTGGCGTTCCCAACCACTATTCACACTATGGTCATAGTAGTAATGTCCATATTGTTCGATTGGATATTCGTTGTATTGGCTATACCGGTTTGACATCCTAACGCAAGGGAATTCTACACAAACACAAACAAGGCTGACTCGACCACAACAAACCTACGATTTCTAGCAAACAAAAAGCATGATGGCTCCACTTAGATTGTTTTCTAGACCGACTTCTAATCCTTCGAAAGGGAATTCGTTACAACTGAGCAAACCCCTACGGAATCAATCCGAGTTTAAGTAAGTTGAATAGAGGCGAGGAAGCTGCGTGGAGCTTTGATACCCAAGGCCTCACCGCATTACAAGGCGGCACAGTCACGCATTCAACTCACAGAAACCATCATGAACTTCGAAGTATGCTCACAAGAGTAACCAATAATTTTCGAACGACTTTCCTATTAAGCTCGTTACCCTATAGGTCTCGTTCTAGTCAAAATTTTAGGCTTAGGTTCGTGTTTGGTTTCGTTTTCCTAAGGCGGGCAAGAAGAGAACGGTGATGAAATCCGAACCCTTATCTTATATGGCCAGTCCTTGCCCTTTACTAGGAATTTAAAGCAGCCGTTTTCAATACCTCAACATATATGCATACAAAATCATCCAGTAAACCCGCCATGTGGGATTCACGGGTGTTTAGAATTCTTACCTCCCGTTCCAGACGGGGGATGAACCGTTGAAGTCGACTCGGGCCACGACTCCTATGTCATGTACGAACCCGAGGGGCTGAGACGATATCGTAATCGTCGTCCTTCCCTGTGCAGTTTATATTTAAATTACCCTTCCTTAGGGTTTAAAATTAATAATGTCCGATAGTCCAACAAAAAGTCCAAAAATTAAAAAGTCCAAAAATAAAAATTACAAAAATAATTACCTAATTACAGTTTCTAAAAAAAATAAAAATAATTACACTATATACAAAGTTTTCTTCTTCACTTCGTTATGATCTCTCTTTTCTTTCCTATTTTGGCTTTGCTTTTATTTTCAGCACTTTCTCTTTTCTTTCGCTCCACTCCAAATCGAAAGCAAACGAAATACCAAACCGCGTAAAAAAGAACAAAAATAATAAAAAAATAAAACCTAAAAACAAATCTATAAACAAGTCCCCGGCAGCGGCGCCAAAAATTGATGTGACTCAATAATGTTGTAGAAAGTGGTAGTAAGGTTGTCGTTCACTCGGACTTGACGAGATCGATTTTAAGTTTTAATAAAAGAAAAATAATAAATATAAAGAATATATACAATTTATGTCACAAGATGAAGAGAGTTACTGGGACTCGGGATTCCACTAATTCTCACATTCATGCGGTTCATCTATTAATTCCGGACAATTAAAGCTCATAAAATAACAAACATCGACTCTAATTCTTTGCCAAGGTAGATTTTATAAAGAATTATATGTAACTCACAAGCATGACGCATCTAAAGTACCTAAGACTAAGCATGCGACATCTAACGAATTCACAAATAATCAAGAAAAATCATAAATCAATTATAATAGTGCAAATAGTCATAAAGGAATTAAATAGAATTACCACATGGGTGCAAAATAGCTTCCTCCGTCGTCCCAGTGATGGGTTCTAGCTCATCATGTTGGAAACACGCTCAAAGGATTTTTTTATTGCTCAAAAAGGTGTTTACAATGATGAAATATAGAGAAAATGATGAAAATCGGGTTTGCAACAGTTATAGATGTTGCAAACACTGTTACAAACTAGGTTAAAAACCGTTACTGCTTTTAAGTCTGCCCCCTCCGTGTTACGACCCACGCCAAAGTGTCGTTGTCACTGTTGAAATACGACGGTCCCTTGTGCGTTGATGTTCTTCGTGTTCTTCAATGGCAGCAGCAGCAAGATATTTTGTAACTCGATTTTTTTGGCTTTCTGGTCGCTCCCAGCTCTCCCAAACTCTCCTCTCCGCGTCTACTCGACCTCAGCAACATATATATACTTGACAGGGCAAAGATATCCCCTCATAATCACCAAATATCTCCTCATTAAAACAATATATTTTCCACGGGATTATTTCCTGTTATTTCTTTTTCACGCGTCAACTTGCTTCAAAACTCGATATTTATCTTCTACACGTTCCTGCTGCAGCATAGCACACTCCAAACACACCCATTACACGTCTCAAAGCTCACAGCGACCCATGCAAACCCGTGCAACTCTGCTTTCTTCTAGCGAGTTATCCAGCCAAATTTAGGTCACTAATCGACCCATACCAACCCTGTTAAGCCCAGAGGAAGATACCCAATCAATTCCAACCATTGAGTCTCCTCCTAACTCGTCCAAAAATCAAACCAAAATTCTGCCAGTGAAGAACAATAATTTCCCGCCAAAACCAAAATTTGAAATGGAGAGGATGAAGTGCCCTGATCCAAAACATGGGCGCCTTTATCAGCTGGGGTGCCTGGGGTGCCCTTATCCAAAATGAGGGTGCCTTTATCACTTTTCTCCCGGGGTCCAAATAACACTTTTTGAGCAACTTTTTCCGCACAAGTGTATTTCTCCAAAAACACCTACACACACATAAAAACACCAAAATTAGTACAGAAATCGAGACCAACAATAGAGACAATGAGGACAATTCAGACACAAAAATGTGTCTATCACTAACCTATACGAAGTTGACTCTAGTACATAATCAAGTGAATCTTTAAATGAGTTTTGATTTACTAAAATATGACAACCAAAACACTTGGTGAGTTCAACCGAGTTATGCTCTAACAAAAGGGAAATCACTAGGCTTATTGGTATTTGTTATTCATTGCATATCTTTTGAATTACCAATATGTGTGTTTAGTATAACCGCTCATGACTTGCTTATGTTCTTGGAAACACTATTCACAAGGCCTGACTTTTGTATTTGTATGACTTTTATTAGTCAAACCGATCTTAAGTAATCACCTGAGATGGTATGATCGATTTATTCTACCAACTCTAGTCATTGGGGAACCGATCCTAGTAAGAGGTGGAACCGATCACAAAAGGGGAATCGATCTCTGTAGGAGGTGCAACAAGTTTCTAGTTATTGGGAACCGATCCTATGAACATGTGCAACACGTTTTTAGTTATTGGGAACCGATCCTATGGACATGTGCAACAAATACAAGTTAGATACCATATATATGTGGGAACCGATCCTAGTACCTAGTCAACCAAGTTTTGGTAACTATCGTGACTAATTCTAGTACCCACATGGAGGTAGAACCGAAACATGTTTTGGTACGTAGAACCGTGAAACCCATGTTTGGTGATTTGATAGGATAATCATTCACATAATTCTTGGAAGTTTGGTGAACCAATTCTAAACTCGTTTTGGAAGTGTGGCAAATCGATTCCAAGATAGTAAATATGAAAGATGATTTACTAAGTTAAGATGTTGACATACTTTGAACATGTGAAGTAACGCTTATCTTTTGTTGTTCAAAGATATTCCTTAAATAGCTAAAGGAGAATCTCGGATCGAAATAAATTGAGAATCTTTTACTTAAGGTTTTTAGTTTTATATGCTTTTAATTTCCAGCAATTAAAATGCATATCTTTATAAAATAAAAATTGGTAATGTGCATTTACTAATTGGAGATTTTCTAATGAGATTTTCGGTCATTATTTGGACGAAGCATTTCCAGGAATTATGGAAACAGATTTTTGAAATATATTGCATATCTTGAGAATATTTTCGGTTTTGGAAATTCCTTGGTGTCCAAAATTCCTTGGTCAATAAATATTGAAGTTTGCATTTCGAGCAAACTAATCCTCAGAGTCAGCAAAACTATCTAGTTGTGTTGTTACCAGTGGAGCCGCCTATTCGGAGAGGAAAGTAACTTAATTAGGCGAAATCTCTTACGGACGCTCAGTTTAAAGATTTTTTTGGGATTGAGAAGCTCTATTAGTACCGTTGGTGGGAAACTAGATAATTGCGGTTTATTATTAGTCTTCGATTGATTTGATTGACAAACGGTTGTTGAACTTTGATTGCACCTAGTTTGTTTATGCTTAAGAATCTTCTCTTCTGATATAAGATTCACTCAAACTAGATCGAAGTTTCGACGGAGATCTTTAGACTGTTTGTAGATCTAATTACGTCTTGTGATAATACATTGTTAACAGACTCCGTTTTGTGTGTGATTGATCACAAGAGATTCAAGTTGATTGTGTGCAGGTGTTTATTGAAGATCTAAGAAGATTTGAATACGAAGAATATTTCTGATTTGGGTTCATAATCTTTAGTGTGCACAATACTTGTTTCGGCTGGAAAAGGATCCAACTATAATCGGTTTATCTTTGTGATAGATTTGATTGACTAGTTGAGTAGATCGACATCAATACGTTTCTTTGTGATTCAAAGTATTGATTGCAAAATCTTAACAATTACTTTGGTAGTTGTTGATAAGATAGATCTAAAGATCTGACAAAGGAGTTTATTGGGATAAACGGAAGAGCCTTTTGTCGAACTCATATCACTTGATTGAAAAGAGTTGTTACCGAACATATTTATTGTTCTTTTACTGTTTGGAATACGAACCGAAGGAATTGTTCCAAGTGCGTGCCTTATTAACAAGTTGGAGGCGCAAGGATACATACAGAACTAGGTGAACTATAGGTTTAGTTGCTTGGTCTCAACTATACGAAGTTGGTTTAGATTTTTTATAGCGGCTTAATCTTGAGAGTATTCAATTCTGGACAAGGTCCCGGGGTTTTTCTGCATTTGCGGTTTCCTCGTTAACAAAATCTTGCTGTGTCATTTACTTTTATTTTCCGCAATTATAATTGTTGTTATTATAATTTAAAGTAAATTACACAAACGTTAATTCATATTTACTTGATAGTAATCCTATTGTGTTTGGTTAAGTTCAAACCATTTATCAAGTAAACATACTTCGTTGTTGTATTGTCTCGATCTTGTATCCATAGTCAATCACGCAAGTTATCTTGTTGTCGTATTGTCTCGATCTCGTATCCATAGACGATCACACGAAGTGTGAACCGATTAGTTGTATTGTCTCGACTCAGTCCATAGACAATCACTTTCGGAGAAAGGACTTATAGATGGAAAAGTTTAGATTGAGGTATATTTGGGTACCCTTGTCTTTTCAAAGCGGCATAGATCGAAGCCAGGCTTGACTGAACGTTTCGAATTGTTCATTAAAAAACGTGAATTGTTGACGAAATTTGTTCATGCTTCGTTGATATGTTTTTTTCTGGTGATGATGTGGAAATGATATTAGATGAGGCGTTTATACAGGCTTTGGAATATGGATTACCCCCTACTAATAGTTGGGAATTATTTTAGAGGAATGATCTGTTGACACCGAGTTTATTTGAGAATATGTGATCAATGCTTTAATAGCTAACTTGAATTTGATATATTTATTTTTCTTCGTTTTAGGTACTTGATGATAATACTGAGCACTTTAACGAAAATGCTGACAAGAGTGGTTGCAACCATGTGTTTCTTTAGTTTGCTCAACAACGAAGACTTCATTTTCTTCTTATTATGGTTCAACCAGTGACCTTCATGTTTTTGCTCAATAGAATTAAGTTTATTTTATCTAAAATTTGCTGTCAAATGATAGGTGTAGAATACACCATATTTACTATCTAGTAGTTTATGCTTTCTTTGTTTTTTCTCTTGTAAATTATGTATTTTACGCTTGTTTTGAGTTTTATAGCTACTTTGGAGTCGCACGGAGGAAAAGAAGAAGAAATCACCCAATTTGAGCCAAAAGGGCAAAAAGGTCATTTTACAGGCGATTGATATATGGAGCCCAGTGGAGGTTAAGGGGCAACCCAATTTGGAGGAGTACTAAAGCCGGGCCAGTCAAGGCTAAGGGGTTGTCATCGGGTACCCCTTATCTAATAAGTGGGGTGGTCTCTATCCACTGGGTGTAACCATCCACCCAAATTATTACACAACCCTAAACTTCTCTTTCTCAATCATTTTACTCGTTTTCTTCAACACCTGAAAGTGAGAAGCAACCATGGCTGCTGCTGTTAATCGATCGAGAGAGAAAACGAGTTGCTGCTGTTAATCGATCGAGAGAGAGAACGAGTTGCCGCTGTTATCTCAAGAACAGATCGAGACGCTGAACCTGAAATTGAGAAGATGGTTTATTGAAGAACATAGAGAAGAAATCGATGATAAATCCAAGTCGAACAGAGCTGCGTCTGTGGTTGAGCTGATTCGAAGAAGAATTGATGGAGTTTCTGATGTGAACTGAAGAATGGGTACCGCAGAAATGGATCTGAATCTCATCTGTGTTGAAGCTGTTCTGTTTGCCACGGGATGAGGAGAATCGAATGAGGAATCGAGCTCGTTTGAGCTGTTATTTAACACAGAGAGATGAATTTAAGAAGCAGAGAAGTTGATGGCGTTTTTGGAGTTGAATCTGGAAAAGGTAGCACTGCAATTGAATGATAAGTGCAGTGAAGTTGAGAAGGTGGAGATTGAGTTCGAATCAAAGAGTTTACGTCTTTCTTGATATGGGTAAATTGAAGGCTGTTTGAGATCGAGAATTATATGAATAATAATGGGTTGGTACGGGACGAGAGATGGGGTTTGATTTTGGAAATAGTTTTCTTTGAGACAATGGAAGAGGAATTGATGTTAGGGTTTGCTGTGGTGAAGGAATTGAACCAAGAATGATGCTGGTGGTGTTGTCGAATCTGGGTGTTGGTATACATAATTCAGGGAGGTGGTTGAATGATGGGTTTGGTTAGATTGTCAAGATGAGGAGGAAGATGTTGTTGTTTGTTAGAAATCTCAGAAACTCATGAACTGAACTGAGTATCACAACTACAAGAATGATGCTGTTATCAATATGCAGCTGTGGATGGAGTTAAAATCAAGTTCTACAGAGTGATTATGAGGTTGAGTCTGGTCTTTGGATTGAAGTTGGATCGATGGCTTGAAGCTGGAAGAATACGATCTTTGTAGAAGCGACTGGTGTTACTGGCGTGATGAAGGCAATGGCCGGAATTGGGACCGAGAGTTGTGGATATCTTTGGAGTTAAGGTTACGATGGTGTTATGGGATGGCGGTGAGGTGGAGTTGAAGCTACAGCTGAACTGGAAATGGGAATGCTTGGCAATATGCAAAGCAAATGGAAATGAAACTGTTGCAGGTGGAGGTGCAGGCATGAGTGAAGACTGTTGTTCTTCATTACGGGGATGGAGTGTTGCATTTGTGGGCTAATTGAGACCGAATGCCCGAATTACATTAGATGTATGCTAGGAATTCTTAACGGTGAAGGAAATAATGGCCTGAAATTGGCGGGAAATCCCGATAAACAAACGAAACTCTGCTGAATTTCTTACAAGGCGAGTTAACCGACGATGATGAACCGATCCGGCTCGGTGATCGGCCCGATCCATTTCGGTGAGTAAGATTATTGACTAACTAGCGGTGACTCGCTGGCTGACTCATTCCTTTCCCTTGACCGTTGACTGACGAATGACCGTTAGTTTGACCCGTTTGACCGTTATTCCTAACGGTGGGTGGACGAATATTGACGGAGAAATTTTCGGGTGGCTGCGCGGCGACTATTCGGCCGGATTCTGCCACAATCCCAGTTTTCCGGCGAGCAAAAATTCAGAATTTTCTATGGACTTCTCTCATGGGTGTGAAGACTTGGACTAGGAATTGGATGGAGAATTTGGCTGAAATTTGGAAAGAGAAGATGAAGAGTTGAGAAAAGCTTGGTTTTGGAAATTGAATTGCAAAAGGAAAAGGATTCTAATCCTTGGAAGAGTTGGAGAATATTGAAGCCTATAAATAGAGAAGTTTTCTACCTCTCTACATACCTCTCTACACACACACATCTCTACACACACAACACTTTTCTTTTCTTATTCTTTGTGTGAACTCCTTAACATGAGTAGCTAATTTTATTATTGATTGAGGATGAATTCCTAGTTCTTAATTTATGTTTTGAGTTTTTTTTTTCAATTCTATCTTGAAGTTTTTCACATGATTATCGTTTGTTTTTACTAATAGGAATGATCTTAAAGAGATTCATGATTGATTGATAGATTGTTTAGGTGGCCAACTAAATTGATTTGTTAATTTGAACTAAAGCTAGTGAAAGTTAGGGGATAAGTAATCGTTTCTTGACTCTTTACATAAGTAGCAAACACGAGACCTTGCGGAGGGATTCCATGGAGCAATTGTGTGTGAAAACAACGTTAGCAAGTAGACCTTGATCTAAGAGTCTAACTACTAATATTGACCTAATAAGTTCATGAATCTTAATGCGTTTATTTGAATTACATCTAGAGTGATCTACTACTAGGTGGTTTGGTAAATAGAATCCGGTAGTCGAGAACTTCCGTGTCCGGTGATATAAGGGATTTAGGGGTTTAGCACTGATCTAGCTGCTTTACCTACGGTTGGTGATAATTTGTGACTAATAACAAGTAGAAAAGAACATAACTTGATTCATTGTTTCGTAACGAAGAAGGATTCCTTGATCTTGTCTCTCTTATTGCTTTCAACTTTATCTTTTAATTGCTTTGTTTATTTTCTTTTGCTTTTTACACCCCCTTTCGTGACAATTTTTACAACTAGAATCTCTTGCTCCTCGTGGGAACGAACTTGACTTCCATTATATTATTTTTAATTGAGTGAAAATATTGATTAATTTGATTGCACCTACGACACGCATCATCAAACTTGCTTTCTTTCGGTTTAGTCCAAAAAAAAAAAAAAAAAAAAAAAAAAAAAAAAAAATCAGTTTAGTCTTTTGCTGTCAACCTTCTTCTGTTTTAGTTTACATATACTGAACGCTTTCATTTTAGAACTTTTATCATTCTGGCAATTTGGTGCAAAAAGAATTATGCCAAGAGTAGGATTTACGGGCATGAAGCATTTAAAAATTTGTAAGACTCTTATTGTTGAGATTAGTGTAATTGGAATTATTATGGTCCGATGAAGAAGGCCTACTATGTGATGAGAAGTCTGCAATTGTCAGTCACACCGCGCACCTCTAAGTCATACAACGGAAAATGCCTACCTTTAGTAGGATTTGTTAACAATTATTTGTGTCCTTATACTATCATAAAAAAAAGGTTGATAAAAATTGTTCCATTATTTTCTGATTCAGATTTGTTATTATTAGTCTAAAAAAAGTCATCATCATTTTGGTTTGGGCATATAAATAGCAAAAGCAAGTGGAACAAAGATGAAGGTAAAAAAAATACCTAGTAATTCTTAACAACAATTATCACCGTCATCATCTTTTTATGTGCATTTATTATAATCACAGTAAGTAAGATGGCCTTAAAGAGGAACGCTAGTTACGTTGCAGTATTGTTGTTGATGTGCATTTTGATTCTTGTTGTGGAGGTGCAGTTCAGTCAAGCTGCTAAGCTTGAGGATAATCCTAGTTACAAAGAATGCGTCAATCGTTGTTCTCAAGAGATGAAGGAAAGAGGAGGATACAACCCACGTAGTAATGAATGCGAAGAATACTGCAAAGGACGAGATGAACCAATGCGTAAGCCACTTTTACTTTTACTTATATATATGTAGTAATATAATCGCAAAGATAATCTTTGGAATTGATTTTTGATACGGTCTCATTTAAATAATTTCTAAATTTGTCTAATTTCTATTTGTTTTGCAGCTGGGGAATAAGAAGATAAAGCATTGAGAAGTTGACCAAACAAGACATTTTGATTTATTTAAGAAATGTTACTAATATAAAGAAAAGAGCTATTTTTGGTAGGAGACCCCCTAAATTACTTAGTTGTCCCCATTTTTTACATATTTACATAAATATCATTGTTTTAAAAATATATCAAAATTTTTAAAAACTTAATATCTTTCAAGATATATACACCGGATTTTTGTAAAATTTATATATTTGAAAAGCTTTTTCAATTATCTACGCAACGAGTACAAATAAGAATAGTAAATTTTTGTTTTAGGAAAAAAATTTAATGACTTTCAAATTTAATATTGTTGGATGAGTAAAATTCAAGCATGTGCATCGCACATGTGTCCTTACTAGTAATATATAGTAAGAACCGGTATATATTTAAAATGTTATATTATTATGAGATAGTAATGTGTGATGATTAGTATTAATTTGATATCTTCATCTAATAATCGATCATCTTCCAAATGTGAAGCTTATAATATGTAAATCGATTTTGTGTACATTTTTTAATCCACAAAATTGGTTAAAAAGACCAAAATCAACAAATCCTGGGTGAAAAAGGCATCTAGATTTTGAAATTGTTTAAATGGACAAAAATACAAAAATAGCCAGGATGTAAACAGTTTCATCCTACCCATTTTCAAATACTTTTTCTTTTTTCAATTTACATCAGGATGCATCCAGTTTCATCCTTGCTATTTTTTAAGTTTAAGTAAGGATGAATCCAGTTTCATCCTTGCTATTTTTTTTGTCCATTTCACCCATACTAATTTTTACTCGTCCATTTGAACCAGGTTTTAAAAATATTTGGACAAATGACCCATTTTCCGTTTTTAATTTTGAATGAATATTAATTTAAATTCTTTATCAAATTGGTTAATTAGTTGATGGATTATCTCATTACACACTTGCTAAGAGTATATTCCTACAAAAGAAAATGCTTGCAAATATAGGTCTTCTTCTAAATACATGAAAACAAATTAGAGAATTAAGATTATTTCCGGTTACATCAAGTCCAAGTGCATCAACAAGTGACTAGGTTGATTACTGATATGTGCTTTAAACACCTTAATTTATTATCAATTGGTTATGCTTTCTTTGTTATTTTTCTTGTGAATTATATATTTTACATTGCTTTTGAGTTTTATAGGCATTTGAGAGTCATCCGAGTAAACCAAGAAGGCAGGTGCAAAAATGATATTTCATAGGTAAGTGTTATTTGGGGCCCAACCGATGATAAGGGGCAACCAGCTGAATGATTCACTAAAGACAGACTACAGGTCGTTAAGGGGGCACCTCCTCCTTTATAACTAAAAGGAGGTCGAAGTACGTATTATTACAATTCTTTGATAAACTTTCGGCTAAATTACTTAATAATTTACCAAGAAATATTATTTATAAACTTCCGGCCAAATTACTTGGTAATTTACCAAGCATTTATATCACCAACGGTGTACTGGACCACTGGTATTATGTTGGAACAATCCAATACTAAACTAACGATAGTATATATATAGTATATAGGTCATTATCGTGATACACTTAACTAAGTAGTTATTGTATACTGAATACAAGGGTAAGTACTAGTTTGTTTAGTGGATGAAAGAAAGCTACGGCTTATATTACTTTCGTGTTCCTTTCTATCTGTTACAAAAGGGGAATATATACACTACCTATATATATCGGATGATCTTGCATGACTAGGCAAACATAGAGGTGACATGTGGTAGATTGGGTGTCACCAATTAGGCTGATATGATGACCCATGATTGATAACATGAGTGATATTTATCTTACTTAATGAGTTTTTTCCTTGAACCAAAGTATAGTCCAGGAAAAACTGGATTCTCCCCGACTAATGAATGGTGGGCCACCATTAAGTACATAACATCCCTCCTTGGACCACCGTTCTAATTAAGTATATATTTCCTAATTAAAACCTTGCCGGTTAGACCCGATAGGAAAAACCTCGATGGAAAAAGAGTAAAATAGACACCTTAGAACAGTGTTGGATCCGCATATGTCGCCTCGTTAAAACATTGACAAGGAAAACCCGGTGGGACAAAACCTTGGCGAAGGAAAAAGAGTACAACGCGTTATAGTCCAGAATCTCCCTTGAACAAAATATATGTTAGTTTGACTTCTTGTATATGTGGCGCATTCCGATTCCGTAAACCAGCTTCCGGAAGAGCTTTGTTGGTAATGACTTGGTGAAGAGATTAGCATAATTTTCACAAGATTGTATCTTATGGATTTCAATCTCGTTGTCCTTCTAGAGGTGGTGAGCATAAAATAACTTTGGAGAAATATGTTTTATCCTATCACCTTTGATGTAGCCCTCTTTAATTTGTGCTATGCATGCTGAGTTGTCTTCACAAATTATTGTTGGTGTACTAGTAATGGATTGTAGGCCACATGAGATTCTGATATGCTCGACTAACGATCGCAGCCAAACACATTCTGGACTGGCTTCATGTAGAGCGATAATTTCAGAGTGGTTGGAGGATGTAGCTGCCATGCTCTGCTTACAAGATCCCCGTGAAATGCCGCCGGTTGTAAAGACGTACCCTATTTGAGAAATTGCTTTGTGGGGGTCCGAAAGATAACCAGCGTCCGTGTATCCCTTAACCTTCAAGCAGTTCTCAGAGTCTTTCGAGTAGAAAAATCCCATGTCTGTAGTGCCGCGCAGGTAACGGAAAATGTGTTTTACTCTAGCTCAATATTTCTTTGTTGGCGCAGAATTGTACCTAGCTAAGAGATTTACTGCAAAAGATCATGTCTGGTTTAGTATACTGGGATAAATATAGTAATCCGCCAATAACACTTAAATATGGTACTTCTTGTCCAAGAAGTGTTTCGTCTTCCTCTTTTGGGAAAAAAAGATCTCTTTTGGGATTAAGAGATCTCACAACCATCGGAGTGCTAAGCGGATACGATTTTTTCATATTAAAACGTTTGACAAGTTTCTCTATATACACTGACTGGTGGACAAGAATACCGCCCTCATAATGCTCAAGTTGTAGACCCAGACGAAACCTTGTTTTACCGAGATCTTTATTCTCAAACTCTTTCTTTAAGAATTTTTGTGCTTTGGAGAGTTCATCAGGAGTTCCAATAAGATTGATATCATCTACATATACAAAAATTATAGCAAACCCAGTGTTTTCCTTTTGAATGAAAATAATGTGAATCTAGGATTTTTCACATAATCCTGATTTAACAAGTATTCATCACTTAGACGATTATACAACATTCGTCTAGATTGTTTCAAACCATACAAGGCTCGATTTAGTTTTAGTGAATACATATGACATGGTTTATCTGCTGACAACTGAAAACCTTCATGGTTTTTCATATAGATATTTGTATCCAGCTTTCGATACAAATAAACAGTAACTACGTCCATTAGATGCATGTCGAGTCCTTCATGGACTAACAGACTAATCAAATACCGAAAGGTAATTGCATCCATTACAGGAGAATTTGTTTCCTCGAAATCAATCCCTTGTATCTGTGAGAAACCTTGTGCCACTAGTCTCACTTTATAGCGAACAACTTCATTTTTCTCATTTTGCTTGCACACAAACACCCATTTGCAGCCAACCATGCTCATATTATCTAGTGCTCGGACTGCAGTACCAAAAATATTGCGTTTAGCGAGAGAAAATAATTCTGCTTGGATTGCCTTTTTCCATTTCGGCCAATCTTCCCTTTGACGACATTCCTATATAGAGTATGGTTTAATACCATCATCCATGGCAATGTCAGTAGCTACTGTAAATGAAAATACGTCGTCAACAATCATTGTGTTTCGACTTTCTTAAGTGTGTGATCTTTGGTAACATAATTAATATCTATCGTCCTGAACTCTTCAACTGTCTTAACATCTTTTCTTATATCAAAGCTACCATGTTTTGAATCCAAAGTATAGCATCTGAACTTAGATTACCACTATAATTCAGATATCGAATTCTCTTCAATGTTTTCTTTCTTTCCTCATTTGACATTTATAAGTTTGGACTTTTCTCATATTACTGATAAGGGTTTACATGCCCTAGCAAGATGTTGTTCATTCTTAGAGGCGGTTAGACTCTCAGGTTGTGAACGATTACTGATTCATGAATAAGATTTCTCTTACAAATTTTTAGAAAACTGCGTTCACTTTGTATTAGCTCTTGCAACTAAATAACTGGTATTGGCTTTCTTGAGTGTCCAAAGACTTTAACCAATCTTGAAGCAAGAAAGTGCAAACTTAAACCAGAGGGGATTAAAGCAGTTGTTAGCGGTGGCGGGCTTGAATATCTAAGTTTGTATGAATTGGCCAATACTGGAGAAGGATCTATTAACATGCAAGCAGTTGTTACGATTTCAAAAGTTTGTCCTTTACTAAGGAAACCCTACCTAACATACTGTAAGGATGTAGAGCTAGAAGGATGGGAATCCATCGGTCGGAATTGCAAGAATTTGAAAATCCTTGATGTGTGTGGATGCAGAAAATTATGTGATCTAGGGTTGCAAGCTTTATGTAACAACTGTAACAAGCTCTTCATATTATCGCTAGACGATAAGAAGAGTTATAGTAGGTTTGCTCCTGAGCTTCTCAAGCGCAAAGAACCCTAATGTTGTATTTGTTTCTCTTCAAGGTAAAATTTGATAACCAGATGTGATGTGTCATACTATGATATGTTATTATGTCTGATATATATGGAGAATGTGGAGAAGGATAAAACTAAGGAAATACTATAATTCGTTTTAGTTTTAATTCAATCTTGCAAGGCAACATACAGCAAAATTTGTTTTTAATAAAGCTATTTGTCCTTTCTGGCATTTTATTTTCCAATTCTGTGTTCAGGCTTTATCATTTGGCATTCAATATTGCATAAAGAACTTGATTGATCCATGCTCAATCCACAAAATGGAATGAATACAACATACAACATATTCAAAATCCCTTTAACAGAAACAACAAAGTGGAGGATCAAGAATCAAACTCCATTGAAAAATAATCAGTAATTCAGTACTATTATTATAACAAACTTTTCTCAGGGCATTACAGATACTACAAGATACAAGAAAATTGGATTCTAGTCACTACCATGTTTTGGTGGCTAAACACCTATTTTTGGTGGATGGAGATTTCTACCAGCTATCTAGCAACTGATTCGTTGAGTGGTTAAAGGCAAACTTGATGTAAACCTTGTGCAACCATGTCATTGCTGGAGGTGTTTCTCAAGTTGCACTTAGCGACTGTATATCTTGTTGGCAGAAAACTTTAGTCTCGCACATTTGGTTGGCAGGAACAAATATCCAATCACTCAAATTGTGGCGGTTGTTGCGGTTGTTAAAGGATTTAAGCCTCTTATATTTAGACAACAAGGTGTCTATCACCAAGTATATGCAGTCGGTTAAGGATTTGACCGGCTATATTTCAGTTGCTCAATGGTTTCAGCAAGTGGAAGTTCATTTGATTGAGTCGGTTGATTTTGGAAAAAGGGGTATCTACGTATTATGATAAAGTTGAAAATAAATCTTAAAGTAACACTAGCTAAAACAAAACCTATGAATCGAATTAAATAAAAATTGCTAACTTAATTATTACTGAATTCAATTTATAATTTCATTCCTTAATTTATAATATCATTTTTTTACAAATTAAAAATAAATCCAAACGAGAAAACAAAAATTCAATCCCATCAGCACAATCCCAATTTCAATGAACACAATACTTCAACTTTGAAACACCCGTCACCATTCTTTGAATCTCACTACACAAACACCAGAGATTTATATTGTTGTCACCTAATATCATTCAATCTTTGTTTTTATCTTTGATTTTGAGTTCAATAGAGGACCCATTCCAGATCCAAGTTATCCGTCGACCAAAAAAAATATGATAATCTTTTGGCCCAACACATACAAATAAACAAGTAAAAAGATCAGAACTAAACCAAAGGAATACAAAAATAACATTGAACCTAAATGAAACATACTAAAATATCAATAAGAAACAAATTGATAATTCAAGGTCAGTTGAGTAAAAAAAAATTAAAAAGAGAAAAAAAAATATATGAATCTTATTAAAAAAAATTTAAAGTAAACAAAACTTTACAAAGGAAAGATAATGATTATTCACATACGAAAGCAGAAACCCCTAACTTTTTGATGGAAAAAATCTGAATCGTTTGTTTTAGTTTTATTAACAACAAAAAATTCACTATAATCAGAAATACCCATTACAAAAAAAAAAAAAAAGTAAAGTAAAAAAAGTATGGTCAATAGAAAGTACATCATGAAGGAACCATATTGTTAGAAAAGCCTATGCTGCTGTGACATGTCAATCTATAATGCACCAATGGAGTGCTTCCATCTGTACTTAGTGACAGCTAAGAGTTAGCTGTATAGGAAGTCCATGAGTCCTTTGTAGAGTCAATCTGCTATATAAAGCAGCAGTCCAGTATTAATTTCTTAATCTGTTTTGGCAATTCAATGAACCATTAGCCTCAGATTCTTGCATGGTATCATATACCAAAGGGGAATTCTAACTTCTCTGACTGATCCTTAAACCTTCAAACCTCCATTAATGGAGTTTCTTTATCTTCTGCTGTAACAACTCACTACAACTCACAAATCAACAACCTACAATCAAACCCGAAGAGAAATTTTGACTTTCTCAAACATCAACAACCTCATCAAACATCACTTCAACCTCTGATTTCAAATCAGATGAATACAAACCGTCATTTACAACCTAATTTTCTTTTTCAATTACTCAACCTGAAGAAGGATTTTGACTTCCTCAAACAATTACTCGCAATATTATTACAACCTCCACCACCGCCATCATCAACACTCTCTAGAGGCATTTCGACTGTCTCACATCTCTTTTTATTTCGTTGTTTCTGTTGATTTCAGTTTTCTACATCTGAATTAGTTATTTCTTTTTAGATTTCTTCAAGATTCAACTCCTTTACAATTCATTTTCTGGATTTGATTTGGGTGAAGTTGATAATGTAAATTCTTGTTCTATATCTTTCCAGTGTTGTTATCAGTTCAGAATTTATGATAGAAAAAAGTGTTGATTCGGATCTGCTAATACGAGCACATCAGTGAGATTCTTGATGGTTAGTCTCAAAGGAAGTTGATAATCTTAACGATTTACTCAGAAGTGTTGTTCGATTCAGTATTTCAGTACATCCGGTGATTCTTAGAAGCAATGCAATTCCAGATCCTTTACAGATAAGTTTTACAATATTTTCTGATTGAATGTTATATCAATTTCTTCAATTTTTTAATCAAGTCTTGCTTCTCCAATTTGTTGCATCGAGTATCCAAGAGAGACTTCATATCTGAATTAGTCAGTTCTTGTATTTTTTTGATGATTTTTCATCACACTGGTGAAGGCTCGGTATTGATATTTTGATTTTTCATCGCCTTTGGTGAAGACTAGAAGTTCCTATTGAAAACAGACTAATCCTTGTGCTGCTGTGTGGGCGAGAGTGCAACTTGGATGTGTGTTGTTGAAGTTGTCTTAGTATGCTTATTGACCATACAATTGCAGAGATCTCATTGTTCCTTGTTCTTAATTGCAAACTTCGTACTGACCAATACTCAGTTTGAGGGGGAATATCTACACCATTTGCAGAATGGTTTGTCATAGCAGCATAAGCATCAGATTGATTGTTTGAGAAATGCCTGTGTGAATAAGTTTGTGTGAATAAACCTAAGTGCATATCTGTGTGTGTGGTGTTTGAGATCTATTTTCTGTTAATAATTCAGGATGATAATGGTACTTGTATTACAAGAGACTGTGAATGATTTGGATTCAGTAAGGTGCAAAGATCCAAGTATTACAGGTCAGATTCATTATTGTGAGAGATTACAAGGGATCAACTATTGTTGTTGATACATGAGCAGATGGATCAACTTCAAGAGTTGACACAGTTATGGTTTGGATTTCTTCTGCATCAACATCATAGCATATGCTTCAACTATATCTCTCAAGCCAAGTTATGCTCATTGCAAATTGCTAGTGTTTCTAAAGCTTCTGCAGTAGCATGGTTCTCCAGGATTGGTTTGCCTTAGGCTCTTCATCAGCTGGTAGAATATCAGAAGACTTTCCATGTGCAGTTTCTCTTTAAACATCCGGTTGCAGGTATTCCAGGTCACAGTGCTTGATTAGCAAACTAATGCATCAGAATTACACTATGAATGCATCAGTTTGAGGGGGAATGTTAGAACAGCCTATGCTGCTGTGACATGTCAATCTATAATGCACCAATGGAGTGCTTCCATCTGCACTTAGTGACAGCTAGATGACAGCTAAGAGTTAGCTGTATAGGAAGTCCATGAGTCCTTTGTAGAGTCAATCTGTTATATAAAGCAGCAGTCCTGTATTAATTTCTTAATCTGTTTTGGAAATACAATGAACCGTTAGCCTCAGATTCTTACATGAATCAAACACATCTAGATCTTTTTTTTTCAAGCACGAACGGGAACCTCACTTGCTAAGTTGAAAAAATATAAGATCTTGATGCGAAACCCCGATATCTAAATACTCCATGTAAGTAAAAAAGTAATTACAAGGTGAATTAATCACTGTGAGACATAGATCTAGAGATGGTTACATAGTGATAGAAGTTAAGAAAAAAATATGGAAAGAGATTTGCAGTGGAATCAGATGAGATAGTAGCGGCGGAGGCGTGAAGTGAGAAAAAAGCTTTAGGATTATTAGTCAGAAGGGGTTTTATATGAGATGTGATGATGATGATTTTTAAGGCGTCCGATCTTCCCACATCTCAATGAATTGAAATTTTTTTTTTTTTTTTTTTGTGAACTACAAAGAAACACGCGCGTTGACACATTTGGGCTTTCAAAAACAAAGAGATAAACTATTTATAAAGGATGGGACATGATTGGATAACAAAAGGGTCACCCGGATTGTGGTGTTTTTATAAATCTAAAACATGGCCTTAAGATACGCAGTTATCAGCGGATCGTGGAATTATTATACAGCTTCCAGTAGTGTTCTTCATAGTTGCTAACTACGTCAACTGAAAGCTAATAACCACGTTAACAATTTGCTACCTAGTACAGGTATCTACCAAGATCATAATTTTATTAGTTAAGACTAGTGACTAGAAGTGTATAGCTTCTGGTGTACATTTAGGATTGAGAGATATGGTGGCAGAAAGCTAACAACCACACAGATGATTTTTTTTTTGTTGCTGAAGCGTTGTCGTCCGAGGATTGAACCCACTAATGTTGCTGAAAACTAGTGGATAGAATTTTCTATCCACCATGATTGTTTTCAGAGTTACAAGAAGCAGTTAGTAGAGTACTTCATCAACTATATTGTTGGTAAGAAAATAGTCGCTAAAGCCAAGTTTTCTAGTAGTCTAGATTGAGTTGTTTGAGTGGCCAATTAGATAACTTATTTGCAATATAGATTTTAGAGTCTTAATCCGTAATTGTATATGATCGTAAGTAGCAAAACATCAACGTTGCAATGGGATTTCGTAGATTTTGATGTGTATTGGAAAAACCTAAGTTAACATGTCGAACTTACGTGCATGTGGGTAGGATCAATCCGACTCATACAGCATACCCCTTAGCTAACTTACACTAGAGAGCTTATTCAAAGTGGCTTAATTGACTAGACACGAGTAGAGAATTTATTCTACGAAGTGGCTTTGGAGTTTATTAGACTTGTTGAACTTATAACTTGTCTAGGATTGTTAATAAACGTATTTTGAAGAAGATTCATGTTCACTAGTGGAGAAATACCCCCTAATCATTCATCTTCATTGTTTGCATTAATATTTATTTCTTGGCTTTTTCATTATTCATATTTTCAGAAATTAAATCGACAACTTTGACTCAACTCTTCCTTAGGAACGAATCTGCTTATCATTGTGCTATTTATTAGCATAAGAAAAGTAAGGAATATATATCTTTTGTGAGTTTGACACCTCAACATTTACATATAATTTTCCTCCCTCAGATAATAATGAAAGACAAAATGGTTCACCACAAATTTTATTCTGCTTATCTTTTGTGATAAAATGAACAAATGAACAAAATGTATTATTCTATACTTGCTCAAAGAGGTTTCTTTTTTAGGGGTATAGTTTACAAATTTTATCTCGTTGGAATGGTTTTAAAAAAATCTAAGCAATGAGTACAAATAACAATACCAAATTTAGAGTTTTTACAAAAAAATCGGAGGTGTTTATCATTTAGGCACAATTTTCGAAAATTAAATGTGTATCCATTATGCAAACCACCACAAAGGATACATAATCTTTTATGTAGCCATATTTTGGTTTATGCATCAACTTATTTTCTGTTGCAACTAATAAAATGATGTACTCCCTCTGTTTCAAGAAAAGTGATACTTTCACTTTAGGCACAATTTTCGAAAATTGAATGCATAACCATTATGCAAACCACCACAAAGAATGAATAAAACATCATGCAGTCATATTTTGGTTTATGCATCGGATAATTTTTCGTTTCAGGAAAAATTATACTTTCATCCTTTCGCGCCGCGTCAGGAAAACGATACGTTTGCATCTATTTTTTTCGGTCGGACGTCCCACCGTGGCAACGGTCATCTAATATATCTAAGAAATAATAAGAGCAACATTTAAAAAATATTAAACGAAATGATATTAAGCGATTTAAATACATAAATTGATACCATCTCGATGTTGTAGAGTAGTATTATATTATGAGTGGATATATTCATATGATGTAACCTCTTCCGATATAATTATCAGAAATAAATTAATTTCGGTCATAACTGATTAAATTGAGTATTTTTGTAGTGGTAAATAAATGATCATGGAGCGTGAAAATACTTAATGAGAAATTATTTTTCTAATAATTATAGGTTGACAATATTAATATGATTTCCCACAATTTTGAAACGGTGGAAACATTCCATTAAAGAAACAAAATAAAACCTAGGAGATAACTTTTTCAAGTAAGTGATACCAGCTAGTGACCGGAGTTTTACCGTTCACTAAAAGAAATCTTTACCGGTCACAAAATAATACCAGTGGCTTGAGTTTGAAACTCGTTAGTACCAATTTTTTTATCTATCAAAAATAAAATAAATTACAAGATTAAATATCGGTACTTTATTGTATTTACCGAGATATATATATGCTACTATTTTTATTGTATACAAATTCATTAAATGAACGAGACTTTGTTTTATTTTTATGGAACCTAGTTATAGAAATCATGGGTATGGGAAATACTTGGACGGCATACGTCCGAGTTTTATTCGTTTTAGTGGAATGTGTATCCAGTCCACTATTTGGTTAACACTTGGCTATTATTGTATAATTTGAAATGACATACATATGTGTTTAATTCGGCACACAAAATTCAACAAAAAGCTAACCTATAAAAAATTATTTTTAACATAATGACCATAGGTACTATAATTTTATGATTGAAGTGAACTATACGTAAATACGTAATACAATCAACAAATAACATGCTAGTCGGTGGTATAGAAGTTAGATTGGTGTATGTATTATTTTAAATGTCAAACATATGATAGAGAATAAGTAATTTGGTGATGATGTGGTAAAGCATTATACAACCCATAGAGTTTTAAAATTCATACACATGCATTGCATATAATTAATTTTTGGCAGGAAATTCGTAAAACTAACACTACGGAGAAAATCGTCATTGACGACACTATATTAGCGTTGTAGTACCCCTACGACAACGCTATTTTATGCATTGTGTAGGTGGGATATTGTAGAAAGTCCAAGCTTTTCTACAATACTTGACTAAGAGTTGTAAAAGGTGATGTGATTCATGGTTCGACAATATTTTGCCAAAGTTGTGATTCACTTTCGATTTTTTTTTTTTTGAAAGCCTAACACAACCCTTGCTTGTTGTTGTAGGAATATCTTGGAAAACACAAGTAGGGTATCGTGGAAACATATGTAACAACAAATACTAGTATTATGAATAAGATTCACACGTCTCTTGTGTAAGCTGCGGAACTATCTTGGACAACACATAGTTATGTCGTAAAGAAAGTATTTCACAATATCTGGCTTGTGTACGTAGTTGAAAACTGGAAGACAACATCTATTAGTATTGTGAATACTACTGTGATTACACTTCCTAGAGTTGTACAACTGTACTGAACAACTCCTACTTATATTGCAAGATTTATTTTTACTATCATTTTGCTGAGTAGTAAATTTTTTTAACACAGCACTTATTAGTATTGTGATTATTACAGTCAGTACACTTGTTGGAATTGTAAAACTACCATGATACAACTATACTATGTGTAGTAGAAATTTTGAACACCACTCTTACTAGTATTGTAGGACTATCTTGGACAACACAAGTAGGGTATCTTAGAAACATATAAAACAACAGTTAATATTATTATCGCCGAAAATAATTTACATCCACATTGACCTGCAATTGTAACACATTTACATTCATTCAAGTTGATCTGCCACTCCAATTGCATTACCTAGCTAACTTCAAATTACCTAGCTAAGAAAAGAAATGCAAATGCTTACTAACATGAGTAAGAACTTCAAAAGCATCCAGATCCTTGTAAAGTAATACGATTGATTTCAGCAGCTATTCACATAGATCCTGCTCGTCGCCACTATAAGCATTAAAAGCAGCTTTTGTGCAAGAAACAAGACCTTCGGGTGAATATCAGCATGTTTCTGGGTGAGTCCGGGTGAGAATTCCTCCTAATTTCTAAACCACTGCAACAAACTACTAGCCTTGGAGTTTGGATGCCATCCATGCACTACGGGAAAAATCATCATTGACGACACTAGATAAGAGTTGTAGTACCCCTACGACAACTCCATTTCATGCATTGTGGAACGGGGGTATTGTAGAAAGTCCAAGCTTTTCTACAATGGTTGACAAGTGTTGTAAAGAGTGATGTGATTCATGGTTCGACAATATTTTGCCAAAGTTGTGATTTTATTTCGATTTTTTTTTATAACCTAACACAACTCTTGCTTGTATTGTAGAACAATCGTGGACAACATAAGTAGCATATCGTAGAAACATATGTAACAAAAATTACTAGTATTATGAATAAGATTTGCACAACCCTTGTATGAATTGTCGAACTATCTTGGACAACACAGACTTATGTTGTAAAGTAACTATTTCACAATATCTAGCTTATGTAGTTGAAACCTGGAAGACAACGTCTATTAGTATTGTGAATACTCCTCTCACTACACTTCTTTGAGTTGTATAACTATTCTGAACAACTCCTGCTGATGTTGCAAGATTTGATTTTACAATGATTGTCGTGGGTAGTAGAAATTTTTAACACAACACTTTTTAGTATTGTGAATATTATAGTCAGTACACTTGTTAGCATTGTAGAAGATTTGTTTTTACAATCATTGTCGTGGGTAGTAGAAATTTTTAACACAACACTTACTAGTATTGTGAATATTATAGTCAGTACACTTGTTAGCATTGTAGAAGATTTGTTTTTACAATCATTGTCGTGGGTAGTAGAAATTTTTTACACAACACTTATTAGTATTGTGAATATTACAGTCAGTACACTTGTTAGCATTGTAGAAGTACATTGATACAACTATACTATGTGTAGTAGGACTATCTTTGACAACACATAGTTATGATTGTAAATAAACTATTTCGCAATATTTGTGAATAAGACCCTACATACATATTTCACTTTTGTCACTACGTTTATGTTGTGAAATGTAAAGAAACAACTGGATTAAAATGAAAGATTCATTCAAATTAAACCAAACCCAGAGTCACAGCATTCATGTACCAATGTAATATACACAAAAAGTGGCAGCATTCACATACCAATGTGATATACACAAAACATACGAAAAAGTGGCACTGATATGTTTGTTACCAAAAGTTAAGTCTCCAAAAAGATCAAAGATAAGTCTCCAAAAAGATCACGAGAAGATCAAGAAGTCTACCGGGTAGGATATTCTATCCTTGGGCCATGTGATAAAATTTGAAACAACATCATGAACAGTTCTAACTTCATAAGTAGCTTGGTAGACAAGAGCATCCTCCACATAAGCAACCTTCACACATACAGTGTAGGCTCCAAGACCGATTGGCCTTCCATGTATCGCCTTACTTGGATCTGTTTCAGCAATTTCAGCCACCGCAACCACCTCGTCCTCCTTGTACCTAACAACGACTTGCAAACTTGGAATCTCTTTGGCACTTGAACCTCATTTTGTCTCCCGACATGACTTGGAGTGGTATCAGGTGAGTCTCTTTCATTACAAATAATATTCTGCTAGTGCTAGCCTCATGATTGTTGCTGGGACTTGACATGCAAGAGGGTAAGACTCCATTGCAGATACATTTTGATTTTGTTCCCTATATTAAGACCAATCAGCAGTATGAGGGGCATTATCGAGTTTGAATTCATCAAGAAAAGGAGACCTAATAGAAGACAAGTTAAATTCTCACCTCTAACTGCACCACTCGATCACTCAGTGCTTTATAAGATTCCTGACACTCTTTAATCATCATCTTATAGTGGGACTGCGTAACAACCTTTTTACGTGTCGCTCCAAAACCAATTCCTTTAAGTCTCCCTTTAGTTTTCTTGTCCTTGCCAAAGGCCTTTGCAAGAATATCATCTGTCACGGATGATCCACAATCAGCACCATACTTTTCTCGAGCTTTTTCAAGTTTTTCCTGTGTAAGTGTGTAAAACATCAGGTATTTTTGCATTTTTCAAGCACACATAAACAAAACAAAGGAACAGGAGAAGATTTCTTACCAAAGCTTCTACAACACCAGGATGTGGTTTCTTTCCTTTGCAATCGTTTATGACCAACTTTCCAGATTACATCTCTATCAATCTCTTTGGTTGTGTTTTGCTCTTTTTGCTGCCAAATAAATGTATCAATACATGACAGTCATCAAGAATAGCATAACAACATGTTATTAAAGTCTTGATACATGCTAAGAAGAAACTCAGAATATTTCTAAGATAAAACTTTGTAGAGAACTTCAAACAATTATATTTTTAACGATGCAATAGCTTTCACATGGTGAATATCAAGAATGTAGAGCATACCAATTTCACCTCCAATCGGGCATAACCTTCTCGACTTATGGTATGTGGGGTGGTGTGTTTTGAACGAATTTCTTGCATTTTTATTCTTCTTACCTGAATAGAAAAGTAAAGAAATCATTTGACAGACTTTTAAGTTTTTAATACAAATATATAGTCATTCTATATAATATAAATTACTTACTCTGAATTCAATAGAGTCTACATGTTTCACAAACTCTTCCCACTCCCTAACTGTCATGGTCCTGGGCATTAACTTCTCCAACCGTTTCTTTTGTTCTTCCCCTTGTAGCCGATCCAAAGCGTCGAGTACCAAACCAGCTTTCCTTGACCTTGCTTCTCTAAGATAAGTTCCCGTTTTGCTAAAATAATAGTCTTTGTAACACTCAGGCACAATGAATCGGTTCTACAAATAGAATTAAATAATTTGAATTAGAATATGCTATGAATTAAATAATTGTTGACTAATAAAAAGAGTTAAAGAGTTATCAATTGCGTACCAAGACTATCTTCCATATGTTTTCTTTGGCTTCATAAGGGACAAGTCTCCAATCCATGAACGTTAATGGAAGTTTCCAAACAAGCACCCCTTGCACACTGGCAAGTTGCACAGATGGATCACCAATCGGTTTGTTCATTAGCATTGAAGGAAACTTTTCTCTTCGGATCAGCAGAATCTAACTTTAGTGCATACATCTGGGTTGGACCACGTGGAACATATTTTCTTTTCTTCGCTTTTTTTCCTTCTTCACCTTCCTCATTATCAGAACTATTACCATTCCTTAATTCATGTTCATCATCATTACCATTATCATTTTCTTCTTCCAATTCAGGCTCAGCACCATTACCATTATCATTCTCTTCTTCCACATCAGGCTCCACATGATCAGAGTTATCCTCTTCCTGACTTCCTCCTCCTCTTCCTCTTCCTCTTCATCTTGAAAATCTGCGAGAGTGTCGTGTGGATCCCTAAGTTGAACATTCGGACATGGGCCTGTCTTTGCTTGTGTCAAGTTTCCGCTTTACATTCTTTCGCCCCACTCCAGAATTTTCAGTATCTCCTTTAGAGCTTTTAGATTGGGACTTTGTAGTTGTTGACTGTGAATGTTGAGCAATTTCAGATTGCACATTCTTCTTTCTAGTAGCCTGTCTCTTTGTAGTTGGTGACGACAGTTTAGCACTTTCAGATTGTCGACGGCGCTTTGGAGTTGTTGCACACTTAGTTGGAGAAGAAACAACAACGCTTGGTTCTAAATTCTTGTTCCTTGGGGATAATCGCCTACTTTCAGGTGAAAGGGATGGTACTGCGGACTTGGTTTGAGTCGGGGTTTGCAGCTTTGAAGTGAGTGAAGCACTTTCAATTGGGGAATGTTGAGTGTTCTGCTTGTTTTTCATCTGCAAAAACTGTAGCTTAGTTAAAATGAGAAGGTAAGTAGTTTTTTATGAAATTGAGATGAAAAGTCTTTACCTTTATCGCAAAATTCTTGATGACCTTCATCTTTAATGTATCCTTGCTAGTATGCAACTTTGAAGAGAGTTGAGCACTGTCATATGGAGATGCTTTATCGCTTAACGTCTTGTTCCTTGGTGATGATCGCCTACTTTCAGATGGTTCTGCAGACTTGGTTTTTGTAGGGGACTGCAACTTTGAAGTGAGTGGCAGAGTAGCTTTAGATGGAAAACCTTTATCAGTGTGGGACTGTTTGTTTTTCATCTGCAACAACAATGCATATAGGTTAGTTAAAATGATATGGTGAAGAAATTTATTTACACTGAAATTGAGATGAAAAGTTTTTACCTTTATCGCCAACTCCCTGACCAGCTTCTTCTTTATTGTTTCCTTGTTAGTCTTCATTATTGCAGTTATGCCTTGCAAAAACATAACCCAATTATCAATATGGATCAAAAGCTAACACAAATGAATGCTACTAAAGGCAAACAGAATTCAAAAACATCTTGCAGTGATGCCTTACTAAACATGATGATCATCATTAACCAAAGAGAAAGAAAAAAAAATCCCTTTTCACAACACCAAGAAAACCAAAGAGAATTCTAAATTCTTACGAATTCTAAATTACTCACCACATAACACAATAGAAGAAAAAAAGGACTCAAATGCTAATCATGTTGCTGCATGAAAATGCACTTAAAAAGATAAAAGAAAATGAAAATCTCTGAAAAGTGAGACTTGTAATGTTTACAATTTTCACAAAATGTATTCTCAAAGGAGGAAATACAGGGTCTAATGCCTGCAACTCCAAACAAAAGGCATGCATCACAGTGGCTAAAAAATATGAATAGCTAAATATACTTCATGCATCACAGTGGCTAAACTTCATGCTTTGGCAAAAATATAATCAAATCATACACCTAAAGAGAATAAGGCTACACCTATCAAGCTAGATTAACAGAAATAAGCTGAAACTCAACCTAATAGCTACATATATCATGTTAAAGAAGCTATAAACAACATTAACCTAAAAAAAAAACTATACAGAACATATTAAACATGACCAAATTTAATTTAAATCAAGTATAACACAGAACACAGACCTAAAATACTAGAACATGAGCTGCAGATACAATCATCAAAAGACCAAAATTATGATGAAAATCATCATAAAAATCATTCACCAAAATTAAAGACCTAAAATCGAAAATTCCCAAAATTAAATAGGACCCAATTCCAATTTCATCATGGAAACAACAAAACCTAAGTTGCATGTTAAGATCTAATTATTTCTATGAAGAAAAAAAAACCCCAAATTTACTAAAATAGAAAACTGGAACAGAAAGAGATTTATACTCTTATGATTTGAGAGTATGAGAGATTACCCCTTTGTGAGATCCTTTTCTTGAAAATTTGTTAGGGTTTTATTCAAAGTTGAAGAGATCTAAGATTAATAGATAGTTATGGTTTTCTGAAGAGTTTGAGTGATTGGGAGATTGTTAGGGTATTTTGATGAGAGATTGAGAGATTGTTAGGGTTTTCTGATGAGAGATTGAGAGATTGTTAGGGTTTTCTGATGAGAGATTGTTAGGGTTAAAGCTTCACAGTTGCATACATGGCGATAGGTGAGAGAGTTTTCTTCTTTTTTTTGGTGAGAGAGTTTTCTTATTTCGGTGAAGACAATGACTTTGGTGAGACATGGTTTTCCAATTTGTTTGTGAAAATTGGGCGCGTTGTCTGAAAATATTGGGGGGAATTAACATCGAGAGGACACGTTGCAGTGGTCCAAAAATAAATATTGTCTGAAAATTCCTTGGCCAGACACGTGACCAAATTTGGGCGGGCTTCTGGGGCGGGAAAAGAAGAACTTTCTGATTGGTCTAAGCAAAAGCATACGGATTGGCAAACAAACACAATTTTTAACAAAGAAATACAAGCTTCCCACCGTTAGATTTAGTAGTGTTTTCTTCCCCTAACTTTGGTACGTTGGATTAGAGAAAATTACAAAAAAACCAATTGGTGGTAACACTCTAAGTAACATAGATATAACCTGGCTCCGAGCTCGAAACCTGGCGGTAACTGGTAAGTGGACTACTCTAAGTCAGAGACTTTCGTAAATACGATGAATCCATCTATCCATAAGTAATATAGGTGTCATTGGAATATTTCTCCAAACCTTAAACCTGTCCGGTTTTGGAAACTTCGAGACATAACATGGCTCCGAGCTCGAAACCTGGCAGTGAATGGACTACTCTAAGTCAGAGACTTCATAAGAACGATGAATCTGTCGATCCATAGGTAAGATGCTTTCATAATATTCCTCCAACCCTTAAACCTGTCGGGTGTTGGCAACTTCGAGACATAACATGGCTCCGAGCTCGAAACCTGGCGATGAGTGGACTACTCTAAGTCAGAGACTTCATAAGAACGATGAATCTGTCGATCCATAGGTAAGTAGCTTTCATAATATTCCTCGAAACCTTAAACCTGTCCGGTTTTGGCAACTTCGAGACTTAACATGGCTCCGAGCTCGAAACCTGGCGGTGAGTGGACTACTCTAAGTCAGAGACTTCATAAGAACGATGAATCTGTCGATCCATAGGAAAGATGCTTTCATAATATTCCTCCAACCCTTAAACCAGACCGGTTTTGGCAACTTCGAGACATAACATGGCTCCGAGCTCGAAACCTGGCGATGAGTGGACTACTCTAAGTCAGAGACTTCATAAGAACGATGAATCTGTCGATCCATAGGTAAGATGCTTTCGTAATATTCCTCCAACCCTTAAACTTGTCCGGTTTTGGCAACTTCGAGACGTAACATGGCTCCGAGCTCGAAACCTGGCGATGAGTGAACTACTCTAAGTCAGAGACTTCATAAGAACGATGAATCTGTCGATCCATAGGTAAGATGCTTTCATAATATTCCTCCAACCCTTAAACCTGTCCGGTTTTGGCAACTTCGAGACATAACATGGCTCCGAGCTCGAAACCTGGCAATGAGTGGACTACTCTAAGTCAAAGACTTCATAAGAACGATGAATTTGTCGATCCATAGGTATGACGCTTTCATAATATTTCTCCAACCCTTAAACCTGTCCGGTTTTGGCAACTTCGAGACATAACATAGCTCCGAGCTCGAAACCTGGCGGTAAGTGGACTACTCTAAGTCAGAGACTTCATAAGAACGATGAATCTGTCGATCCATAGGTAAGAGGCTTTCATAATATTCCTCGAAACCATAAACCTATCAGGTTTTGGCAACTTCGAGACGTAACATGGCTCCGAGCTCGAAACCTGGCGGTGAGTGGACTACTCTAAGTCAGAGACTTCATAAGAACGATGAATCTGTCGATCCATAGGGAAGATGCTTTCATAATATTCCTCGAAACCTTAAACCTGTCCGGTTTTGGAAACTTCGAGACATAACATGGCACCGAGCTCTAAACCTGGCGATGAGTGGACTACTCTAAGTCAGAGACTTCATAAGAACGATGAATCTGTCGATCCATAGGTAAGATGCTTTCATAATATTCCTCCAACCCTTAAACCTGTCCGGTTTTGGCAACTTCGAGACATAACATGGCTCCGAGCTCGAAACCTGGCGGTGAGTGGACTACTCTAAGTCAGAGACTTCATAAGAACGATGAATCTGTCGATCATAGGTAAGAGGCTTTCATAATATTCCTCGAAACCTTAAACCTGTTAGGTTTTGGCAACTTCGAGACGTAACATGGCTCCGAGCTCGAAACCTAGCGGTGAGTGGACTACTCTAAGTCATAGACTTCATAAGAACGATGAATCTATCGATCTATAGGGAAGATGCTTTCATAATATTCCTTGAAACCTTAAACCTGTCCGGTTTTGGAAACTTCGAGACATAACATGGCTCCGAGCTCGAAACCTGGCGATGAGTGGACTACTCTAAGTCAGAGACTTCATAATAACGATGAATCTGTCGATCCATAGGTAAGATGCTTTCATAATATTCCTCCAACCCTTAAACCTGTCTGGTTTTGGCAACTTCGAGACATAACATGGCTCCGAGCTCGAAACCTGGCAGTGAGTGGACTACTCTAAGTCAGAGACTTCATAAGAACGATGAATCTGTCGATCCATAGGTATGACGCTTTCATAATATTTCCCCAACCCTTAAACCTGTCCGGTTTTGGCAACTTCGAGACATAACATGGCTCCGAGCTCGAAACCTGGCGGTGAGTGGACTACTCTAAGTCAGAGACTTCATAAGAACGATGAATCTATCGATCCATAGGTAAGAGGCTTTAATAATATTCCTCGAAACCTTAAACCTGTCAGGTTTTGGCAACTTCGAGACGTAACATGGCTCCGAGCTCGAAACCTGACGGTGAGTGGACTACTACAAGTCGAAAACTTGGATTAGCGTATCAGAGAAGCTTATCGGCATTTTTGGAATAATACATAATCTTTGTTCTGAAAGGTTCTATCTAAATTGGTGTCCAATCGTACGGGAAGAAGTGAAAGTTGGGAAAGAGTTAGCGTATCAGAGAAGATTAGGGGTATTTTAGGAATAATATATATTTTTTGTTCTGATTTGAGCAATCCAACAAAGAGAGGGAAAATAAAGCGTAGGGTAAACTTTTGCAGAACTAGACTTTAGCAGAATTGAGAAATCCTTTGCAGAAGAGAGAAAATTTTGTCGTATCCCTACGACAATCTTTCTTAAGAGTTGTGGAAGGGGGTTGTTGAAAAACTTCATCATAACCATCCATTTCCATCTACAGCCGTCCATTTAATTTATTTATTTTCCCTTAATTTCTTTATAATAATCCTATTTTTAATATAATTGTCATCACATCATAACCACCCATTCATTTATTCTTTAATTCTATTTCATCTACAACCGTTAAATTTGTTTCTTATCTTTTTTCTTTAACATCATTCTCATATCCAATCCTTCCTTATCCTTTTCTTTTTTTCCCTCAACTGCATCTCCCCCAGTGTGTTCGACAGAGCAACTTCACCTCAAACAACTGGCAACTTCGATACAACAGCACCACCATCACTCAAACCACTGGCAACTTCATCGTCTACGACTCTAATAGCTCCGTTCATTACCATCCTTTTCAACTTCATCGATCTCAGGAGATTTCTTCACCAACTTCATCATCACCACACAATATTGAAGATCGATATGTAACCCATATCTCGACTAACCACCTCCACCAATTTCCCAAAGTTGAAGATCGATCTGTAACCAAAGCTCAATTTAGGGTATATTTTTTTTTTTGATTTTTGAATTAGGTTTTTTTCAGTGTATTAAATTCTGTTTTTTGAGTTCAATTGCTCAATTTGTGTGTTCTAAGTTCAATTATGTGTTCTGATCCAATTGTAGATGTGATGCGATTGCTTGTCATCATGAAATTGAACTCAAATAGTAAACATAACAAGTCTTTGAAGCATATAACGTTTCAAATTGTGCATGATATGAGGAAATATTCTCCTAATTTGGCTGATTGATGTTATGTAAATTGCATGCGACTGTGTTTAGTGACTTTTCCCTCGTACCGCTTGCCGAATAACAATTGTCTGCCCCAGTGTGTTGAATGTTCAAATTGTGCATGATATGACAAGTCTTTGAAGCATATAACGTTTCAAATTGTGCATGATATGAGGAAATGTTCTCCTGATTTGGCTGATTGATGTTATGTAAATTGCATGCGACTGTATTTAGTGACTTTTCCCTCGTACCGCTTGCCGAATAAGAATTGCCTCGCCCCAAATGTGTTGAATATCTAGAATTAGTACTCACATTTGTAGTTCATTGAAGGGAAGTTGAACTGGATTAACTAGTATTGACATATGTTGTCTAAACAGTGCGAATAGTTTGTTTGAAGGACTTGATTTCAATTTGATTGGCCAGTTTGTCTAAAGCTTTTCCTGCGTAGGCTGTAGAGGCACTCTTAGTAGAAAGTGGTTATACATGTGGCCTGATGTACTCAAGTTAGACAAGGTTGCTTATACTAGTTCGAAGATATGATCAATTAAACTGATTTTTTTCATCAGGTATTTTTGAAACCATAGCAAATGGTTATACATGTGGCCTGGTGATTCGTAAGTGTTTCATCATTCAACACAAATTTATAAACCTGCTAGAATGTTTTTGAAATATATCTGTTTGAGCAAATGCCAGAGAGAAACTTCAGACTAGGTTTGGTTTGTCTCACTTTTAATGATGTATAATAATGTTTGTTGGTAAGGGGTTTTCAAAGTGTAAAGCGTCATTGGTTCATGTCTAGCTATTGATTGGTACTAATTCTACTGTGCACATCTTTCCTATTCAATGTTGGCGTAAACTTAATGATCCAATAATGTTTGCTCGCTATAGGAGTTCGTTTGTTCACCTGAAATCTCAATCATGCGACAATTCTTTTGATTTTAGAAAGATGATGGTCTAACATTGCCAGATTGATTTTGGACAGGTGATGATGCTCCAGGTGATGGTCTAACTTATATATGATTTGGATGTGCGCAAAATGTGCATAGTTGTTTCCCTTTCCTTAATGTGCTTTTTCGTACTATCTTTTAGAGACGGAGGGAGTATGAGTTATATGATTTTTCGTGCGTGTCTCTCTATTTAGGTATTTGTTTTTATGGCTAAATTGTGAGCAAAAACTATTAGTTTGGTATGTGCCTTACCTTTAGATATTTTATCTATTGGAAGCATTGGTGGTATGTCGTCCCTCATAATGATGGACATAAATTGTGGAACTATATAATTACAATGTCACTTATAATTACAATGTTACGTACTCAGAATCTTTCTTTTTCCATCCATGAGAGTAGCAATCTGTTTCCTGTAACTTGATTCGAGATAAAACTAGACAAAAACTTTGGTTATTGGTAAATGTCTTTGCCTTCCGTCTTTACTGGAATGATATTTGAGGCATAGCATCGAGAGAACAATTTGGAATATAAAGTTTGGATCATGATTTTGTTACCTTTTGCTGTTTTGTACTGGGAGAATTTAGTGTGCGGTATAATATATATATCATGATTTTGATCTTTACTTTTGGCAGGTAGTTTTCATTATGGATCAGACACATTAGATTAGTCTACACGCTGGCTTGGATCTCATAAACCGTCAAAGCGTGGTTTTGTGGAGATGTAGCAATCACCTATGTGATAAGAAAACTACAGCCACCTATACTAGTATATGAGAATGTTATTGGGCTGAAACTTCAAGAACAAGGCAAGGCCAAAAAGTAGTATGGTTTATTGCGAATCCTTTTCAAAATGCTTCTGTGTTTTAGAAGAACTCATTATAGTAATCCTATGTAATCAGTATATAAGCATCATTCTCCAGTATGAGATGACTAACTGGTGCAGTCTATTCCTTTATGTCATGTTCCATCTAGCTTTACTTTTGCGTATATTTATACCCCATCCTTAGACATTTTTCTGTTATGTAAGGCCTCCGTTGGTTTGTTATTGATTTCTTAACTTTTCCCAGCTTTGTACTTGCAGAGGTTATAACATCAGCTGAGTTCCACCCTACTCATTGTAATACGTTAGCGTATAGTAACTCGAAGGGGTCTATCCGGCTTATTGATTTGCGACAGTCTGCTCTATGTGATACTCATAGCAAATTGTGAGTGGTACTTTTAATTTCCCCTAATTTCTGAAACAATAATAATATAAGGTCTAGTTCACTCAGCAAATGATTCAATTTTTGACAAATTCGGGCAAGGAGTTAAAGTTAAATGACTTAACTTAATTGGTCAGTAACTACTGTTATAACTAAGGTCTTATGGAGTAACTGAAGCATTATTTTGGGCTGTAAATATCTTCTCCAGTGCTTTGCCTCACCGGGAATGTATCTATCTACATAAAAAACTAAACAAGGTGGTCGCTATATGCTAGCTAAATATTCATATCAAGTACCTCACCCTGGAATATGTATTCTCAATCCCCATTTTTTATATGTAAATATCTTACAATGTGTAACTCCAAGTTTGTAAGTTAAAAAAAAAGAAAGGAAAATTTTTCAGTTACAGCTTATGATTTGTTAATCCATTATGGTTACTTATGCTGGTTATCATATTTTGATTGCGCCAGGTGCCATCAATCTTTAATAAATTCAACATTCCAACCAAAGAAGTGGCTCTAGTGTTGGTTGAGAAGGGAAATTGAAAGGCTTTTTTAATCGGATCAAGAACTGAACAGATTTGCAGATTCAAGTCATTCAAAATGATGAATAAAGATTGGGTTTATTGGCCAAGGTTAATATGTGTAGATTATTACATTCTTTACATTGGTTTTCCCTCTTTTATTGCGTTATTCCGTGCTTAATTATTTCGTCGTTCTTTCATGCAGGGGTGATCTTCCATATCAGGAGGCCTTGAAGAATTTCATAGATACTGTTTGTCAGAGACTTGGAAATCCTTCTGAGTTCAGTTGTCCTTGTGTTGATTGTAAGAATCTCGCTTTCCCACTTCCTCCGAAAGAAGTACATCTTCACTTGTTGAAACGAGGTATGGATCCTACATATACTGAGTGGGTTTTTCACGGGGAGACTATACACACTTCTACTGATGTACACCAAGAGGGAGCAACAAGGGGTTCATATCATGTAGATGCTGATGTTGAAGCTGATGCACATATCGATCAGGGACATGAACTTGTGCAAGACGAGGGGTTGGAAAACCATGTGGAAGAGGTGGACACACCGTTATATCCTAATTGTAAAACACACACAAAGTTATCCATCACTGTTGAATTTTATCGGCACAAGACACTAAATGGTATATCTAGGAAATATTTTGACGAACTTCTCAGGACAATTAGTTCCTTGTTGCCGCCAGATCATTGTCTTCCTTGCTCAACATATGAAGTGAAGAAGCTGCTGAAATCTTATCAATTGACTTACCAGAAAATACATGCTTGTGTTAATGATTGTTGTTTGTTTAGAAAAGATTTGAAAGATGCAGATGAGTGTCCTAAATGTCATTATTCTAGGTGGAAGGCAGACACATCTAACATGGACGATGCTGACATGATAGACAAGCCGCAAAAGAAGATACCGGTGAAGGTGCTTAGGTACTTCCCCATTGTGCCAAGATTGAGGAGATTGTTTCAATCAGCAATGCTGGCTGAGCAGTTGATATGGCACGCGACGAACAAGAGTAAGGATGGGAAGATGCGTCATCCAACAGATTCTTTGGCTTGGAAGCACATAGACAGAAAGTATCCCGAGTTTGCTTCAGATCCCCGTAATTTGCGTCTTGGGCTTGCTGCTGATGGATTTAATCCATTTGGTGATCTTTCCGCAACCCACAGTTGTTGGCTAGTGATGCTCGTGGTGAATAATTTGCCCCCCTCAGTTGTGTATGCAAGGTGACAACATAATTTCTCGAGCATGCCGATTCCAGGAAAAAACAACCGGGTAATGACATTGATGTATACTTGCAGCCCTTGATTGATGATCTTATTGAGTTGTGGGAGAAAGGGGTGCAGGTATATGATTCGTTTACTAAAACAGATTTTAACTTGAAGGCATTATTAATGTGGACAATAAATGATTTCCCTGCATATGGTAATCTATCTGGATGTACGTATAAAGGGAAGGAAGCCTGTCCTCTTTGCGGTGAAAATTACACTTTCAAACTGGTTGCCAATTAGTCGTAAAACTGTCTACTTGAATCATAGGAGATTTCTTCGTCATAATCATCCTCTTCGGCAGAAAAAAGACTGGTTTAATGGAGAGATTGAGAGGAAGGAAAAGCCACCTGTTATGTTTGGCGCAGTGGCACTTGAATGTCAGAATAGTATTACAAATGATTTTGGGAAAGCGGAGAAGAACGAGGAGGAGATAAGGAAAAAGAAAGAGCAAAAGAAGAAGAATAAGGGCAAGAGTAGTGCGGCAGCAAGTGCAAATGTGGGTAATTCTAAATGTGGGAAGCGGAAAAGGGCTGTTGTTGCTGATGCGGCTATTTGTGATGCAAATGGTGATGAAACTGAACTTCGGGTGTTTAACAAAAGGTCGATATTCTTCGACTTGCCTTACTGGAAGGTTAGTTCCATAACTTCAAACTTACTTGTTAATATTTAGCTATGGGTTCTTCTGCTTTGCACCGTGTTAGCCTCTAAACTTCACATTATCAACAAATGCAATCTAAATGGCACTCAGTCTTGGTCACATTAACAAAATTAATTACACTGCCAAATTAGCTTAAGTGAGAGAACACATAAACGAAGTTAATTACACTACAAAATTAGCTTAAGTGAGGATAAGAATCTCCCAGCACACATGAAAAATTAGCTTAAGGAGTAATTTCTGTCTAGTGTCTGTTTTGGTGGCATTTAATGGGAAGTTTCTTATAATGAGATCATTAACTTCTTGCAAATGGTAACAGAGACTATTTCCCCTACTTTTCTATTCATTATAGGGATTGCATTTTATGAGTTCGAAAATTATTTGTTTTTTGTTTTCTATATAGAAAATTATATCTTTATATAAAAGTGCAGAACTAAGTCACATTAGCGCTAGTGAAATCATTATATCTTGATTAATTGTATACTGTTCTTGCAAACATTATAATCATTGTACTCCAATGACAAAACGTTTATTTTGGCTGTATAAAAGTTTGAATTTAGGTATTAGTCGATGATGCATCAATTTAAGCTAGTTGGCGTTTCCAAATCTTGCATTCCTCAAATGCCATGACATACTTCATTTAGGCATATATACTTACCTAAGATTCAACAGCATGACATTATAACTTTCACATAGATTAAATATCTGATCTTTTACTTCTTTTTAGAATTAATTACTAATGTTAGGTTTTTTCCATCTTCCTAGGATTTATTACTACGGAACAATATTGATGTTATGCATATAGAAAAAAATGTTTGCGAGAGTATCATTGGTACCATATTGAATATAAAGTCCAAAACAAAAGACGGTCTAAAGTCCCGCAATGATCTGAAGAGTATGGAATAAGACCAGAATTGCATCCAAAAGAGATAAATGGCAAAACGATCCTTCCACCAGCACCATACTGTTTAAATGACAAGGAAAAGTCTATATGGTATAATAGGATGATAAATTTGAAGGTTCCATATGGTTATAGTTCTGATCTTAGAAAGCATTTCTCGAAAGATGGTTGCTTAGGTGTTCTTAAGGCTCATGATTACCATGTTCTTATGCAAAAAATATTACCTGTTGCTTTGCAAGGACTGTTACCTGTAGGGCCAATTGAGGCAATTTTCAGGTTATGTTCTTATTTTCACGAAATATGCCAAAGGATAGTTGATCTCCATAGATTAATAGAACTTGAAGTAGAAGTTGCTGAGACTTTGTGTATGTTGGAGAGGTACTTCCCTCCGTCACTTTTTGATGTCATGGTGCACTTGACAATTCACCTAGCTCGAGAAGTGCGATTATGTGTACCTGTACAATATCGTTGGATGTATCCATTTGAAAGGTATGCCAATTTAATTTATATTACTTTTGTTTTTTTGGTTTCGTGTTGAAAGTTATGCCCTTGTAGCTTAGAGATACTAATATTTAATTAACTGGTAACTGTTGCATACGCGACTTTCCTAGGTATATGAAGACATTCAAGGAATATGTAAAGAATTATGCACAACCTGAAGCTTGTATAGCCGAGTGTTATCTTGTAATGGAGTGTGTTAGGTATTTTGATATTCATAAGGCCCAAGCAGCTGAAACAGGAGTAAAGCAAAGTCATAACGAAAAAACTCAAAATGGTTCCACACCGGCAGCACGTCCTCTTTCTAAAGGTGTCCAAGTGCGTATGGATAGTGAGAAGTTAAAGATAGCTCACAGATATGTGCTTTTTAACACACCCGAAATTGACCCATATATGACGTAAGTATGACGTTCATGTTCATTAAAAATGGTCTGTCAATTAATACTTCATTTTCTAATTTTACTTTTGTCTTAGAATGCATATGTACGAGTTAAAATCTTCAGCGGGGAGGGAAATTACTAGTGAAGACCAACTCAATTCCATACAGTCCGACACATTTGCAGATTGGTTTCAACAAAAGGTACGTTTAGCCCACTCTTAGTCAGATTATGCAGCTTAGTATAGTTTAAAAACTTAGACATTTTGTCGTTACGGAAAACTACTACAACAAAAACACAAATACGTGTGATTTTGTTTCATTCTGTCACTTAGAACAATCCATGTTAGGCACATCATCACTATAAATCTAACTTCTGATGCTTAGATAGCAAATTTAGTTATATTCTTATGTCCTGAGATTATACATTTGTAGGTTAAGATGCAAATCGAACAAGGCATGCCAGTATCACACACGGTAGAATGGTTGTCATATGGGCCGTTAGAAAACTGCGTATCATATAAAGGCTTGCTAGTCAATGACACTAGGTTTATTACGAAGGATGTTAAGAGAGTCACACAAAATAGTGGAGTTTCAATTGAATCAACAACCTTAGTTGCAGGACGGTCAGAAACTAGTGGGTTCTATGGTGTTTTAGAAGAAATTCTATTGTTGGACTACAATCATATGTTTCAAATTCCAATATTCAAATGTGATTGGGCTCACACCAATTTTGGTGTGAAGGTAGAAGATGGATTTACATTAGTCAATTTAAAGCAGCATAAGAACCAATACTGTAACGATCCATTCATTTTAGCAAAGCAAGCACGACAAGTTTTCTATTCTCGAGAGTCAAATACATCTAACTGGTATGTGATGGTGAAACCACCACCTAGAGGTTTCCATGAATTAGAGGAATACAATGAAATGCATGACACAAATTGCCAACCAGTGGATACTTCAACTCTTGGTTTCCAAATGGATGACGAGAGCGAGAGTTACGTAAGAGAAGATGGGGAATATATCATAGTGGTTCGACAAAGAAGAAGAACAAAAAGAAGAAGAAAAGAAGTTCACAAGTTAGGTCACTAGTGTATTGTTTTTACCGTATTGTATTCTTACTTTAGTAATATTTGGTGTTATTTGCCTTCTCAAGTAATCTACTTCAAATCGCTACTCTCAAGTTTTTTTCTACAAATTGAGTGTGTAGTTACGTATGAGTTGTTTATTAATAGTGCAAGATCTTTCTTTGTGAAGTATGCTTCTACTCAGAATGAGTATGGAGCAGTAGCTGCTATCACTCGCCACTTTTATGGATATTTGATGTATCCAATACTGCCGCACATGGGGTGTTTCTTCATTGCTATCGCATTGCAGTGCGTCTTCGTGTGGATCGTGTATTGGCTTGTGTATTTCTCACTTATCAAACTCTATGTTCTACTGTTGGTAATTCAGGGCTTCTTTTGTTAACATCATTTGTGTGTGAATATCAATTTGGAGATGGTAATGTTTTTCAGAAAAGTGTAGAGTGCAGACCGCTGTTCTCATATGTACAGGTTTATAGGTTGTAAGAATGCAGCTTGCATACTCTAGTTGTATTTTCTTTACTAATACTAGTATTGTTCTTGCAAAAAGACAGTTAACAGATCCATTTGTGTGCTTAATTATAAAATGCTAGCTCTGTTACTTTTATAACACCCTTTTTAACTCCGCCAATGTAAATGATATATCATTTCATTGCCGGTCTCAAGCCCGGATGAAGGAGGAGAGAAAATGGGACATTTTAGTTGTTATGGTTGTTATATTGCCCACTTAAATTCTGCCTTGGTTTCAACTCTTGTGCATAATTTCTCTACATATGCTTATATTCGTATATATATGCTCCCTCCCTTCTAACTTATAATCTGATGGTATACTTTTGCCATAATTCCCCAAACTTATTCATTTAGTTCATTGCAGGCATTGCATGCTTTGCTTAAAGTGGGTGGTCTTACAGAATGTATGTGATTGTTTACAGAGAAGAATGTATGTGATTACAAAGAATGCTTCGCGCTAGTTTCGGCTCAGTCACCTGAGCATTATTTTTGAGCATTACATTTTGTTTTACAACACTTATGAAGGGTTTTCATAAAGTTAGTGTATTAAAGAACCACCAACTTAACAGAACCTGTGATAGTGTAGGTATGGTTAGTGGTGTAGACCAACATACAGGAGGCTCATGATCGAATCCCCCAAACATAATTTTTTCCAACATTCTATATTTTAACTTCAACAACACTTATAAGTGTTGTTATACGTTTCTAGTAAAAAAAAAAAAAACCAAAACTTGTGAACTGTAAGGATGGTTGATGAGCTAGACATCCATGCATTAGGTTCATGTTCGAATCTCCCCTCTAACTTATTTTTCATTATCATATTTTTGTGTTTTTCAACAACACTTGTGACAATTGTGATAGGCTAAGTCACTACACTTATGAAACAAAGTTGTTATACCTAAATGTCGTCACAACAGTTTTGCTAAAGGAGTTGTCGTTTGTATTCTTAGCGCAACCCCTTGTTCATAAGGGTTGGTAGTGATGATATACGACAACTCTTCCTTTGAAACCAGTTGTAAAACATAGGACTTTCTACGATGTTTAGCGAAGTTTTGTAAATCTACTGTTGTAGATGTATATTTTTCCCGTAGTGATATACGTATTAGGGATAAAAGAATTATACCTTAAACCAAGCTCTTAGATTGAAGAAGTTGATTTTGATTGCTTTTTTTGCCTCAATTGAACTTCTGAAACTTCAATAAAATTCAAAACCCTAACTTTTCAAATTAAACTCCCCATCTCTAAGTCTTCTCGATTTCTGTTTCCTCTATCAGCATCACGTCCATGAACTAATTCCCCATCACTAACAGAGTAAGAAGATCCCCAAATTTAAAAACCCTAGTTTAAGATCGAGATGAAAAAAAAGAAGTTAAAATTTTGAACATCTATTGCAACAAAGAAGATAGACAGCGTTAGGGTTCATGAAACTATACATTTTTGAAGCTCCAATAGTCTTCTTCTTGTTCATTAATTCTTCTTTTGCCTGAGAAAGAGTACAGAACAACCCATTTTAGATCAAAATCAAACAAGATCATCAAAAACAACAACAAATTAAGCTCGGGATTATACCTCAATCGTTGGCTAATAGATCAAAGAACAATTATTATCACAGAAAAAGGGTTCTTTTTATTTCAGGGACAATATCAAATTTTTAGGGTTATGAAAGTTTCAATTAGAGGTTTTTTTTTTTATTTAGGATTGGTTTTGATTCACGAATTAACAAGGATTCAAGGATTTTTAGGGTTATGAACACGGATTTCTTACGAGGGTTTTGGTTAAGGCGGAGTTAGAGAGGAGAGAACAGACCGAGAAAGAGAAAGGAAAGCAGAGAAAGAGGAAAGTGAGAGGAGGAAAAAAGTTTAGGTTTTTGTATAAAAAACTTTGGACGTTGGATTCCTCCTCATACGGATTGCGGAGATTTATCAATGGTAGACAATTGGTTTTGGATTCTCCTACGGATTGAGACAAGTGTGTTTCTTTAGAACACAAGTGTGTTTCTTTTGAACTTTCGTAAGACCAAAATCCAAAGTTTCGTATTTCTAAATATTCTCATTTTTGGTAGGAATGTAGAGTTTTATAGGAGGAACATGTCACCAAAATCTTAGCTTCAAATTAATCGTCGTTTAGATGTTTTAGAGAAAAAGATGCCACCATGTCAAGATTATGTCATTATAACCATGTCAACGGATCATACCCCTACATATAAATCATAATAAATTTGGATATTGTTATCGACCTTCGATAATATATAAATCCGAAAAATATATAAGAATGAATCAGAAGAATCAGAAATGAAATCAAGAATTGTTTTTTTTTTCAATTAAACAAGATTTCAAAACTTAGTGACAATAGATTAGGGGTTTCGTATAATGGCATACAATCTATGAACCATGAAGCTCTGAGAGGGTTCTGACTTCAAACTTAGCATGATACATAATCAAAATCGACGAATATGAATCTTAGTGCTGATTCGAACTTCAAATTTGGTATAACGACTTCCAAACTATGAACCAAGAAGCTCTAAGAGGGTTCTGACTTCAAACTTAGCATGATACTTCATCAAAATTGATAAATATGAAGCTCGATGTCGATTCGAACCTCAAATTCAGCATAATGGCATACAATCTATGAACCATGAAGCTCTGAGACGATTCTAACTTCAAACTTAGCATAATACATCATCAAAATCGATAAATATGAAGCTCAGTGCCGATTCGAACTTCAAATTCGGTATAACGACTTACAAACTATGAACCAAGAAGCTCTAAGAGGGTTCTGACTTCAAACTTAGCATGATATATCATCAAAATCGATAAATATAAAGCTCGATGTTGATTCGAACTTCAAATTCAATATAATGGCATACAATCTATGAACCATGAAGCTCTGAGAGGGTTCTAACTTCAAACTTAGCATAATACATCATCAAAATCGATAAATATGAAGCTGGATGTCAATTCGAACTTCAAATTCAGTGTAATGGCATACTATATATGAGCCACGAAGCTCTGAGAGGGTCCTGACTTCAAACTTAGCATGATACATCATCGAAATCGATGAATATGAAGCTCAGTGTCCATTCGAACTTCAAATTCGGTATAACGACTTACAAACTATGAACCAAGAAGCTCTTAGAGGGTTCTGACTTCAAACTTAGCATGATACATCATCCAAATCGATAAATATGAAACTAAGTGTCGATTCGAGATCGAAACCTGGCTGCGAGTTGACTACTCTAACTCAGAAACTTGGTAAGAACGAATAATCCATCCATTAACAGGTAAGATTCCTTCGGAATATTCTACGAAACCTTAAAGAAACCCTATTTCTGCATATTGTATGCAAACCAGGCTCCGTGATCGAAACCCGACCGGGAGTTAACTACTCTAAGTCAATAACTTGGTAAGAACGACAAATCCATCATTTACAGGTAAGATTTCGTCGAGATATTCTACGAAGCCTTAAAAAAAAACCTTATTTCTGCATATTGTATGTGTACAAGGATCCGAGATCGAAACCGGCCGCAAGTTGACTACTCTAACTTAGAAACTTGGTAAGAACGACGAATCATCCCATTACATGTTAGATTCTTTCGGAATATTCTACGAAGCCTTAAAGAAACCCTATTTCTGCATATTGTATGCAAACCAGGCTCCGAGATCGAAACCTGGTCGCGAGTTGACTACTCTAAGTCAGAAACTTGGTAAGAACGACGAATCCAACCATTTACAGGTAAGATTCCTTCGAAATATTCTACAAAACCTGTAGGATCATAATATCGCAACGGACAAGGTTCGCGGGATTAATAAACAACGGTGTCGCGAGGGAGTCGCAGGGAGCTAGAATTAATGACGCGATGAATAACAACAAATAAAACAATTGGAAGACATGAAACCTGGCGAGGACTAAGAAGTGTCGCGAGAATGATACTTGTGCATTTGCGACACTTCGCGAGACATTCCCGAAAATAAAGGATAGCTTAGCTGTCATCCATTATGTATTACCCTATATAAAGGGCTAAGTGAATCTGTTGTAAGGAGAGATCTTTTTGAATGGTGAAGCAAGTCATTAGGAGAGAGAAAGTTTAAGAGCGCTTTAATTTCCAAGTGTAATTCTATTGTACTGTGTAAACATTTCATGGAATCAATTAATAAATATTCTTGATCACACATCTTTCAATGGATTAGTCAAGCAAAACCGAGTAAGGGTGTAGTGTGGGATTTCTGCAACTACATATGCGCTAGAAACAGGGATTGAGCAGAGATTGACGTAGAAATTGGAAAGAATTTGGATTAACAGAGAAAAGGTTTGGAGAGATACTCAAGAATTCATTGAAAAAGAAAAATGGCTAGAAGAAAAAACGTACAAGGGCAACCAACGATTGTAAGAAGAAGTGGGAGACTTGCTGGAGAAAGGAGGAATGAAACAGGAGAATCGTCAAGGATGAATATGAGAAATGATGGAGAAAATCAAAATCAGCCACCGATCTCCCCAGTAGCAAACGCGGCTGTGGATTATGATAGAGTAAGTGTACATACTTGGAGGTCTGATTCTGAAGACGAGAGGGAAGAGGAGCAACAGATGGTGAACAATGGACAAGGAGGAGGAGAGCAAGGAATGAATGGAGAAATGAATCCAGGAAACGAAGAAATCGCAGCGTTAGAAAGATTGAGACAAACAATACATGAAGAGAGACGACTAGAGGCAGAGGAACGAGCAAACTTGACGAGACAGAATCATGAATTGAGGATGGAAAATATGAGATTGCAAAATAGGAGATCAAGAAGTAGTGTGAGATCAAGTTCAAGATCGATTAGGGAAGAAAGAAGGAGAGCTTTACCAACAGAAAGTATTGAGGAAGAAAACCAACAAGAAACACAAAATCCAAGCACAGAGCATGGCGAGAGAAGAGGGGAAATGGAAGATCGTTATATTCCTCAGCCCGAAAATCTTCAAGATGAGCGGAATAGGGAAAATCAAGGAAACATGCAACTCCAAGGGCCGAATGACCCATTGCTTGAAGGAGAATAATCTTGCACGGGAGAGAAGAATTGAGAAGAAACCGAGAGATTGAGGATGACATTGAGAGGCACTACATTGAACAAGCACGGCTAGCTCGCGAGAGAGAAAGGATAAGAGCAGAAATGGAAAATCAAGAGATGGAAGAGGCAATCCGGAGAATAACCATGACAACCGGAAAGAAGGAGGGAACAAAATCGTACCAATAGAAATATTAATGAAGAATATGAGAGGGTGCGAGATGAGAGCCGAGAGACAAACCAAGAAGAGAGAACAACCGATATAATGGCGTGCTAATTGAAGAAAGAAACGAAGAAGAGCGTCGCAGGGAAAGGAGAGAAGAAAATAACGAGCAAGAAGGTCAAAACAGCACGAGCGTAGAAGGAGAGAGGCGAGCTAAAAAGACCCGGTAGAATCAAATTTCGAGGCAAATGAACAAATCTTAAGAGAACTGGCCGAAATGAGAGGATTCTTGAACAATAGAAGGGAAGGAGGAAGGAAACAGTTGGACGAAGCCATCGAGAAAGCCGCGAAGAATCCCTTCACGCTAGAAGTATTGATGGGAGGAATACCTCCTAAGTGCAATCTACACTGCATTAACCAACATCTTTGATGGAACAACTTTGTGCGGTACAACATATCAAGGCTTATATGAGATGTATGTTGCAGTGGGAGAATCATGATGCTATACTGTGCAAATATTTCGCATCAAGCCTAATAGGAGAAGCACTAAAATGGTTTGAAGGTCTGCCAAGGAACACAATCACATCATTTAACCATTTACAAGCCACATTCCTGGGAGCATACATAAGTAACAACTCTTCACGACCAGGTATTGAAGATGTATTCGGGTTGAAACAAAGGGTTGGCGAGAGCTTAAGGCAGTTGACAATAAGATGGAGGACCATGTGTAGCGAAATGGCAGGACGGGTTGAGGAAAGATATCTCATCCTCTCATTTGTGAATGCTCTCTTCGCGACTAACTTGTTATACATTCAAATTTTTAGAATCAAAAATACAATCACGATGGCGAATCGCGAGAGTTACAGAAGAATATATTGCCTTAGAAGAAAGACAGTAATGAAATGAATTCTTATCCCGATCGCGAACACAAGCTCGAATGCTGCGAACGCAAGCTTGTTGCCTCAATTCATAAATACAGTGGCGAGCACTTCGCAAGAACAGCAAGCAAGGAAGGCTGATGAGGGACAGCGGAAGATAGTAGCCATGGGAAGCCACGACCAAGAAGAGTTTGAACGAGAAAGGAACTACTACAACCGTAACAGCAATAATAAGATTCAGAGGTTAGATCATGTACAAGAAACTTACGGTGGACGAAGGCAAAATAATCATGCAAGGCAGAGAAGTCGCAGAATAGTATGGGAAGAGATTAAGATGCCTCCACTGAATGCTAGTGTGGAAAAGATCTGGGAAGCTATACTTGTAATGGAAAATGTACCAGCACCTTGGAACGTGGGAATGGAACCACCACCGGGCGATAGAAGCCATGAGTTTTGCTCTTACCATCGCTTCCATGGGCATCAAACAAACGATTGTAGAAACATAAAGAGAATTATTCTCAGGATGATTGATCAGGGGAAGCTAAATCACTTTCTAAAGGGAGAAGAAAAAGACCAGACATTACCACCACCACCAGAGATGCACAGAACAGTGTCAGCAAAAGGAAAGGAAACATTTGTGATAGAAGTTGGAACAAAAGCTAAAAATTTGAATTGCAACTCTATCGTCCACTCATATCGCACAATCGAAGATTTTCATGACAACGTGCTCAGTAGAGTCTTTGCGAGAGATGCTAACGATAAAGAAATAATGAGTCTGGCGAGAACGACGATTAGAAAAGTGGCAGCTGAAGACTATTTCTTTCTCTGCAGATGAAGTGCCAAAAGGAAGAGAAACACATGATAGCCCGTTGGTTGTGAAACTAGAGATTAACCCAAAACCAGTTGATGGAGAGGATGATGAAGCAGAAGATTGCTGGGCGATCAACCGAATCCTAATCGATACCGGAAGTTCGGTGAATATTCTTTTTTACCATACTTACAAGACGATGGGAGGAAAGGATGAGGATTTGATCCCCTCGACATACAAGATACATGGCTTTAATGGCACTGCAAACAAGCCAAAGGGAGAGGTTCACATGAGAATACCTCTACAAGGATTATCAAGCGATGTTTTATTTAGTGTGGTTGACGTGGAATCCCCGTATAATGCGCTGATTGGGAGGCCATGGCTTCATGAAATCTTGGGGGTCGCATCAACATACCACCAGTGTATAAAATTTCCCCATCCAAACGGCATTGGTATTATACAGGGGGATTGGAAGGAGTCGCAACTGATGTCATGAGGTCGATGTAGAAAGCTGCGAAGAAAGAAATACCAAAAGAAAGGGTTGGAAGCAACATGTGAGAGATGAGCAGAGAAGGGAAAAACTGATGGTGGATGCTATAGAAGTGAGGACTGAACATACCTCGCGAGGTGAATGCCTCGGAGACAAAGCCAATATTATGATAATAAAGAAGTGAAAGATATGAGGAACAAAAGGCATAAGAAGTGAATAATCAACAAAAGCAGGAGGAAAAGTAGCAGTTGAAGTAATGATGTGCGAGAATCTCGCAGTCAAGAGTAAATGAGAATTCGGTTAAGAAAGAAAAGTGAAATACAACAAATGAAACAGAACTATGCGAATACTTCGTAAACAAATATCAGCAAAATAATGAAACATGAATGATTGAATGATTTAACAAAGATGAATGAGTAAAAGAATGGGACGAACCTTTATGGCGTACACCCTAGTTCGCGAATAACATTTCGTAAGAGGCAAATGTAAGACCTAAAGTGCGTCATATAAGGGGGTATCTCTCGACATGGCTCAGGGGGAAGGTTACACCGCTCCTGAAGCCTGAGTCATGAAAATTTGGGGCCCATGAAAGCCTATCCGGGAGAGGTACCTTGGATTCCCAACTATATATATAAGGTTATACCCCGGTTGGGCGACCGAGGGTCTCTTCCAAGGAGTCAGTGTATGCTCAAGGCGCCGAGGTACACGGTTGAGCCAGAGTGCCCGGGATGGATGAACCTACCCTGGCCATTCTTGGAAAGTCTTGGCATATGTTGCACTCGCCCGAAGAAAACTCCACTTAGGGTGCAGTCTTGTAACCATAAACCCTATAGGTATAAGGGATAAGAGGCTGCGAAAACAACTGGTTGTTGTTAAGACCGGATGGGAGGAGCTAGTCTTGTATGGCTGATGTTTCGCCTCCTTGAAGGGGCAACCAGGGAGATGATAAGGGCGACGCTCTCCATTAGGGGGAGTGTCAAAACAGACGCAAATGTCATAAGGCTGTATTTTCGCAAGTGAATTTAGGCTTGTCATATTTGTGCAATGATCCTGCAGAGGCAATAATACTAACGCGAAGGTAAGGCGAGATCAATGGGTCTTTACACGAAAGTGTACGGACGTCCTGCGATTTCGTCGCACGACGGCAATATCATGGGGCTTTATATTCGCAAGGATATCTAGGCTTGTCATATTGCCGCAACTAAAACATCCTGCAGAGGAAAAAATACTTGGAAAATGATAAGGCAAGATCAATGGGTCTTTACATGCAAGTGTAAAGACGTCCTGCGATTTTGTCGCAATGAAAGGTGGCAGGGGAAGACCTCTAATTAGGGAGGTCTAACTTGGAAGACCACACGAAAATGATAAGGCAAGGTCAATGGGCCCTTGCTTGAAAATGTAAAGGCGGCCTGCGACCTTGTCGCAACAAGAAGAGATAAAATAAAGACTACCGAAACGATAAGGCGAGACAAGTAGGATTCTTGATTTATGAAGATACCCGCGACCTCGTCGCAACGATACATTTCAATAACAATAAAATTATTATCCAACCAAATACATGATGACAACTAAAATCTTCCATCTGAAGATAAATAACAGAGGCAAGTATGGGAATGGAAAAGATGGAATATTGTTATTCATCTTCTGATGAAAGAGTTATACATCAATAATGTTAGCCAATTATATTACAAAGAAGAACTACCAAAAAAGGGGAGTGAAGATTGAATTTAGGGGGGGACAATCCAAGAAGTACACTATAATAAAGAGATACGAAATGTACGAGATATTAGAGGCAGCGAAAGAAAACAAAAAGAATTATCTCTTTGGTGATTCTTCTCCTTCATCTGATTCTTCAGTCCTATTATTCTCATTGCCAGAATTTTCTTCTTCGCTAGCCTCACTATCAGAAACGTCTCGAGACAGGCGATTCTCGGGAACCTTTTCGAGAAAGCCGGGGATATGAATGCAGAGGGATATTGTGGTCCTTACAAACATACTCCATGGCTCCATTTGCGAAAACGAACGGCATCATTATTAAAATTCGCCACTTTGTCGTTAGAAATTGTTTCTTCAACTTGAAATATTTATTCTCGCGAAGGGAGAGACTCTTTATGAAATGTTCTTTTTCAGTTTCAAGTTCTTCAATTCTCACTTTGGAAAATTCTGGCGAGTTGTTCTTTTTCGATTCAAGCTCTCTAATTCTAACTTGAAGTCTCTTCTCGGATTCTACAAATAAGTAACAACAAGTTAATAATTTACAAGCAATACTACGAAGTAAGAAGCGAAGAAGGTATAATAAGTAACCTTCTCTATCGGATATCATATCTTTAATCAAGGAAGTATGCTCGGCATGAAGACTAACATCAACACCTAGGTTATTCCCGGCATTATCTAAAACTTTCGCAGCCCAAAGCGAATTCATCATCACTATTAATAACAAGAAGAGAACGAACTTGCTCTTCTCATTTGCTTAAGTATGGTATTACGATGAAGGAGTTCATCTCGTTCAACTTGCACACCAAGAAGAGATTTGTGGAATTCTCGCTAACTTTGTGCACCTCGTTAGTAATGCGATCATTCTCATCTATGAGATCACTAATTTTCTTCCTTAAAGTTTTGATTTTCTTATCGGAATCAAGGCACATTCGTTTAAAGCGATTAGTTAAATTTAAGCTAGATCTGTGTTCGATCTCTAAGAGATGATATTTGGATTGAAGATCCTTTAATGAAAGGAGGTTAGTTTTATTTGAGAAACTACTTAGAGATTGATTGAGGTGAGTAAGAAGGACATCATCATTCATAGGCTCGGGAAATGAATGGAGAAGAATGGATTCTTCGGAGAGATTATATACGTCTGCGAGAATAATAGTCAGACAAAGAAAAATAAAAGATAACGTGAAAAGGATTTGAGAATTGAAAATTACTATACCATAAAGTTGCCGATTTGAATTCGAAGAGTAGATACTCTCTCCTTTTGGGAGTCCAGATCGGCTTCTAATTTTTGAATCTTATCGCGAGACGACGCGGCTTGACTTCCAGCTCTTGGGTCTTCTTGTTCAATTGTAAATTTCTCTTTTCAAGATTGTTGCGTCTTCTCTCGAGATCTGAGGCAACTACAAAAGAAGTTTTTCCAACCTATGAAAGAAGATAGAAAAACCGTAAATATGTATATATTCAAAAATTTAAAATTAATAGGGAAATATGACTGCATGCATACCAAAGACCCAAGTGCATTCAAGAAGTCAGGAGACACAATTCTAGAGGCTCCATTGAAAGAATTATTGCCCTCTAGTAAAGCAGCATTACACACATTTGCGAGAGCCCCGCAAAGGGAAGCTAGGGAGCATCTCCCATTCCTTGGAAAGAGTCCGAGAAGATGCTAGATAAGCGATCCATAGGAGAACTTAGGCCAATGGAATCTCTTTAGCGAGAGAGGGATTCGAATCATGGTTATCCTCGTCGGAAGATTCGGAGCTTGAGCTAAGGCGAGAAGAAGGCGAGTCTTTCGCTTCTTAGTTAATGGAGCAGAAGATTTATCTTTGCGAACGACGGTTTTACCCTTATTTCTAATCTTCGCGGCCACAGCTTCTTCGACTCCAACCTTCGCATACAGTTAAAGATAAGAAACAGAGGCAACAATATTGTTTCAAATAACAAAAGAAATGTTTCTTACTTCACCCGTAAGCGATCGAAGTATCGTCGAGTACTCTCCAACGGATTATCCTTGTAGCTTCTTCTCAATTTGGCGATCCGAAAAATTTCACAAACTCAAGCAAATATAAAAGAAAGTTGCAAAGGCAAGATTTGAAGTGGAAAACATACCTCTTTTGCCTTATCGAGGCCATTTGAATTCCCAAGGATGATATCCTGCGAGATTCGCAGGAAGAATATGCGAGCCCGCGATGTAAGGGCCATTTAAAATCAAGGGTACAACCCACCACTTCTCATCTTTGGAGTGGCGAGGAGTAGTATTGTTGCCCGGGTGCAGTCAATATCTTGCATGAGTAATTTATCCTCAGGGACATTATCCTTCTTTTTCAGGCGAATGCCCCAGCGAGATTTCGCATTCCTCATCTTTATCACTGAATAATTTTCAAAAAAGTTCTCTACAGTGTACTTCTCAGCAGCTATTTCCAAGTCTGCGAAATTGGGGTTTCTAACAGTATTAGGGTATAAAAATCCTTTGCCAGCACCACGATTTGCGAACTCAAGCATTAGGCGAATGCAATCGCCACTTAATTGATAAACATTTGAGAGAATTTTTCATGGGCCAAGATTTCATAAAATAAAGGCATCTCAGGATTGTATAAGGGGATGGGAAGTCCTGCGAGAAGCTGACCTAGCGAGACTATAATATTTTGATCATCACATTGATGATCAGAAAACAACTTTGCAGAAAGAACAGATGAAGATTCTTGATCGGGAATGGTTGATAGGGTAAAACCCTTCTCAAGCAACTTCCGTTGAACTTCATCAAAACAAGATTTGTATGCACGACTAATGAAAGCCATTATCAGTATGGGAATGGATGGGAGGTTGGAGATTAGAATCAGCGTTAGAAGGGATGAAGAAAAGATTTACAGTAGCAGGAGCGCAAATTACGGAAGGAGAGAATCAAGAAGAGTTGCAGAGAGAAACTAAAGGAAGAAAAGAGGAGGAAAAGAAAGCTATATATAGAAAAATCAAAAAAGATTCTTGAGAAAAACGAGGGCATTTAATGCGAGAAGAGACACGAACGGTCGAGAATAAACGGTTGGAAGAGACGTATCAAGAAAAGACTTTAATAGTCAAAATCAGTGTAATAGTACGGAGCTGAAACAGATAAAGATAAGTAGTCGCGGCAAATCAAAATATTGATTCTCATGACATTCTCTCCCTCGCAGAGGAGATGTAAGGAGAGACAGGAGACGGAACTTCATATATATACTACAAAGAAGCTTCGGAACTTTGCTAAAAGAATAGAGGCAAGTACGTACTTTTCAAGAAAAGTATTCTTTCGCTCGTTCCTTCACCAGTTAAAACCAAGGATTATTACAACAATGAATTTTTCCTTAAAATCGCTCTTCAAGCAATATTCAAGGAAAAAGAGGCAAGATGTAGGATCATAATATCGCAACGGACAAGGTTCGCGGGATTAATAAACAACGGTGTCGCGAGGGAGTCGCAGGGAGCTAGAATTAATGACGCGATGAATAACAACAAATAAAACAATTGGAAGACATGAAACCTGGCGAGGACTAAGAAGTGTCGCGAGAATGATACTTGTGCATTTGCGACACTTCGCGAGACATTCCCGAAAATAAAGGATAGCTTAGCTGTCATCCATTATGTATTACCCTATATAAAGGGCTAAGTGAATCTGTTGTAAGGAGAGATCTTTTTGAATGGTGAAGAAAGTCATTAGGAGAGAGAAAGTTTAAGAGCGCTTTAATTTCCAAGTGTAATTCTATTGTACTGTGTAAACATTTCATGGAATCAATTAATAAATATTCTTGATCACACATCTTTCAATGGATTAGTCAAGCAAAACTGAGTAAGGGGTGTAGTGTGGGATTTCCTGCAACTACAAAACCTTAAACAAATCCTATTTTTGCATATTGCATGCAAACAAGGCTCCGAAATCGAAACCTGGATGCGAGTTACTACTCTAAGTAAGAAACTACTTGGTAAGAACGACGAATTCATCCATTTATAGGTAAGATTCCTTCGAGATATTCTACGAAACCTTAAAAAAACCCTATTTCTGCATATTGTATGCGTACCAGGATCCGAGATCAAAACCTGGCCGTGAGTTGACTACTCTAAGTCAGAAACTTTGTAATAACGACAAATTCATCCAATTACAGGTAAGATTCCTTCGATATATTCTACGAAACCTTAAAAAAAAACCTATTTCTGTATATTGTATGCGTACCAGGATCCGAGATCGAAACATGGCCGTGAGTTGACTACTCTAAGTCAGAAACTTGGTAAGAACGACGAATTCATCCATTTACAGGTAAGATTCCTTCGAGATATTCTACGACAACTTAAAAAAACCCTATTTCTGCATATTGTATGCATACCAGGATCCGAGATCGAAACCTGGCCGCGAGTTGACTACTCTAAGTCAGAAACTTGGTAAGAATGACGAATCCATCCATTTACAGGTAAGATTCCTTCGAGATATTCTACGAAACCTTAAACAAACCCTATTTATGCACATACGTATGCATACCAGGCTCCGAGATCGAAACCTGGCCGCGAGTTGACTACTCTAATTCAGAAATTCGGTAAGAACGACGAATCCATCCATTTACAGGTAAGATTTCTTCTATATTTTCTACGAAACCTTAAACAAACCATATTTCTGCATAAATGTATGCATACCGGGCTCTTAAATCGAAACATGGCCATAAGTTGACTACTCTAAGTCAGAAACTTGGTAAGAACGAAGAAACCATCCATTTACAGGTAAGATTCCATCGAAATATTCTACGAAACCTTAAACAAACCTTATTTCTGTATATTGTATGCATACCGGGCTCAAAGATCGAAACTTGGCCACGAGTTGACTACTCTAAGTCAGAAACTTGGTAAGAATGACGAATCCATCCATTTACAGGTAAGATTCCTTCGGTATATTCTACGAAACCTTAAACAAACCTTATTTCTGCATATTCTATGTATACAATGCTCCGAGTTCGAAACCTGGCCGCGAGTTGACTACTCTAAGTCAGAAACTTGATAAGAACGACGAATCCATCCATTTACAGATAAGATTCCTTCGAGATATTCTACGAAACCTTAAACAAACCTTATTTATGCATATTCTAGGCATACCATGCTCCGAAATCGAAACCTGGCCACGAGTTGACTACTCTAATTCAGAAATTCGGTAAGAACGACGAATCCATCCATTTACAAGTAAGATTCCTTCTATATTTTCTACGAAACCTTAAACAAACCCTATTTCTGCATAAATGTATGCATACCAGGCTCTTAAATCGAAACATGGCCGCAAGTTGACTACTCTAAGTCAGAAACTTGGTAAGAACGAAGAAACCATCCATTTACAGGTAAGATTCCTTCGAAATATTCTACGAAACCTAGCATGATACATCATCGAAATCGATAAATATGAAGCTCAGTGTTGATTCGAACTTCAAATGTGGTATAACAACATACAAATTTTGAGCCAAGAAGCTCCGGGAGGGTTCTGACTTCAAACTTAGCATGATACATCATCAGAATCGATAAATATGAAGCTCAGTGTCCATTCGAACTTCAAATGTGATATAACGACATACAAACTATGAATCAAGAAGCTATGTGAGGGTTCTGACTTCAAACTTACCATGATACATCATCGGAATCGATAAATATGAAGCTCAGTGTCGATTCGAACTTCAAATATGGTATTACGACATACAAACTATGAACCAAGAAGCTCCGTGAGGGTTCATACTTCAAACTAGTCGGAAAATTCGTAAGAACGATGAATCTAACAATTATTCATGTAGGATTCCATGGAATCATCTATGAAACCTTAACACAAACCCTTTTCGGGTGACTTCGAGAAAGAAAGTGGTTCCGAGATCGAAACCTTGACTACTATAGGTCGAAAACTTCGTAAGAACGATGAATCTAACCAATATTCATAGGTAAGATTCCATGGAATATTCTCTGAAACCTTAAACAAACCCTTTTCTGGCGATTTCGAGAGAGAAAAATGGCTCCGAGCTCGAAACCTGGCCGGGAGTTGACTACTACAAGTCGGAAACTTCGTAAGAACGATGAATTCATCCATTTACAGGTAAGATTCATTTGGAGTATTCCCCGAAACCTTAAACAAACCCTATTCTGGCATATTGTGTGCATACCCTGGCCCCGAGATCATAACTTTGTCGTGAGTGGACTACTATAAGTCAGAAACTTCGTAAGAACGATGAATCCATCCAATTATAGGTAAGATTCATTTGGAGTATTCCCCGAAACCTTAAACAAACCCTATTCTGGCATATTTTATGCATACCCTGGCCCCGAGATCATAACCTTGTCGTGAGTGAACTACTATAAGTCGAGAACTTTGTAAGAACGATGAATCCATCCATTTACAGGTAAGATTCATTTGGAGTATTCCCTGAAACCTTAAACAAACCCTATTCTGGCATATTGTATGCATACCCTGGCTCTGAAATCGTAACCTGGCCGTGAGTGGACCACTATAAGTCGGAAACTTCGTAAGAACGATGAATCCATCCATTTACAAGTAAGATTCCTTCGGAATATTCCCCAAAAACTTAAAGAAACCCTATTCTGGCATATTGTATGCGTACCCTGGGTTCTGACTTCAAACTTAGCATGATACATCATTAAAATCGATAAGTATGAAGCTCAGTGTCGATTTGAACTTCACAGGTTCAAAGATTACTAGAGTTGGACCTGAGTTTCTCATTTGGATGAACTGAAAATGAAATTTATCAAATTTGAACATCACAGGTTCAAAGATTACTAGAGTTGGACCTGAGTTTCTCATTCGGATGAACTGAAAATAAAATTTATCATATTTGAACATAACAGGTTCGAAGATTACTAGATTTGGACCTGAGTTTCTCATTCAGATGAACTGAAGATGAAATTTATCAGATTTGTACATCACAGGTTCAAAGATTACTAGAGTTGAACCTGAGTTTCTCATTCGGATGAACTGAAAATGAAATTTATCAGATTTGGTGCAATAAATATTATGGAGATTATGAAAATGACTAGACTACCCTTATTGGAAATAGGTAAAGTAAATATTACATAATGTAAAAATGACCATATTACCCTTAATGGAAATAAGTATCATGATATATCATTGAAATCGATAAATATGAAGCTCATGATCGATTCGAACTTCAAATATGTTATAACGACATATAAAATATGAACCAAGAAGCTCTGGGAGGGTTCTGACTTAAAACTTAGCATGATACATCATAGAAATCGATAAACATGAAGCTCAGCGTCGATTCGAACTTCAAAATTGGTATAACAACATACAAACTATGAACCAAGAAGCTCGAAGAGGGTTCTGACTTCAAACTTATCATGATACATCATCAAAATCGATAAGTATGAAGCTCAATGTCGATTCGAACTTCAAACTTGGTATAATAACATACAATCTATGAACCAAGAAGCTCTGAGAGGGTTCTGACTTCAAACTTAGCATGATACATCATCGAAATTGACTTCTCTAAGTCAAAAACGTGGTAAGAACGACGAATCCATCCATTTACAGGTAATATTCCTTCGAAATATTCTACGAAACCTCAAACAAACCTTATTTCTGCATATTGTATGCAAATCAGGCTCAGAGATCGAAACCTGGCCGCGAGTTGACTACTATAAGTCAAAAACTTGGTAAGAACGAATAAACCATCTATTTACAGGTAAGATTCCTTCGAAATATTCTACGAAACCTTCAAAAAAAACTATTTCTGCATATTGTATGCGTACTAGGATCCGAGATCGAAACCTGGCTGCGAGTTGACTACGCTAATTCAGAAATCTGGTAAGAACGACGAATCCATCCATTTACAGGTAAGATTCCTTCGGTATATTCTATGAAACCTTAAACAAACCTTATTTATGCATATTCTATGCATACCATGCTCCGAGATCGAAACCTGGCCGCGAGTTGACTACTCTAAGTCAGAAACTTGGTAAGAACGACGAATCCATCCATTTACAGGTAAGAGTTCTTCGAGATATTCTACGAAACCTTAAAAAAACCCAATTTCTGCATATTGTATGCGTACAAGGATCCGAGATCGAAACCTGGTCGTGAGTTGACTACTATAAGTCAGAAATCTGGTAAGAACGACGAATCCATCCATTTACAGGTAAGATTTCTTCTAGATATTCTACGAAACCTTAAATAAACCCTATTTCTTCATAAATGCATGCATACCAGGCTCTTAAATCGAAACCTGGCCGCGTGTTGACTACTCTAAGTCAGAAACTTGGTCAGAACGACGAATCCATCCATTTACAGGTAAGATTTCTTCGAGATATTCTACGAAACCTTAAAAAAAAACCCTATTTCTGCATATTGTATGCTTACCAGGATCCGAGATTGAAACCTGACCACGAGTTGACTACTCTAAGTCAAAAACTTGGTAAAAACTACGAATCCATCCATTTACAGGTAAGATTCCTTCGGTATATTCTACGAAACCTTAAACAAACCTTATTTATGCATATTCTATGCATACCATGCTCTGAGATCGAAACCTGGCCGCGAGTTGACTACTCTAAGTCAGAAACTTGGTAAGAACGACGAATCCATCCATTTATAGGTAAGATTTCTTCGAGATATTCTACGAAACCTTAAAAAAACCCTATTTCTGCATACTGTATGCGTACAAGGATCCGATATCGAAACCTGGCCGTGAGTTGACTACTCTAAGTCAGAAACTTGGTAAGAACGACGAATTCATCCATTTGCAAGTAAGATTCCTTCGAGATATTCTACGAAACCTTAAAAAAACCCTATTTCTGCATATTATATGCGTACTAGGATCCGAGATCGAAACCTGGCCGCGAGTTGACTACTCAAATTCAGAAATCTGGTAAGAACGACGAATCCATCCATTTGGTAAGATTTCTTCTAGATATTCTACGAAACCTTAAACAAACCCTATTTCTGCATAAATGTATGCATACCAGGCTCTTAAATTGAAACATGGCCGCGAGTTGACTACTCTAAGTTAAAAACTTGGTAAGAACGAAGAAACCATCCATATACAGGTAAGATTCCTTCGAAATATTCTACGAAACCTTAAACAAACCTTATTTCTGCATATTGTATGCATATCGGGCTCCAAGATCGAAACCTGGCCGCGAGTTGACTACTCTAAGTCAAAAACTTGGTAAAAATGACGAATCCATCCATTTACAGGTAAGATTCCTTCGGTATATTCTACGAAACCTTAAACAAACCTTATTTCGCATATTTTATGTATACAATGCTCCGAGATCGAAACACGCCGCGAGTTGACTACTCTAAGTCGAAACTTGGTAAGAACGACGAATCCATCCATTTACAGGTAAGATTCCTTCGATATATTCTACGAAACCTTAAACAAACCTTATTTATGCATATTCTATGCATACCATGCTCCGAGATCGAAACCTGGCAGTTGATTACTCTAAGTCAGAAATTTGGTAAGAACGACGAATCCATCCATTTACAGGTAAGAAATATATCAGAATTGGATAAGAAATATATCACAACTGAACATACCAGGTTCGAAGATTGCCAGAGTTAAAATGACCATATCACCCTTACTAGAAATAAAGGTAATAAATATTACGGAGATTGTGAAAATTACTAAACTATCCTTATCTGAAATAAGTAAAGTAAATATTACAGATAGTGAAAATGAACATATTACCCTGCATGGAAATTTGTGCAATAAATATTATGGAGATTGTGAAAGTGACCTGACTACCCTTATCGAAAAAAAGTAAAGTAAATATTACTGCTTGTGAAAATGACCATATTACCCTTCTTGAAAATTAATGTAATAAATATTATGAAGGCTATGAAAATGACCAGACCACGCTTATCGGAAAAGAAGTAAACTAAATATTATAAATTGTTAAAATCACCATATTACCCTTACTAGAAATAAAGGTAATAAATATTATGGAGACTGTGTGAAAATTACAGACTACCCTTATCTCGAAGTGAGTAAAGTAAATATTACAGATAGTGAAAAATGTATGTAATTATTTACGAGAGAAGGAGTGTATGTGATTGTTTGCGAGAGAAGGCTTCGTCTTCGTTAGCGACTCGAGTCACACCGAGCATTATTTTTGAGCGTTACATTTTGTTTTACAACTCTTATGAAGGGTTGTCATAAAGTTAGTGTATCAAAGAACCACAAACTTGACAGAACATGTAATAGTGTAGGTATGGTTAGTGGTGTAGACTTCCAAACAGGAGGTTGAGGATCAAATCCCCCCATCCTCATTTCTTCTAATGTTCTATATTTTTACTTCAACAACACTTATAAGTGTTGTTATACATTTTTATTAAAAAAAGAAAAAAAAAAGGCAAAACTTGTGAACGGTAAGGATGGTTGATAGGGATGAACATGGTTATGGTTTTTCGATAGAACCGGACCAAACCAGACCAATTAGGAAGAAACCAAACCGAACCATTTACTAATGGATTGGTTATGGTGTAGAAAGTGGAAAACCGATAGTGTTGGTTTTGGTTTGGTTTGACCTATAAAACCGAACCAAAAACCATTGGAAAACCGATTAATTTTTAAACTTAATTTCTACCGTTGATTTACAAGTATTAGATTCTACCCATTGATTTAGAGGATAAATAGAAACCCTAAATCTAATATTTCATTATGATACTCTCCCTCTTTTTCTTTCTCCTTCTTTCAGTCGCCTCCCTTCTCCACCCCTAACTACAACAACCACTGCTGCTACTCGACTTTCTTCTTCCCGTCTTCCTTCTTTTTTGTTTGTCAATAACTAAACTAAGATATATTATATATCTTCTTTTGATCTCTAGATTTAGAGTAAGCTTTAACTATTCTTGATATTTTTCTTAATTTTTTTTGTCTATAAATTTGTGTAAACCAATACTATCAACATCTACGATTTTTTTGTCTGTAAATTTGTGTAATTTTTTTTTTTGGTTTGACATAAGTATTGGTCAACCAAAAACCACTAGGACAAACCGAAACCGGCTGGAACCATTTGGAAACCGAACCAATGGTTAATGGATTGGTTTGGTTTAGATTTTTAGAAACCGATAATATTGGTTTCGGTTTTGGTTTGGCTAGAAACCGAACCAAAACCGACCATGAACAGCCCTAATGGTTGATGAGCTAAACGTCCATGCAGTAGATTCATGTTCTAATCTCCCCTATAACCTCATTTTTTCCAACATTATATAAGTGTTGTTGTAGATTTCTATGTAAAAAAAAAAAAAAAACCGAAACTTGTGAACTGAAAGGTTGGTTGATGAGTTAGACTTCCATGCAGTAGGTTCATGTTCGAATCTCCGCTCTAACATTTTTTTCATTCATATTTTTGTGTTCTTCAACAACACTTGTCAGAATTGTGATAGGCTAAGTCACTACATATATGGAACAGAGTTGTTATAGTTAAATGTCGTCACAACTGTTTTGCTTAAGGAGTTGTGGTTTGTTTTCTTAGCGCAACCCCTTGTTTCCTAAGGGTTGACAGTGATGATATACGACAAATCTTCCTTTGAAACCAGTTGTAAAACATAGGACTTTCAACGATGTTTAGAAAAGTGTTGTAAATCTCTAGTTGTAGATGTATATTTTTCCTGTAGTGTAAGTCGAAATTCCAGACGAATGGCTATTGACGAGCTTCGTTTGCAGAGAATATATGGTTACCTGAGAACGAAGGAATACTGTGTATTAAAGAAAGAAAATGTTTTAGATCGAGAATCGATCTCTCATCCTAAATCAAACCTAAAATCAAAACAATTGAAATTACTGGCAGAGAAAGAAGGCCTTTATATGTGATGAGAAATCTGCAGTTGTCACTCACACACCTTCTACGTCGTACAACGAGAAAGGCCTGCGGCGTACCTTTAATTAGATTTGATGAAAATTATTTGTGTCCTTACTTTCATAAAAGAGCTAAAAGTTGATCCATTATTTTATGAACCATTTCGTTATTACTAAGCCAAAAAAAAGTCATCATTTTGGGCATATAAATACATTGTCGAACATAGGTCTTGGAGGGAAGGAAAAAGTAGCTAGCCAGTAATTCTTAACAACAATCACCACAACCACACCCACTACCACTAGCACTACCACTACCACTATCTTTTTTTGCTTTTTTTATCTATCTACATTTATTACAATCACAGTAAATTATTAAGATGAAGAGGAAAGTCGCAGTATCATTATTGTTTATGTGCTTTTTGATTCTTGCTGTGGACGTGCAGTTCAGTCAAGCTTCCGCTGCTTCTTTCGTTGCATCGAGAAATGTATACAAGAGATGAAGTTTGGTCCAAAGGAAAGTGGACATAAGTGACAAAACCCTAGAGATGGTTTGGAAGATCGTTTGAATGATGATCACGCTCTATATGCATGCGAAACTATGTGTGGAGGACTTCGTAAGCCACTATTACTTAAATATAATTATTAGATGCAAAAAACTGTAGTATTTATGTTTTTTCTTTCTACTCCCTCCGTCCCACATATATAGGCGGAATTTTGGTTTTTCTTTGTCCCACTAAATAGGCGGACTTTGCTTTCCAAGATGAATTTTTCCATATATACTCATATTTATTATACATAGGTAATTGTGTTGGAGATAAGACGAAGGGCAAAACAAGAAAAAACATATAAAATTATGAATCCCATGCAATTTTCTTAATCTAAGAGAATTGTCTCTCTCCGCCTATATATGTGGGACGGAGGGAGTAATTGTTTTTTTTTTTTTAATTTTTTTTTTTTGAAGTAGAAAGGTTAAAATTTTAGAGAAATTGGTCAATTGTCCAAATATTTTTAAAATATGGTTCTAATGGACGAGCAAAAATTAGTATGTGTGAACACGAGAATCGGGTTTGGCTTCCACGTGATCACAAACAATCTTTACATAAGTTGAACACATGCACTGAGGTATGAGGAGTATGGAATAAGCATAGACAGAAGATAAATCATAGATTCCAAACCCCTCTAGTTTGTCATGATCTCATTATCATCTTCCGGGGATCCAGATAGATCGGGAATACGAGTATGTAAATGAAACTAACGGTGCAAAAGGTGAAAGAGACAACGATATACGTGGTTCAGCACTAAAGCCTACGTCCACGGGTCTAAGGGGATACATTATAAAATAAATGGTTACAAAGATGATCGCAAGATCTTGTGATCATCGAACATATGAGCTAAAACTCACTTACTTCTCCCTATTCTCTCTCCTTTCTGTTTTTCGATCCCCTCCTCAGTGGGAGGGGGATACATATTTATAGCTAAACTTGGTGGGTCCTACTGACAAGGAGCTGTTGAGATCTTATCTTCTTGTGTTCTGTGCATTGTACGCGGGCTTGAATATTATCCTGCGGGCGTGGTCCGCGGACTTCTATGTCACTCCGCGGCTTCGACTATATCCCGATTCATCACGTTGACCAGCCCTTGTTTCCATCGCTGGTCGTTCGACACGTCTTCTCTGAGCTACATTAAAGGCGGGTGGTTGGAGCGTCCCAGTCCACGCCGGGTGGTGTCAGTCCTCTTGTCATGTCCATGTCAGTTGGACTACCTCTGACCGTTGATTACGTCTTACCTCGTGATGGGTTAAGGCCATCCTTGGGTGCTACGCGGGACTCATCTATCTTGGGTGCCCTTTATTTCCGACCGTTGGTCTCGACAGATGGCACGTTATCTGAGTGCCACGGATGCCCCTATGTGTCATCCTGTGAGTGAAGTCATCCACGTGGACCCTGTTAGCGCACGTGGCAATGGAGATAAATTAGTGTACTTACAATTTGCCCCTCTTCTTGCGACTGGGCGTTTGGGTTTTGTTGGAAGAAGAACCGTGTGGTACGTTTTTATCTCCCTCATAACTTCTCCTAAAAGGTGCTACCGCATTTATTGTGCACGTTTCCCACGTCCGGCCATAATCGCTCTTTGGGTAGTGGACAGGTTCCTTACGGTTCTATATAAAGAGGAGTGAGAGAATGTGACTTTAATTCACATTCTCTGTTTTATTCTTTGTTCTTGTCTTCATCTTCTTAACTTCCTCTCGACACCATCGCTTCTTCTCTTCTTTGCTGCTGCTCTGTGATTGTCGTGGTTGTTGCTTCTTTTGTGGTTATTACTTCTTCTTGTTGATTGATTCTTCGTGATTCGGGTATGACCTTTTATTCCGTTTAATCACCTTGCTTAAGCTTGTCAAGTTTCGATTTTAGGCGGTGATTTGATGATGAGTTTTAAATTTAAATGTACCCTGGGTTTTGAGAGTCGACGCTACTGAGTTGGGTGCTCCATTGGTCATGCTTAGATTTTATTTCTTCTTTTGAGTTCGGATAATGATCTGAGAGTTTAGGCAACTGTTAGATGAAATTTAGGGTTTTCTTCTTTTGCACTACTGTTCTTGAGATTTTCTCAATTCTTGATCTTCTCCGCCTCTGATTTGAGTTCCTATTCGTGTTTGTGCCCGCAGACATGTCCGACCATCCGCGGGTCCCTTATCAGACTCCTCCGTCAAGTCCTCATCGATCTCCCCGGAGTGATCCTAATGTAAGGGGTGGAGCTTCGCCCCCACCTACTCAGGGTAATCTTCGGGATGGGCGAACATCCTCATCCTCCGGTCAAAGACCTTCACTTAGAAGGGGTGATCCTCCGCAGGGATCTAGGTATGCCGCGACTCGTTCTAGAGGTGAGTCTCCTAAGAAGCAGCCGAATCCTCGCAATGAACCTTTGGATGTGCAGCCCCTCCGCACTCAGCCTCCAACGCGGACTAACCCATCCGTGCCTGGTTCTAGTAAGTCGACTAAAACTCTTACTTCGAAGAGAAAGGCTACGGAGATAGAGTCTTCGGGAAACTTAGTTCCTCCTAAGAGAAAGGTCGGGTTACGTGGAGGATCTTTGCGGAAGAAGGTTTCGAGGATGACTCGCAAGTTACTTTCCGTCCTTTATCTCTCGGGTAATAAGAAGTTTACCTTTCGACACATTGATCTCGAGGCCTTCAAGGTGAAGCATGGTCTTCAGCATTTTCAGGTTCGTTTTTATGCCGCTGATAAAGACATAACTTATGAGATGGTTACCAATTATAAGTACGATGCCTTTCATTTGCTGACAACCGTGGGTGCTTTCGAGGCTGGTTTGATGTTACCCTTGTATAAAGCTGGTGATGATTTCTACTATCGGGTTCTGTCTAGCCGCGATACTGCCAAGAAAAGTCATAATCGCGGGGTGCAACAGTTGACAGGAAACTATCTTCGCCATCTTCGTGAATGCTACCTTCGTAGTAAGGGGAAAACGATGATGACTTGCTATGCCCCTAGATTAGAAAAGGAGAAAGGGTGGTATACTCCTGAGAATTTCAACAGATCCTTTGGAGATTATGTTAACAGGAATACTCGTAAGCCGTGGTATGTGAGTCTACGGAACATTACTTGTTAAGGGGGAAGTTCGCCTTTTGAGCGAGGTAAGTGATTCCAAGATGGCGAGGATTCACAGTGCCGAAGGTCTTCCTATTCCCGCCGAGGAGAGAATCATGCGTGATCATGACTACGAGTGGTCTCGCTTGTTCTTGAAGTTGTTGGCCCGTGGGCCTATGGTTGGGTCCCCGGTCCCCGTGGTTGGCAGCCAATCTGTTGATGGTCTTCCTCGAAGCTTCTCCCGCTCGTTACGCGCACACGCCCCCTGGCGGATGAGTTTTGCTGGTATGGATTTTGTTTATAGCCGTGATGTTGATGATGCAGAAGATGAAGATGTCCCTGATGCTACTGTTCCTCCGCGGAATACTGATGTTGTTAAGGTGCGTTGTTTGTTTTCTTCATATGTGTGCCCCTACGTTTTCCTAAATAATGTTAATTATGCCAAGGAAAGGTGATGCCAACGGTGCTTTTATCATTATGTGTTGCAGGTGTGTAGAGGTAAGAGGATTAATCCCAAGCAATCATCGAATTCTCCCACCGAGGGTTCCTCTCATTTCGAGGATGTAAATAGTCCCGTGTGTGGTGATGAGGACTCTTCTGATAGGGAAGAGCGGGTGAGACTTCTCCTTTGTTCAAGAAGGTGACGGTGATCGGGCAGTTGACGGTGGAGGTGATGATCCGGCCACTGGTGGTGGTCAGGGTGATCCGACTATTGGTGATGGTCAGGGTGATCCAGCTATTGGTGGTGGTCAAGGTGACCCGACCATTGGTGGTGGTCAAGGTGATTCGGCCACTGGTGGTGGTCAAGGTGACCCGACCATTGGGGGCGGTCAAGGTGATTCGGCCACTGGTGGTGGTCAAGGTGACCCGACCATTGGGGGCGGTCAAGGTGATTCGGCCACTGGTGGTGGTCAAGGCGACCCGGCCACCGCCACTGCTGGGGTTAAAGGTGATTCGGATGTTGGTGGTATTGGTGGTGGTAGAAATCATGCCGGGGGGGTTACTCAGTCCAGTGTGAATGTTATAGATAAAGGTAAGGGACTTGTTCTTAGTAGTGGTGACAAGGATGGGGGTGGTTGTTATGAGTTCTCGTTTGGTAAGGTTTTGTCTGGGGAACAGTCATTTGACATGTCCACGGTTATGGGGCTTGTTTCGGACTTCACTCTACTTCCAGCTGGTGATGATTGGAGTGTTCTCGAGGATAGTTGCGTTGGTGACCCATCCGCGGTGTCCGATCTTCGGGGTTTTGGTAGTGCCCTCCGAGGGTTTTTTGGTACCTCCTCCTTTGTTGGTGGGACCTTGGTGCAAGGTAATGTTGGTGATGCTCATGGTGGGAATACCTCGGACTCCCCCTTAGATGATTTCTCGCAATCCTTAGTTGTGGATGGCGATGATCTTTGTTTTGGCGTGGTGCGAAGAAAAACTTCTTGGTAGTTCCTCATCCCGCCCCGTGATTGAAGGGGAAAAGAGTTCGGATGCTTTTACTCGGAGGTCCATGGAGTTAACCCCGAGGAGGCGGTAGATCGAGGATGGGGTAAAAATCTCGTAGCCGCGGGCTTGATCTTGTAGTGGATCCTCCCCTACCGTTGTCGACATGATGGCTATTGCTGATGGGTATCAATACGATTACCCCCAGCCAGGGGTTATTGGAGGTTTGTCCTGTTCTTTTATCCCCGACTTCTTTCGAATGTGATGTGAGCTAACTTCCCTCATTTTGCCGATAGATGATGAGAAGTGAGTATTGTAACCACCAACTTTACCAGGCTCTTTAGGGCCAAATCTCGAAGCTAGAGGGGAAGCTTCGACATTGTGAAGAGACGCTTTCAAGTGTCGAGGCTTCGTATCCGCTAAGGATGAAGAAATAACCGAGCTAAAGAGTTTGCTTAAACGTAAGGAGCAAAGCGGGGCACGGAAGAGGCTCGCCCTACGTTCCGAGTTGGCTCTGGTGAAGGCCAAGTTAGTCGTTGCCGAGGAAAATTCCTCATCCATTTTGTGTCTGCGCTCCCTCTTCTTTGGTATTTTCTGCTCCTTATTTATTCTCGAGTTTTCTCTTTCTTCCCTCCTCCATTCGTACTATCTTCGGTGGGTGGAGTCCCCCAATTGTTGTGGCTTCGGAGTGAGAGGACTCGTCAAAAGGGGCGCATTGCTGAGTTAGTTGAAAAACTCAAGAGTGAGTCGGTTAAATGGAATGCCCGCGCGGATATTCATAACGCGATGGCCGAAGAATGGCGTAAGAAAAAATATTGCTTGGTAGATTTGCAAAATCGAAATAACCATGACCGCCATTTATTTAACGGGGCCCTTTTATGGACGCGGGACAATCTTGAGCAAGCCCGCGGGCAGATTTCTTCCTTATAAATTAGACTTAATGTTCTGGAAGGCGAGCTGCGGCAAGCGCGGTCTTCGCATCCCTCGGATGTGCGGACTTATATGCAGCGTTTAGCCAAAAGAGAGACGATGCTAGGGCGAGAATGTAGTGCTCTCGGTAGTGCTCTGTCCGCGTCTCGAGCTGATGTGGCTCGTCGGGTTGAACGTGAGAGAGACTTAGAGGTGACTATGTATCGTCTCAACAAGGGATTGGAATTGAAGAATGATGAGGTTAATCGACATCGTCATTCGGGCTCGATGCTTCGAAATGACCCGAGCGCAAGTCGGTATGCTCATAATCCGTCTGGTAGATTATGATAAGTTGTCAAATGAATATGATTATCTTTGCGAAGCGAGGGATTCCGCGGTTGATCATTGTGAAGGTATACGTCTTCGTCATCGAGTGTGCTTTGAATTGTATGTCATAACTCTTTGTCTTCTTTTATTGTTCGCAGAGCTCCAAGTACGGCTTAAAGCCGCAGATGGAAAGTTTGCCGAAGCTCGAGGCTAAGGTAGTTCAACCGGAGGGTCAAGTTAGCTACCATCGCGGTCCGGCCTCGTCTCGGACGAAACGCCAAGCAAGCTAATCAAAGGATAGACCACTTTGTACTTCCTTAAATCAGCCGAGATGAGGAGCGTAGCCATAGGTCTAATGGCCCGCAAACAAGCGGCCGAAGAGATTAATAAGATTCTTGGTGAGATTGAGCTGGACCTTAAGAAAAACCATGGGTTAACCAAGAATTATACTCGTCCCCGTACCCGCACTCCCATCAAGTTCTTCCGGGCCCTCCTCGGGTGGTAGCGTTCCTTCATCGTTGAAGGATAAACCCGCGAGATAACACTCCGCCGTAAACCGTAGTTAGTATGCTAGGGATTGATCTCGGTTGCTTATCCTTTTTGGCGTTTTTGTTATTTTCCCGCTTGGGCTTGTAATCAACTCGCATGTATTAGATCAAACTTTGGTGCTTAAATCGATATTGAATTTTGTTGAACTTATGTCTATCATTTTTAACTATAATGGAAAATTCGTAGTTATTGTAACCCGCGGATATCAATCTTTGAGTTTGATAAAGTGTATTGTTCGTGCAACTCCGTAGGTTGGTATCCCCGGAATCGTCTTGTGACCTTGCACCCCGTCCAGCTAACTCCTTGGCCAGAGGATCACTGGACGGTGGGGGTCTGGCCGACGTTTAAAGATATACTCCATTAATGTTCGCGGCTTGTAATATTGCACGGATATCTCATTCTGTAAGAAGTCGCCTCCTGGTCATACACTTATAGACATTTACGGAGGAGTTCTGAGAGATCGCATGTGTATGCTCCGATATATTGCATGTGTGTGTTTTGCACGGGATATTGCCCGGTATATTGTAGTGGGTGTGATCCATGCTTTGTGCAGGATAGCCCTCTTGTTAAGTATAGCGTCAATTCCTAATAATAGTAATTGTACAACAATTTACGTGGTTCGGCCTTAAGGCCTACATCCACGGGGTAACAATTGCATTAATATTTTATTATGAGGTGACATGGTTTTCAATGTACATTGTGTAAGTAGTATATACACGTGGTTTATATGATGTGTTGTATGTAGGTTGTGGGTTTTGAATAAATTGAAATGTGCGTGGGTAATGAACGGGATATGATATTTGAGAATGAAAACTTGGTATTGATTGAAAAATTAAGGCGCGTTACTCCTTTGTCGAGATAGAAACATGTGGATTAGCAAGTCCATTTTCTTCTTACGAAATGCGCACGCAGTGATTGATTATGGGTAGTATGGTTTGAGGTATTTGGCATTCCACGGATGCATGAGGATTTCCCCTTTCATATTACGCAGATAGTAAGAGCCATTTCTGCGATGTCGTGTATTATGTAGGGTCCTCCCCAAGTTGGTGCTAATTTTCCCCACTTTTTTTCTTGCTTGGTATTGGGAATGGTCCTCAACACATACTTGCCCTTCTACAAAATTCCTAAACTTCACTTTCTTGTTATATTCTCCGGACTGCGTTGGTAGTTTTCCATTCTTTGCGTACGCTTTCTCTTCTTTCTTCGAGGTCGTCGAGCCTTTCCAACATCATGTCCGTGGTGAGATTCTTTTCCCGTGCTTCGTCTTTGTAGTTGGAAGTAGAATTTCCGCAGGGATGACCGTGACTCCGTAGGTGAGTAGAAATGGGGATTCTCCGTAGTTGATCTTCGAGTCGTCCTATATGCCCATAGAACGTTATGCATTTATTCACACCATCGTCCTTTGTACTCATCTAGCTGTTTTTTAAGAATGAGTGCCAAAGTTTTGTTTGTGGCTTCGCTTGTCCGTTGCTTTGTGGGTATATAGGGGTGGATTTGTTTTTCGAATCTTGAAGGTGTCGAACTGACAAGTCGATATTCTTTCCTTGTAGTCATTTACCGTTGTCGGAGACTATCTCTCGGGGATGCCAAACCTGCGCAGATGATGTTTTGAAAAATAAAAGTGAAGACGTCCGAATCCCGTCTCGCGAGTGCCTTTGCTTCTACCCATTTCTTTGAAATAATCCGTTGCCACTATTAGGAATCTTCTTTTCCCCGTCCCCGATACGAGTGGGCCTACTATGTCGATACCCCATTTCCGAAGGGCCAAGGACTATCGACCGAGTTCAACTTTGTAGCCGGGGCGTGGATTCTTTTACCAAATCTTTGACATTCTTCGCATCTCTTCGCCATTCCGTCGCATCTCGGATCATGGTTGGCCGCATAACCCTGCGTCTTGGCCTTATCCGATAGGGATCTCATTCCACCGTGATTCCCCGCATCTCCTCCGTGTATATCTTTTAAAACGACATGCCCCTCTCGATTTGGGATAGGCAGCGACGAAGTGGTCCAAGGAATGATTTTCGGTATAAGGCTTGGTCTCTTAGTTCGTACATCCCTGCTCTTGATCGCACCTTCCTAGCCTCGTTTGGTGTCTTGGGGGAGTTTCCGTCTTTGAGGAAAGAGTGTATTTCGATCTCCAATCCGCCTCCCGACTATAATCGTCGTCTTCCTCCGCTTGCCGTGTAATATCCTCGTTCGGAAATCGTCGAATATGTATTCTCCGACATCCTCGTCAGAGATGTCTTTCTCCTCAGGTTTGCGTTGGTTAGCCGTGCATGTTTCTGGGAGTTTGATGGATGGTTCGTACACTCTTGTTACCTTGATTGCTTTGACATCCTTGTTTTTAAGCATGGACGATATATATGCCAGAGCATCCGCATGTCTAAGTTCCTTTCTGCGCAGATGTCGGAAACTGATTTTTGGTACTTGGGAGGCTAATGTTTGCACTAGAGCCATGTATGCCATTAGTGTTTCGTCGTACACATTGTATTCGTAGCCTATTTGCCGTATGATCAGTTGTGAGTCGCTTGTCACCCGCACTTCTTGTATCCCTAATTCAATTATCAAGCGGAGAGCGTGGATCACCCCTTCATATTCGACGATGTTATTGGTATGGCCTTCGAATTCCAATGCGAATGCGTGCACGATTCTCGTCCCCCGTGGGTGTGGTGATGACGATGCCTATCCCCGCGCCCTCTCTATTTTTGGAGCCATCAACGAAGACCTCCCATTGCCGTGGGTTCACTGGCTCTAGGATATTATTTGGCTCTGGTTTTTCTATTTCTGGGGCGCCCATAGCCTTCCATCCTTGTATGCGTACTTCTTCTTCGTTGTCCAAAGGCAGGTCTGCTAGAAAGTCTGCTAATACTGCGATTTCGGGAGTGTTGGAGCTCATAGTGGATGTTGAATTGGTCGAGGTATGTGCTCCATTTTGCTATTCGTCCTACCTTTCCCGCTCCTTTGAGGATGGTCTCTAAGGGTGCCCGACATGGGATACGTATATCATGCGTTAAGAAGTACGTCCTTAGCTTTAAAGTAGACCATACGACGGCTAGGATTAGTCTGTTCAATTCTCGTGTAGTTTCGTTAGCGGAATTCGTGGTCTTGCTGACATAATAGATCGGTTGCTCCTCCTTCGTATGGGTTCTGACGAGTACTGCGCTTACTGCGTCGTCCGTTGCTGCAATGTAGAGTGCCAAAACCTCCTCAGGGTCCGGTTTCTGAAGGATGGGGATTTCTGCTAGGTATTGTTTAATGCCCAAAAAAGCTTCTTCGCATTCTGTCGTCCATTCAAATTTAGTCCCTTTTTTCAGTATGTTGAAGAAGAGTTTGCATCTATCCGAGGATCGTGATATGAATCTTCCCAGAGCTGCTAGTGATCCATTGAGCTTTTGTACCTCTTTTAGGTTCTTCGGAGACGGCATGTTTGTTATGGCTCGGATTTTTTGGGATCTACTTCAATGCCTCTTTTTGTCACTAGGTATCCAAGGAATTTCCCTGAGGTCACCCCGAAAGTGCATTTTTCCGGGTTCACCTTCATGTGATGCTCTCTCATGGCTCCGAAGATGTCCTTCAGGTCCTGGTGGTGGTTCTTTCTTGCTTTGCTTTTTATGAGCATGTCGTCGACGTAAACCTCTAAAGTCCTGCCGATCCATGGTTTGAAAATAGCATCGACCATCCTTTGGTACGTTGCTCCCGCGTTTCGGAGCCCGAAAGGCATTCTTACGTAACAATAAAGACCATGGGGTGTGTAAAATGCAGTATGTTGCTGGTCTTCTTCTGCCAAAAATAGTTGGTTGTACCCGGAATATCCGTCCATGAATGACAACTCTTCATATCCTTCTACCGCGTCGACTAGTGGTCAATGCTAGGTAATGGATAACTATCCTTTGGGCACGCTTTGTTCGGGTTAGTGAAGTCGATGCGATTCGACCCCTCCATTTTTCTTTGGTACTATTACCATGTTGGAGATCCACGTGGGGTATTTGACTTCTTTTATAAAACCGGCCTCTAATAGCTTTCGTAGCTCCGTTTCTACTGCTTTGTGATGCTCTGTGGCCACCTTTCGTATCTTTTGTCGTACCGGGGGTGTGCCGGGTTTAATGCGCAGCTCATCTTCATGCCGTATTGTCTTTGGGTCTATTCCGGCATATCGGATAGTTTCCATGCGAAGATGTCCGCGTATTCCTTTAGTAGTTTTATCAGCGAAGCTTCGCGTTCTTCGTCCATTAGAGTTCCTATTTTGATCTTTCTTGGGTTTTGCTCCGTCCCTATATTGATCTCTTTCACTTGCCTCCAAGGATGTGAAAGTGGGCTTTGATTCCCCTGTGTGGGGAATTTTCTTTAATTGCTATTTGGTAGCCTCATTCTTCGCCCGATTAACCTTTGATGTGGAAGCCTCCGTGCTTCCTCTGAATTCCCTTAGATAAGCTTTTCCCGAGATTTCCTCCAGATATTCGTCGATGGCTTTGTCTTTGGATACCGCCTTGCTACGAGCTTTGCGGGTTTTCCTCTTTTCATCTTCTTCGTTGTTGAGTTGTATTTGCATCGCGTGGCACTCTTTTACGGAAGCTTGATCACCCTTTATCTCCATTATTCCTAGGGGAGTGGGAAATCTAAGGTATTGATGATAGGTAGCTGCGACTCCCTTGAACTTGTGGACCCATCTTCGTCCAATAATGGCATTGTAGGGTGAGGGCGTGTTTACCACGCTAAAGCGGGTGTCAACTTTCATGGGGCCTGCATTCACTTGTAGGACAATATCCCCAGGGGCTTCGTAGCCGTGCCATTGAACCCGTAGATGGTGTAGTGTGAAGTCAGGAGTTTCTCATCGTTAAGCTCCATGCGTTTGAACGTATCGTAAAACAATACATTTACGGAGCTTCCTCCATCCATGAGGATTTTCCTTATGTTGCATCCTGCGATTGGCAATGTGAGGATTAATGGGTCATTGTGATCTTCCATGTCGTCCTCAATATCATCGGCTTCAAAAATCAGAGGTGCGTTCATCCACTCCTCGTGCTCTTCTATTTCCTTCCCGTTTATACTGTAAAGCTCACAGTAATCTTCAAATTGTTTTCTCAGTCGTTTTCCTATTTGTGCCGTCAGGGTTGGCTCTTGGCTTTCCGAGCAGGATATAGAGTTCAATGTGCGGTTGCCCTCGGGTAGTTGGACCTGTTTGCTGCGTTTGGCTCTATCCTCCATTCCATCCTTTTCCACATATTTTTTGAGATCCCCAGCATCTATCAGTTTTTGTACTGCTATCTTGAGATTTTTGCATTTCTCTGTCGTGTGTCCGTAGAAGCAGTGGAAATCGCAGTACTCTTTGGATTCTGCCGATGCTGGTGGTTGTTTCCCTTTAGACCAGGGCCAATCTAAGTCTTCGCGATCCTTGATTTCCTTCAGTATGCGTGGATAGCTGGTGTTGAGTTTCGTATAGACCCGGTCTTCGAACTTTCTGCCACTCCTTTTGTGATCGTCTTTTCGATCCTTTTGGCGTGGGCTGGGCCTGTCTACTAGTTCCGCGGAATTTGTCCGTGGGGTTCGTTGTGCCTGCGCTCGGGGGTTATCTTTTTGAATTTCTTCCAACCTCGCATGTTTTTCAATGATTATCCTTAAATCTCCCTCAGTGGTTGGGGAGGTACCGTGGATTTCGACAAACAACGGGCTCATCCTATCAAGCCCCCATTTGTAACAGTTAATACTCACCACGGGATCCACATGTCCAATGGCCTGACATACTTTGTGCCATCTATCGGTGTATTCTCGAACGGATTTCTACGTACTTAATTGCAAGTGAGAAGAGCTTGTCCATCCCCGTGTTCACAACTTTGTTGTACATGTAGGTGGCCGAGAAACTTTTCGGTGGTGATCATATGAATCAATGCACCCCGGCTTGAGGTTATCAAACCAAGATAATGCGGATCCTTTCGGGCTTGAAGGGAAATATCTCGCATAGTATAGCCTCGTCGTAATCCCACCTGGCCATTACTGTTGTAATATCGTAGATGAGCCGAGGATCCGCGGACCCGTCGTAAAACTCAAAGGTTGGGACCAGGACATTTTGCGGGATGGTAGCCGTAGCGGTGACGTGCAAGGGGGTAGTGTTGGCTTCCTTCATAATCATTCTAGTCTTCCACCTCCTTGCCCGGTCTTGAGTTGATTGATTTACGCTAGCATTTCCGCGGAGGTTTTCCATTGCCAAACAAAGTGCTCGTCTTGAATGGAAGAGCGTGTCCTTCTTGTGGATTGCGACGCCGTGGCCTCCTCCGTGTCATAGTAATCTGGAGCTTCTGGTTGGTAGTCTGGGTCGGACCTTCCACTATTCCGCGCATTTCTTTGGGGTATCCTTCTCCGGTTAGTTGTTTCAGGGATGTTTAGAAGATCGTTCCTCGGTCCCGTTTCGTGCATCTTCTTGAGTTGGCTTCGTCTTGCCGATTCGCTAGTTCGGAGCTTCGGAGGATCCTTTCTCTTAGCTGTTGGTTTTCTTGAGCTAACGGGGCCACGCATCCGCGTACGTTAGTTGATTCCGCCGTAGCTCCTCGGTTGTGCCAATATTTGCGCTGTTTGGTTCGATGCTTGATTGGGGATTCCTTCCTGTAGTTGAGCTTGTCCCTCGGGGATCGTGGTATTGATTTCGTCTATCAATGGCACGCCCGGATCGATTATTCCGTTGGATCCTGCCGGTAGTTGTTCGTCTTGTTCATTGTTCGGCGGCATTCCGTAGGGATGGTTCTGGATCACTGATTCGGCTATAGCCTCCTGAGGCTCGGCTGGCCTGGTTGCAGCTGTTACTTTGGAGGCAACCACTTGAGAAATCCCCTTGCTTGGTGCAGCAGCTCTTGCGGCCGCAGCTCTCTTTGCCTCCATTGCGATGTTTCCCGCATCTAAGAGCCACGTGCTTTCCGCCCCGGTCTGCAGGTTATCCGCGGCTATGCGTCCTTCGCCCTTTTGTCTGCTCCTTGTTTCTTTGGTGTGGTCCTTGGAATATCTCTTGGAGTTATCTTTGTCTTCCCAGTATCTTTGTTACTTTCCATTGTAATAATCTGCACAAAGGACATGAGAGGTAATCCGAGGCCCAAAAGTCCGCGGGTTAGCCGTTAGTTTAACTTTATCTTCATAAACTAGATTTCTAGCGGTAATGGGTGTATTCGGGTAGTTAGTTTGGCGAATTGACATGAAAGACATAGACGGACGCAGACTTGCCCGAGATAAAATCCAAGGGTCGTTATTTGCAAAAAAGTCCGAATCTTTTGGTGGAAATTTTGTTTGAAATTCTAGTTAAACCCTAGATGTATTGGTAAAAAACACTAGTCTAAAAACAGGTCTGTTGGCTAAAACCCAGATCTGTTTGTTTAAAAGTCATACAATGCTCAGATCTGTTGGTAGAAAACACAATAGACATAGATGTGTGCGAAAACGAATCCATGAATAAATCTGTTTGCGCTTTTTAAATACAAAAATTTTGAGGTTGAGGCTGTGAAGTCACAGGAAAAGATAAATCTTTTTACCGGGACAAGGTCCCTGTTTCTAGCGCCAAATTGTGAACACGAGAATCGGGTTTGGCTTCCACGTGATCACAAACAATCTTTACATAAGTTGAACACATGCACTGAGGTATGAGGAGTATGGAATAAGCATAGACAGAAGATAAATCATAGATTCCAAACCCCTCTAGTTTGTCATGATCTCATTATCATCTTCCGGGGATCCAGATAGATCGGGAATACGAGTATGTAAATGAAACTAACGGTGCAAAAGGTGAAAGAGACAACGATATACGTGGTTCAGCACTAAAGCCTACGTCCACGGGTCTAAGGGGATACATTATAAAATAAATGGTTACAAAGATGATCGCAAGATCTTGTGATCATCGAACATATGAGCTAAAACTCACTTACTTCTCCCTATTCTCTCTCCTTTTGTTTTTTCGATCCCCTCCTCAGTGGGAGGGGGATACATATTTATAGCTAAACTTGGTGGGTCCTACCGACAAGGAGTCGTTGAGATCTTATCTTCTTGTGTTCGTGCATTGTACGCGGGCTTGAATATTATCTCGGGCGTGGTCCGCGGACTTCTATGTCACTCCGCGGCTTCGACTATATCCCGATTCATCACGCTGACCAGCCCTTGTTTCCATCGCTGGTCGTTCGACACGTCTTCTCTGAGCTACATTAAAGGCGGGTGGTTGGAGCGTCCCAGTCCACGCCGGGTGGTGTCAGTCCTCTTGTCATGTCCATGTCAGTTGGACTACCTCTGACCGTTGATTACGTCTTACCTCGTGATGGGTTAAGGCCATCCTTGGGTGCTACGCGGGACTCATCTATCTTGGGTGCCCCTTTATTTCCGACCGTTGGTCTCGACAGATGGCACGTTATCTGAGTGCCACGGATGCCCCTATGTGTCATCCTGTGAGTGAAGTCATCCACGTGGACCCTGTTAGCGCACGTGGCAATGGAGATAAATTAGTGTACTTACAGTATGGGTAAAATGTACACCAAGAAAATAGCAAGAATGAATTTGGATTCACCCTGGCTTAAACTTAAAAAATAGTGAGGGTGAAACTGGATGCATGTAAATTAAAAATAAGAATTTTTTTTTGAAAATGGATAGGATGAAACAGTTTACATCCTGACTATTTTGACATTCTCGTCCATTTAAACAGTATCAAATTTTATATATCTTTTTCACCCGGAAATTATCGTTATTGGGTAAATTGACCAAATTTGTGAAAATTTTATTGATAAAAATAAAAAGGAAACAGACTAGGGGCGCCTAGGCGATACACCGAAGGTAAACCTTCAACAACAAAAAGAAAAAACAACCAGTACCATGCCTGAGAAACCAAACTGATTTTTGATACCGTCTCATCACTTACATAATCTGTAAATCGGCTATTTTCATTTTTTTTCTTTTTTTAATACTTTTTGTTTTGTTTTGCAGCTTGATCACCCCTGGGAATTTTTTAAGAAGATGAAGTATTAACAAGTTGACCAAACTGTAATTATTTGGGGACATTTGGATCCAGTATTTAATGAAATAGCTGTGATTGACGACTTCTTGGGATGTCGTCATCTCATTATCATCTTCATGATGTGATTATCAAAAACAAAACAAAAAAAAACGCTTATCATATGTAATTCAATTTTGTACACCCTGAAAGTTTCGCATTTCTATTATTGGTTAAGCAGTTAACAGATGATCCCACTACCACTCGAGTTACGAATACATCTTCACAAAAAAATGCAAATGATGCTACTGGATATGTGATCATAAAAATTGAAATTAAGATTATTCGGTTACACCAATTGCATCATGCACGATGAAGCTGTTGCATTATTATTACCGTGTGATGTAAGCATATGGCCCCAAGCATATATCTATTTTGAACGTAGGATATGAAAATACTTAAAATAAAATTGATAATAATAGTGATAACTGATCAACTTTCTCAATATCTTGAAAATGTCGTCACATTATAATACCTTAATAATCTCCTAATTATAGAAACAAAATAATATATCGGAGATAACTTTCACAAAAATGTTAGATCTGCAATCACATACTCAATATTTTGTTTCCTTCACAATAATCATATCTTACTTCCAACATTAACATTCACAACTCCAATATAAATACCATTCTTTGCTAAATATCAAAAGTACAACTCGAAATCTCAATAAAAAAGAAGAAGAAGAAGAAAGAAATGGCTTCATCAATTGTCCTCCTAATCTCCATTCTATTACCACTTTCTCCAGTGCTCGGAGACGCTGATTTGATCCAGAATGTGTGCCAGAAGACACAGTATCCCGATCTATGCACATCGACATTAAACTCCTACACGGGTAGCCAACTTACAGATGTAAAAGGTCTAGCCACTATTATGATTAATGCTGGCTCCGCTAATGCTGCAGACACATCCAGATTCATACTCGCCGAGCTTGTTAAAACTGTTTCTGATCCAGCTGCAGTTAAAGTATTTAAGAGGTGCAGCGAAGATTACAAAGAAGCGAAGGCTTCTCTGGACGGATCAGTTCCATTTCTGAGTTCCTGGGACTATGACTTGGCATCGATTGCAGTAAATGCTGGCCGGGATTATGCTGATAGGTGCCATGACTCGTTTACTTTCTTCAATCCTCCATTATCTTATCCTGATGCACTGGAACAAAGAGAAGTCAGATTTGTGGAGTTGGTTGCTGTTGCTGCTGATATCATCAAACAGCTTGTGAATATTAATTAAGTAAAACTAATTAAGATGGAGTTTTAATAATGAGATTTTGATTTATCGATCAAAACAAAATATTTATTTATGTTTTTTTTTTTTTTTTTTTTTTTAATAGTTATTTCGATCTATTAATGTCGGAATTTAATATAAATTTTTTATATTTTTTTTTAATAGTTATTTCGATCTAAATAAAGCCTATTAATGAGAATTGATTAAAATATTTATTTATGTTTTTCTATATAGTTATTTCGATCTATTAATGAGAAAAATCTTGCAATATCACTGTTTCTATCGTTCGTTTGGGAGTACTGGAAAGAACGTTTTTGCGGAAGCATTTATTTCCATCATAAATTGTATTCTCTTGTTTCCATGCTCTTGAAGCAGTAGCGGCACTAGTATTCTTTGAACCAGAACTTCTTTGTAATTTTTGATAATCTAAAGAATAATTCTTGTGAAGCGTACGTTTTGGTTGAGATTTTTGTAACTCATTTAAAGAGGAACACTTGCGACTAAAACTTATTAGGATTTGGATAGGTGAAGGATTTTGAAAGGTCGTAAATTTTAATCATGCCTGATAACCCCTGGACTTTTGTGTCCGGGAATATGAAAGTGAAATCAAATGGAGGGGGAAGAGGGACGCTTCTTCATGAGGCTGGGAACTCTTTTGTAAAATTCCATGAGATTCTTCAGGAAGAATTCCATGAGATTTGGCTAATCCAAAAATTCCTTTTCAAGAGAGGGAGGGATTTGGCTAATCCAAAAATTCCATGAGATTCTTCAGGAAGAATTTGTTCAATCCTCTTGGACCTTCTCAGAGAAATCAGAATGGTTTTCTCTTGCTAGAGCAAAAAACAACGGTGGAGAATTCTTAAAACTATCTATCCCTGATTCTAAAGGCTTTCTTCATCATTCTCTCTTTCCGGCAGGAAGAAATTATCAAGGTTGGAGAGAGCTTTGCAAAGCTCTTGAAAGGTGTTGCGATTTGGTTGACACAGCTAAAACTGAGAAGCATGTTGTGGCTCAACAGAATGAAGCTTTTATAAGTGCTCCGGTCTCCACCAACTGTTGGAACAAATCTCTTTTGCACAATCAAACACCTGCTAGCATTAAAGATCCCAATTGTAACTACGTAGGAAACTGGAATCTTGCATTAAAGATTGAAGTAAAGACTTTAAATGTTGATTGGTCGGAAATTGGGGGTTGGTTTCAACTGCATCTTAACATTAATGAAGCCTTTAAAATCTGGCCCTTGTCTCACAATGAAGGCGTTTTCTTCGTCTCTTCTCAAGCAGAACATGTGAGGATTCTGGCTGTCGGGGAACCTCATCATTGATCAGGTGCAAATCTCCCTTACTTCATGGGCCACCAGTATACCGGATACTTATTCTTCTAAAGTATCTAATGCTTGGATCATTATCAAAGGGATTCCGCAAAATCTCTGGGATTTTCATCTATTTGCTACCATTGGTGCTGCTTGTGGGGGATTACTAGCCATTAGTCAAGAAACGAGATCAGCAGAGGTTATTTCCGAAATGAGGCTTAAAGTTAAGGGACCAGTTAACCTAAACGAATGGTCTTTGAGCCTATCAGTAGGGGAAAGAAGGGAAACTGCTTTGATTTCGGTAGCAAAAAAACAAGTGGAGCATTCTTCAGGCATTCATCGGAGTTCGGTTTTTGAATCGGAATCCATATCGGAATTTTTGGTTGAAGGAGGAAGAACAGACCCAGTCCTTTCTTTGATTGGTGTGCTACCAGCTGTCGCACAACAATTAGAGAGTACTATAACTCCATTAATTGCTCCAACGGTCTCTATTGTCTCAGCAAGAGATCGTACTAAGACACCATTTAACGCTCCTGCTCGTCAACCACCAGGAGTTAATGCTTCTCGCAAGGACAGGCAGCTGGCAGCCTCGTCCCATCAGCAATTCAAATCTCTCAAAGTAGGTGAGAGGAATAATAAAGCGTCTTTAGGTTTTATGCCCAAGGGCTCAATTTCGCTTGTTGCTACTTCGAAACAAATAAGCAGCCCAACACCATTATCTTCTCGTGCTTCCGGTACTGATAGCCCGGCCCATATTTATTCTCAAATCCCCTTGGAGACACGTGTGGATCCTTGTTATCCAGAGGATGGTGTTTCGAATACAGATTTAGAAGAGGGTGAAATCCCTAAATTTTCTGGCTCTCCTCTTTTCTCTCTGGTTGATAATCAAGACGGAAATTCATCGTCTTCAACTAATATTTCAACGGGAGATCAAAATCAAGAGATGGGAGTAGCTATGCCGAACGCAATTGTCGAGACGGTGGTGGAAAACAGTAGCTCTTCTAAATCAACTCCTAAGGTAATCTCTACTTCAGCTCCTAATAGTTCTTGCTTTAAGGGTAATCAAAGAGACCCTTTAAAAATTGCGCAAGCTCAACACTATCTTGAGACGAAATTTGGCACTTTATTTGATATGGCAAAGGGTGTGTTAAGTCCTATTGGAATGTTATTTCCGGACACAAAGGAAGAATACATGGCAATGGTTGTGGAAGGGATTCAATTTCATGTAGATGCTTTTAAAGATCAAATACAGGTGGAGGAGGAGATCAACAGTTAATCGTTGGTTTCTTTGTTGGGTTTTTGGGTGTTGTTTTTAATGTTTAGTTGTATCTCATAGAATGTTAATAGTCTCAGGAAAAGGAAAAGAAGGGCTAGAATTCATCAGTGTGTTAAATTGTGGAAACCTGATCTCTTAATTCTTCAAGAAACCAGATTAGAATTCTGCAATGATCACATTGTTAGCCAGATTTGGGGTAGTGGTATTTGTGATTGGAAAGCCATCAATTCTGTGGGTTTTTCAGGGGGTTTGCTTCTCATTTGGAATAAAAACACAATTGAGGTAGAGGACCATATTATAAATCAATTTTCTCTCAGTTTGAAATGCAAGTTTCTCTTAGATGTTTTCCAGTGCACCATGTCAGGGGTTTACGCTCCATGTGATGAAGTGCTTCGTCGAACCTTGTGGGCAGAACTCTCACAAGTTCATGATCTTTGGCAACTTCCTAGTTGCATTGGTGGTGACTTCAACGAGGTGTTACTTATGTGCGAAAGAAAGGACTGCAATAAGATAACTAGGGTAATGAAAGACTTCACCCGTTTTATGAATGATAATGAGCTTTCAAATCTCTACATGACAGGTGGTCAATTTACGTGGAAAAATAAAAGCAAACTCGATAGATTCCTGGTCACCTCAGACTTTGATCATCACTTCCCCACCTTGGCGGCGAAAATTCTAGGAAGACCCAGGTCCGACCATGCTCCTATAAAATTCAGTTCTGATGTACAAGACAGGGGTCCTCCTCCTTATAGATTCCAGGCAATGTGGTTACATAACACTAATCTTTTGGAGCTTATGAAAGGTTAGTGGGAGTCTTATGTCTTTTATGGCTCAGCAGGCTTCATCCTTGCTAAGAAACTTCAAGCGTTGAAGGGAGACATCAAGGATTGGAATAAGAACGTGTTCGGGAAAGTAGATAGGCAGATAGAAAGCATTATTAGCAAACTCTCTGTCCTTGAAAATCTCGTGGATGACAGAACTATCTCTCCATCTCAATCCTTGAAAAGGGATAAGCTAAAACAGGATTTTGAGACTATGGCTGACAGAAAGCACATCACGATGATTCAAAAGGCAGGAATGTACTAGGATAAATATGGGGATAGAAATACAACATACTTCCATAGAAAAGCTAAGTTACAAAAGAGAAGAAACACGATAAGGTCCCTAAAGATTAAGGGTCAGTTGACGGAGGATAAACAAGTCATCAAATCTTCGATCACTGAGTTTTTCTCCAATTTATTTGAAAAGAAAAAGTCCCCAAGGCCTTCAGTTGGGAACATGAAGTTTAAACAGATAACCAAGGATTTGGCTCTTCAATTAGAAACTCATATTTCCGAATCGGAGTGTGTTGACGCTCTTAAAAGATTGGGGCAGAACAAGGCGCCAGGCCCGGATGGTTTTCAAGTTATGGTAATCGCAAATGTTGGTCATTCATGAGAGACGATATTATGAAGGTGGTAAAGGACTTTAACAGGTGGGGAACGTTAAATTGGAGACTAAAGACTACATTCTTATCGTTGATTCCTAAGAAAGAAGTAGTCGAAGAAATTAAAGACTTCAGGCCTATTGGGTTGATGGGAACCGTGTACAAGATGATCTCGAAAGTGCTCGCAGACAGATTGAAAACGGTGTTACCATTTGTTATTTCTCATCAACATTCGGCCTTTATTAAAGGTAGACAAATTCTGGACAGCGCACTTCTAGACAACGAGTGCCTTGATTCGAGAATGAAAATTGGCGTCCCGGGAGTTATATGCAAGATAGATTTCGAGAAGGCGTTTGATCACGTTTCTTGGGATTTCGTGGATGAAGTGCTAGCAAAAATGGGCTTTGGAGTTCTTTGGAGGAAATGGATTCAAGGATGCATCACAAATACTCCTTTGTCGGTCCTTATAAATGGATCTGCCCATACAAAGTTTACTACATGCAAGGGTTTGACGCAAGGAGATTCACTCTCTCCCTTCCTTTTCCTCATTGTCTCTGAAGCTTTGAGTCTGATGTTGCAAACAGGCAAGGATCTTGGACATATAGGAGGGTTCGCAATGAGCTGCAATGGAGTCAACATCACTCACCTCCATTCGCAAACGATACACTAGTTTTCCTTGACGATTCCATTGAGAAAATGAATCATCTAGGATACTATCTCCTGGGATTCGAGATGTTGTCTGGCCTTCGAATCAACTTTGCAAAATGCAGCATCTTTGGCGTCGCAGGAGCAACAAATTTGGACAGAATGGCAGCAATGTTAGGTTGTAACTCTGACACTTTACCATCTTCTTATTTGGGCCTTCCGCTCGGTGATACTTCTAGGGGATTGCAGAAATGGGACTCAATTATTGAAAGAATCAGAGGTCGGCTTCCTTCATGGAAACGCTCCAGCCTATCTAAAGCGGGTAAGTTGTCTCTTATCAAGAGTGTGTTATCTAGTATTCCTATTGTTTATGGGTAAAAATCGTTTCTGCCGATTTCGGTAAATGCGGTAGGTGAGTAAGAAACTGGTTCAAACCCTAAACAAATGTGCTGCACGTGAGCACTTTATAGATTCGAGAGATCAATCTGTACAAGTCCGGCCTAAACCAAGAAATGGCCGTTCCAGACTTGTTTCGGTCACAAAGTGGAGGATAAGGGTTGATTTGGGGAGGGAAGCAAAGAAAGGTGTTGAGGAGAGTAGTGTCTCGACTTGTATCAGAAAGTGAAATCTTAGAAAGCTTGCAAGAGATGAAAGCTTTTGGGAGAGCTTGCAAAGTTGCCTTTCTGAGAGTGTAAGTGTAGTATATTTCTCCTGACCGAGACTTGTTGTCTGGTGGAAATAGGTAAGACCTATTTATACAAGTCGAGATTGAAACGTACCCTGGCCTCATGAAGGAAGAGAGTAAAGGGTGAAATAATGGGAGGAGGTGGTAACTGCATGGTGTTAATGGGTGAAAACGTTTTCACCATTATTTCCTCTTTTATTTGACCGCTTTATTCCTTTTCACGCTTTCTTAATGTGAGCGTAGTGTACGCCGCATCTTTGTGACCGCCAAACCAAAACCTTAGAAAGCATCCCCAGGTTTGTGTTGATGTCTCGAGTGTTGGTTGCATCTTGCGTGCAAGTGGTGCTGCTAGGGACGCATGTGGCATGTGCGGAATGCCTTCGTTGCGAGTTGCACCTTGAGCGTAAGTGGTAATGCGGAGAGCTGCTAGTGGCGTGTGTGGCATGTGCCAACGGCATGTGCGAACTGCCTTGGTGGTTGGTGCACGGTTGCAAGTTAGGCTACCAGCGTGTGTGTTTGGCATGTGCCAATGGCATGTGCGGAATGCCTTGGTGGTAGGTTGCACGGTTTGCAAGTTTAGGCTACCAGCGTGTGTGTTTGGCATGTGCCAATGGCATGTGCGGAATGCCTTGGTGGTAGGTTGCACGGTTTGCAAGTTTAGGCTACCAGCGTGTGTGTTTGGCATGTGCCAATGGCATGTGCGGAATGCCTTGGTGGTAGGTTGCACGGTTTGCAAGTTAGGCTACCAGCGTGTGTGTTTGGCATGTGCCAATGGCATGTGCGGAATGCCTTGGTGGTAGGTTGCACGGTTTGCAAGTTTAGGCTACCGGCGTGTGTGTTTGGCATGTGCCAATGGCATGTGCGGAATGCCTTGGTGGTAGGTTGCACGGTTTGCAAGTTTAGGCTAACAACGTGTGTGTTTGGCATGTTCCAATGGCATGTGCGGCCATGTTGACCTAATTCCAAGTCTTGCAAGCCTAGGGCGCTATATTTGGTGTGGGCCAAAGGTATAGCGGCTTGGAAATATGGCTGCGATACGTGTTGGCATGTGCCAATGGCACGTATGGCCATGTTTACCTAGTTGCAAGTCTTGCAAGCCTAGGGCGCTATATTTGGCGTGGGCCAAAGGCATAGCGGCTTGGAAATATGGCCTGCGATACGTGTTGGCATGTGCCAATGGCACGTACGGCCATGTTTACCTAGTTGCAAGTCTTGCAAGCCTAGGGCGCTATATTTGGCGTGGGCCAAAGGCAAAGCGGCTTGGAAATATGGCTGCGATACGGGTTGGCATGTGCCAATGGCACGTACGGCCATGTTGACCTAGTTGCAAGTCTTGCAAGCCTAGGGCGCTATATTTGGCGTGGGCCAAAGGCATAGCGGCTTGGAAATATGGCTGCGATGCATGTTGGCATGTGCCAATGGCACAACGGCCATGTTGACCTAGTTGCAAGTCTTGCAAGCCTAGGGCGCTATATTTGGCGTGGGCCAAAGGCATAGCGGCTTGGAAATATGGCTGCGATACGTGTTGGCATGTGCCAATGGCACGTACGGCCATGTCGACCTTGTTGCAAGTCTTGCTAGCCTAGGGCGCTATATTTGGCGTTGGCCAAAGGCATAGCGGCTTGGAAATATGGCCTGCGATACGTGTTGGCATGTGCCAATGGCACGTACGGCCATGTTGACCTAGTTGCAAGTCTTGCAAGCCTAGGGCGCTATATTTGGCGTGGGCCAAAGGCGTAGCGGCTTGGAAATATGGCCTTGTTGCCATGGTGCGCAGGGGTGCGGCTTGATTTGGCATTGTTGCCATGGTGCGCGATGGTGCGGCTTGGTTTGGCATTGTTGCCATGGTGCGCAGGGTGCGGCTTGGAAATATGGCCTTGTTGCCATGGTGCGCAGGGTGCGGCTTGGTTTGGCATTGTTGCCATGGTGCGCAGGGTGCGGCTTGGTTTGGCATTGTTGCCATGGTGCGCAGTATGCGGCTTGGTTTGGCATTGTTGCCATGGTGCGCTGTATGCGGCTTGGTTTGGCATTGTTGCCATGGTTCGCAGTATGCGGCTTGGTTTGGCATTGTTGCCATGGTGCGTGATATGCGGCTTGGTTTGGCATTGTTGCCATGGTGCGCAGTATACGGCTTGGTTTGGCATTGTTGCCATGGTGCGCAGGGTGCGGCTTGGTTTGGCATTGTTGCCATGGTGCGCAGTGTGCGGCTTGATTTGGCATGGTTGCCGTGGTGCGCAGTGTGCGGCTTGGTTTGGCATTGTTGCCATGGTGCGCGAGGTGCGGCTTGGTTTGGCATTGTTGCCATGGTGCAAGATATGCGGCTCGGTTTGGCATTGTTGCCATGGTGCGCAGTGTGCGGCTTGGTTTGGCATTGTTGCCATGGTGCGTGATGTGCGACTTGGTTTTGGAATTAGGGTTACAGGTCGAAAACCCTAATCGGTATTTTGAAAAAAATACCCTCATTAATTATTTACACTGAGTTAAATGCTCTTAGTTAATGTGTTGCGGGTAACACTAGGTCATGGGGTTTTACGACTTTACCCCTTATGTAAAAACCACCATCAACATTAAGTCCCACGCTTAGCTCGGACAGCGGCTTTGTTGCGAGGTAAGCATAAGATGGTGACAGGACTATCAACAACAAACCGTAAAGAGAATTGAGGGGCTTGTCGACCTTCATAAATAGGATTTGGAATCCTTGCCTCGGGAGTTTTGCACAAATCGGGAGCCGGCACAATTGGTGGGGCCGGTGCGGCTTGGGCGACGTTGGGAAGTTGGCGTGAGTTGGGAAACCGATTGTGCTAAATTGGTGGGACCCGGCGCAAGGTGTGGAAGCTTTGCGTGCTTGCGGGCGTGACTTGGGCGGTCATTGGGAAGTCGGTGTGAGTTGGGAACCGATTGTGCTAGGTTTGGTGGGACCAGGCGCAAGGTGTGGAAGCTTTGCGTGCTTGCAGGCGTGACTTGGGTGGTCATTGGGAAGTCGGTGCAATTGGTGGGGCCGATGCAGCTTGGGCGATATTGGGAAGTTGGGCGAGTTGGGAAACTGAGCGTGCTAGCTGGTGGGACCGGCGCAAGGTAGGGAAGCTGAGCGTGCTTGCTGGCGGGACCGGCGCAACTTGGGCGGCATTGGGCGTTCTTGGGAGCCCGCACGATTTTTGGTTAAGAGAAATCCTTCCCTATTTCAGAATCTTCACGCCCATATATATATAAAATCCCTTTCTCTCATCTTGCACCTTATTCCTTTCATCCTTTCCTACTAGTGGCAGAGTCACAAAGAAAAACCGACTTCGGGTATGTCTTCCAGTACTCCTTTTGTTTCCCTTTTTATGTAGGTGTAAACCCTAAGAGCGGGCATTTATATATTGCGCATATAATTTCTTGGCGTGTCTCTTGTAGAAAATATTGTATGTATGCGCCCAAGGGAAATATTGCATATATTATTCGAACCCGTAGGAAAGTGCTCCATATATAATTTTGAACCCGAAGAAGGATATTGCAGACGCACTTGAGCCCGTATAAAATACTGCGTATAATTCGAACCCGAAGAAAATATCGCTTGTAGTTTCGAACCCGTAGAGAATACTGTATATGAATCCCGAAGAAGAATACTGTATATGTGCTTCATATGACTTCGAACCCGTAGGAAATATCGCGTATATGAATTTTCGGTCCTGAAAGAAATACTGCGCGTGCAATTTTTGAACCCGTAGAAAATGCTCCATATATAATTTTGAACCCGAAGAATGATACTGCAGACGCACTTGAGCCCGTATAAAATACTGCGTATATAATTTGAAACCTGAAGAAAATACTGCGGGTGTATTTTTGAACCCTGAAGAAAATACTGCATGTGTATTTTTGAACCCTGAAGAAAATACTGCGTGTGTATTTTTGAACCCTGAAGAAAATACTGCGTGTGTATTTTTGAACCCTGAAGAAAATACTGCGTGTGTATTTTTGAACCCGTAGAGAATGCTCCATATATAATTTTGAACCCGAAGAATGATACTGCAGACGCACTTGAGCCCGTATAAAATATTGCATATATAATTTGAAACCCGAAGAAAATACTGCGGGTGTATTTTTGAACCCTGAAGAAAATACTGCATGTGTATTTTTGAACCCTGGAGAAAATGCTGCGTGTGTATTTTTGAACCCTGGAGAAAATACTGCGTGTGTATTTTTAACCCTGAAGAAAATACTGCGTGTGTATTTTTGAACCCGAGAGAATGCTCCATATATAATTCGAACCCGAAGAATGATATCTGCGTGCGCAGATTTTGAGCTAGTAAAGAATACGCCCTTTCTCTTTTTTTTTTTTTGTATTTCAGGTTTTCCTTTGTTGGGCGCGGTTACGTGTCAGGGAGATAATTTTGTCTTTCTCCGTGTGTAGATATCTTGTTACTAAGTTGTTATGAAGAAATCCGTTAAGATGTTACCTGAACAGAATTTCGCCTCATCGAAAGATGTCATAGTTCCAAACCGAACACGGATGATGAATTCTTCGTCAAAAAACTTGCCTCTGCTCGGAAGAATCACCCAGGTTTCGTGCCAATTTTGTTAACCGGTGGTGAAGATGAAAAGAAGACACGTTCGGTTCGCCTTGAGAGAACACCATACGGTTCGTCTTCATAAAGGGGTATATTCCTCTTCCAATATTGATTTCGGGATGTGCCAAAGCCCATTGCGTTCTTTTGATAGATGGGTTGAGTTCATGGTCTTTGTTTCGAAGGGAGAGGATGGTCTTTGGAAGGGCGCAAGATGTTAGCGCTGGAAGGATGCAAATTGTCAGCACAGAGTGTGATATTGTGGCTAGCATGCGCGTGCGACATGTGTGCCTGGCATGTGCGTCTGGTAAGCGTGTCTGGTAAGCACGTCTAGTAAGCGCGTCTGGCAAGCGCTTCTTTTCTTTCTTCTTCTGTTTCTTCTTTTGAAAAATGTCTAACTCAAGTTCGCAGGAGGAATCCGGTTCGGAGGATGATTTTGGGGTAGAGCCACACGAAAACCTGCCTTTGGTGACCACCGCTGGTGACTTGGAGATGGGCGTTAGCCAATTGCCGGCAAGATGTGGCTCAAACGGCGGATGATTCTCGATGGTTGCTGCCAGTAGACATGGAAGAAGACCCTTTGCAAGTCGTGAGGCCAGGTGCGGGCGCCTTTTTGATCCTCCGTACTTGGTTCCTTATCCAGGTCATGTCTTTGGTTGGCGGCTTCAACGCGTGCTCGGCTAAGCACGAGGCGTTGTACACCGAGAATCGTTTCGAAGACGTTATTGCCGACCGGGCGCACCATCGCGACGTGTGCGTAGAAAAGGAGTTCAACACTTCGTGGTTTGTCGAAGGCCTTCTTTGAGATCCAAAAGTTGAAAGATGCAGCAATCGAAAGCCTTTCCGCCGAGGAGATTGCACGACGGGAGGTGGAACTCGAAAAGCTTTCCAAGATGTTGACTATAAAAAGAGCGGCTCTTGAAGATACAAAGTTGACTTTCTCCAAGAAGAGCAGACTTCTGTTGGATGATTTTCCTTGAACGTTTCTCTGTTGATCTTTCATTTAGGTCTTTTTTTTTTTTTTTTTGAAAGACATATTGGATGTCCGGGTTCAAAGCTTGACCTTTGATAGACAGTGGTAGCTTTTTTGGGTGTTGGATTATTTCGGGATGAATGGTTTTGATAATATGACTCGATTATGTTTTTGGAAAGGAATATTGCTTCTATGAGAGTGTGTGCTAGCAATTGGCACAAGACTCAGAAAGATGACGGTTTTAATAGGAACCTAAAAATAGATCGTATATCTTGTGCAGTCTAAATTTACTCACTTCATAGGTTTTGTGAACACGCCCCTCTCCGTGTAAAAGGCGGCTTTCTTTGGTAGCATCGCTTGATTAGTCCCGATTCTTTGGTAGCGTCTTGCCGAGTCTCCGGCTTTTCGGTGTAGTTTTAACAATCGATAACCGGGTTGTCGGCGGTTGAGTCGACCGAGTCGCAAGTCCCCAATCGCTGGTAGCATCTTCAACGAGTCCCAGGTTTTCGGTATAGTTTTACAACCGGTAATCGGGGCGTTTAGCAGTTGAGTCGGATCGAGCGGTAGCATCTTGGCAAGTCCCGGTTTTCTCGTGTAGTTTTACAACGATGAAAGGTTGTCGGGTAGTTGCGTCGGATTGAGTCGCCTTCCCCACCATCTTGACATCCGGGTCGAAGAACGAGATCGACGAGTCGACATTGTAGTCGATAGATCAATCCTCCCGCTGTGGTCGCCAATTGTTTATGGGTAAAAATCGTTTTTGCCGATTTCGGTAAATGCGGTAGGTGAGTAAGAAACTGGTTCAAACCCTAAACAAATGTGCTGCACGTGAGCACTTTATAGATTCGAGAGATCAATCTGTACAAGTCCGGCCTAAACCAAGAAATGGCCGTTCCAGACTTGCTTAGGTCACAAAGTGGAGGAGAAGGGTTGATTTGGGGAGGGAAGCAAAGAAAGGTGTTGAGGAGAGTAGTGTCTCGACTTGTATCAGAAATGTGAAAGCTTAGAAAGCTTGCAAGAGATGAAATCTTTTGGGAGAGCTTGCAAAGTTGCCTTTCTGAGAGTGTAAGTGTAGTATATTTCTCCTGACCGAGACTTGTTGTCTGGTGGAAATAGGTAAGACCTATTTATACAAGTCGAGATTGAAACGTACCCTGGCCTCATGAAGGAAGAGAGTAAAGGGTGAAATAATGGGAGGAGGTGGTAACCGCATGGTGTTAATGGGTGAAAACGTTTTCACCATTATTTCCTCTTTTATTTGACCGCTTTATTCCTTTTCACGCTTTCTCAATGTGAGCGTAGTGTACGCTCATTGCTGTGACCGCCAAACCAAAACCCTAGAAAGCATCCCCCAGTTTGTGTTGATGTCTCGAGTGTTGGTTGCATCTTGCGTGCAAGTGGTCTTGCTAGGGACGCATGTGGCATGTGCCAATGGCATGTGCGGAATGCCTTCGTTGCGAGTTGCACCTCAAGCGTAACTGGTAATGCCAGAGCTGCTAGTGGCGTGTGTGGCATGTGCCAACGGCATGTGCGAAATGCCTTGGTGGTAGGTTGCACGGTTTGCAAGTTAGGCTACCAGCGTGTGTGTTTGGCATGTGCCAATGGCATGTGCGGAATGCCTTGGTGGTAGGTTGCACGGTTTGCAAGTTTAGGCTACCAGCGTGTGTGTTTGGCATATGCCAATGGCATGTGCGGAATGCCTTGGTGGTAGGTTGCACGGTTTGCAAGTTTAGGCTACCAGCGTGTGTGTTTGGCATGTGCCAATGGCATGTGCGAAATGCCTTGGTGGTAGGTTGCACGGTTTGCAAGTTAGGCTACTAGCGTGTGTGTTTGGCATGTGAGGAATGCCTTGGTGGTAGGTTGCACGGTTTGCAAGTTTAGGCTACCAGCGTGTGTGTTTGGCATGTGCCAATGGCATGTGCGGAATGCCTTGGTGGTAGGTTGCACGGTTTGCAAGTTTAGGCTACCAGCGTGTGTGTTTGGCATGTGCCAATGGCATGTGCGGCCATGTTGACTTAGTTGCAAGTCTTGGAAGCCTAGGGCGCTATATTTGGCGTGGGCCAAAGGCATAGCGTCTTGGAAATATGGCATGCGATACGTGTTGGCATGTGCCAATGGCACGTACGACCATGTTTACCTAGTTGCAAGTCTTGCAAGCCTAGGGCGCTATACTTGGCGTGGACCAAAGGCATAGCGGCTTGGAAATATGACCTGCGATACGTGTTGGCATGTTCCAATGGCACGTACGGCCATGTTTACCTAGTTGCAAGTCTTGCAAGCCTAGGGCGCTATATTTGGCGTGGGCCAAAGGCATAGCGGCTTGGAAATATGGCCTGCGATACATGTTGGCATGTGCCAATGGCACGTACGGCCATGTTGACCTAGTTGCAAGTCTTGCAAGCCTAGGGCGCTATATTTGGCGTGGGCCAAAGGCATAGCGGCTTGGAAATATGGCTGCGATACGTGTTGGCATGTGCCAATGGCACGTACGGCCATGTCGACCTAGTTGCAAGTCTTGCAAGCCTAGGGCGCTATATTTGGCGTGGGCCAAAGGCATAGCGGCTTGGAAATATGGCATGCGATACGTGTTGGCATGTTCCAATGGCACGTACGGCCATGTTGACCTAGTTGCAAGTCTTGCAAGCCTAGGGCGCTATATTTGGCATGGGCCAAAGGCGTAGTGGCTTGGAAATATGGCCTTGTTGCCATGGTGCGCAGGGTGCGGCTTGGTTTGGCATTGTTGCCATGGTGCGCAGGGTGCGGCTTGGTTTGGCATTGTTGCCATGGTGCGCAGGGTGCGGCTTGGAAATATGGCCTTGTTGCCATGGTGCGCAGGGTGCGGTTTGGTTTGGCATTGTTGCCATGGTGCGCAGGGTGCGGCTTGGTTTGGCATTGTTGCCATGGTGCGCGATAGATGCGGCTTGGTTTGGCATTGTTGCCATGGTGCGCAAGATATGCGGCTTGGTTTGGCATTGTTGCCATGGTGCGCGAAGATGCGGCTTGGTTTGGCATTGTTGCCATGGTGCGCGAAGATGCGGCTTGGTTTGGCATTGTTGCCATGGTGCGCGATATGCGGCTTGGTTTGGCATTGTTGCCATGGTGCGCAGATATGCGGCTTGGTTTGGCATTGTTGCCATGGTGCGCGATGATGCGGCTTGGTTTGGCATTGTTGCCATGGTGCGCAGTATGCGGCTTGGTTTGGCATTGTTGCCATGGTGCGCAGGGTGCGGCTTGGTTTGGCATTGTTGCCATGGTGCGCAGTGTGCGGCTTGATTTGGCATGGTTGCCGTGGTGCGCAGTGTGCGGCTTGGTTTGGCATTGTTGCCATGGTGCGCAGGTGCGGCTTGGTTTGGCATTGTTGCCATGGTGCGTGATATGCGGCTCGGTTTGGCATTGTTGCCATGGTGCGTGATGTGCGGCTTGGTTTGGCATTGTTGCCATGGTGCGCGATGTGCGACTTGGTTTTGGAATTAGGGTTCTGTGTCGAAAACCCTAATCTGGTATTTTGAAAAAATACCCCCATTAATTATTTACACCTGAGTTAAATGCTCTTAGTTAATGTGTTGCGGGTAACACTAGGTCATGGGATTTTACGACTTTACCCTTTGTTTAAAAACCACCATCAACACCTATATACATGCTCTCGCTGTTTATAGCTCCTCCCAAAATCATCAAAATTATTGAACAAGTTATAAGGAATTTCTTATGGGATGCTTCTGAGACTAAAAAAGGTTATCATTATGTGAAGTGGGATAAGTGTTGTATTCCTCTGAAATGTGGGGGCTTGGGCATCAAATCAGTTAAAAGTATGAATAAGCGCTTCTTTCAAAATGGTGGTGGCGTTTTAACAAAGAAAAAACAGCATTATGGAGAAAGGCGATGGTTTCAAAACACGGGACAACTATGATGGATAGAGAGACTAAGAAACCTAAATCAGGAAACGGATGTGGAGTTTGGAAACATATTTATAGTCATCTTAAAACTTTCAAGCAATGCACCAATCTCAAGTTAGGAGACGGCCAGACGATCAGATTTTGGGAGGATACTTGGGTAGGGGAAGAACCACTTAATGCAGCATTCCCTCACATTTACTCCATTACTTCTACTAAGAAATGGACAGTGAAATATTGTGTAGCGACGTTATTGAATGGTGGTGCTTGGAACCTGGGCCTGGACAGAAGACTTTCACAAGTTCAAATTGATGAAGTCTCTACTTTGCTCGGGATGATAGAAAACTTAATGACAGGCCCTGGTCAAGATTCTTTATCCTGGTCTATTGACAAAAAAGGATTTTTTTTTGGTAAAGTCAGCTTACTCTTGGTTTGCGAAGGAGCATTTGTTGGAGACTAAAAACTTGAGCATTTGGTCAAGGGCTTGGCCGCACAAAGTGGGTTTCTTTTTGTGGCAGGTTTATCATAAAAAACTAGCTACCATGGATATCCTTTATAAGAAAGGTAAACTTTTGGTTAATGGTTGTTTGTTGTGCCGTCGTGATAGAGAGACCACAGCCCACCTTCTTTTCCATTGTCCATTTGCTTATTCAGTTTGGCAACATTTTATGTCGAGTGCTAAAATGGACTGGGTGATGCCTAATTGCATTGACCTTCTCATCAAGGGTTGGAGAGTGCATAATCTATCCACTACTGGAAAATGTCTTTGGCATGTGCTGCCGGCAGCTATTTGTTGGTGTATTTGGAATTGTAGAAATGACATCGTTTTCAACAACGGGACATCAAGCTTCACGACTCTCGTACAAGATGTAAAAATTGAAGCTTTCTTCTGGTGCAAAAACATAGATTCTTTGAAAGGGGTTTGTCTTGATCAAGTCATTGCTAACTGGGATCTTTTTCTTTTTATAACGTAATTTTTTGTTTTTCTGTTCTTGGGTCTATTTCTAAGATGTTTTAGGTTCTCTGGGATCTAGGGAGGTTGAGCTTGTTTTTCCTCTCCCTTTGGGTTGCTTGCCTTGTTTGTTTCTTGCTTACTCTTCGTAAGCTTTTTCAATATATTTCTTTTGCCGAGAAAAAAAAAAAAAAAAATCACTGTCGTTTGGAAAACATCAGTCAATCTTCTCCGCTAAGGATTCAAGTTTACGAAGAAACTTCAGGGAAAGACCAACTATTTCTTCACATTCTTCACCGGGACTCTCAATAACATCCCTGAATATTCCGGAAGTTTAGTAAGAAAAAAAAATGCAACATAACTATAGACAATTCCTTGATTTGTTCAAACTTCAAAGAGCTTTTCTGCTGACTTCTTGCGACGAATAATATTATATATAAAACATCCGAAATTGTGTTGAACTATGGGATTAGGAGGCTGAAAGAGTTGTGTTTGACTTCTTGAATGATTCCAATTGCAAGGGCAAGTTCTGGTGAGGACTGCGAGGACTCCTCTCCGTCGACCACAATGCTGCAAGTATTGGAGTAGCATTTGTCTAGCAAGGTTTAGATGAATTTCTTTTGTAACCAGTGACTTGTAATATCTCTGCACAACTAAACAGCTACTGCAAGCATTGGATTAGCTTTGTTGTTGAAGTTTTTGGGATTCAGCTTCCTGTCAACGAAATAAATGATTTTCGAAAGCTTCTTCCAAAGTATGAACTAGTGCTTGAATCAATGAAGCTGGTAATGCAATAGAACCCACTCTGAGCAGAATCACAACTGAAAGAGAAGACAGATTATATAAGGACTAGTTGTGCTTAAAAAACTTGACCAAATTTTCTCCATTTCTTGTGGAAGGTCACTAACAAGCACCGAACAACAATCCATTCGTTTCACGCAAACAACTCCTGCTTGCATTACATATAACATTTTCCTACAATATTTTCAATAACCTGGAAAAAAGTCACAAAACCCACTCTTAGGTATATAAATGGAAGTGAATAAAATTTCCTAAACATGATTCAGAAAACCAATATGACGGAAATTGCAACACTTTTTTTTTTTTTTTCAATTACGAAACCTGCTCAAGTTCATGTGACACACCAGAGTAATCCATGTGAAACCAACAGCTAAAATTCCCAGTAAAACTGTGAAGATCTGAATCACAACCACCATCCAGACTGAGTACCCATAATCGCATTCTCCTCCCCAGTTAGTACTGAAATTCAATCCTTGTTGAACAAGAATTTTCAACACAGCTTCTGATACACTAAGAAAATTAATAGTACAGACTACAGACCACACCTATACCTGCACAATGTGAAATTTGATACAAAAGTGTGGATTTGATGAACATTCCGATGTTTTTCGAATTCCAAGGGATAGCGATACCACGCTAATGCATATCAATGTACTAGTTAGCTTAGATAGAAGAGATACCAGTCCGGTCTGGTTTTCAGAATACTGACACATGTGTAGCTTTTTTCTTCCCGATCGTCCCGGGAGTTTAAGTAAATATCATTAGATTTCCACCATTAATTTTGACAAATCCAATGGCTATATAAGCACTAGTAGGGAAATGACATGTCGTCTTATATTGACTACGTATTTAAACATCTTTTCTTTACACCATTAGATAAGATCCATTTGTTCGCTTATCTTATCTTACTACTATAAAGAAAAGAGGTAATTGTTTGGTGAAGCCTTTTCACATGACAATAATACCCCCATTAACTAAGCTTTTAGTTAATATTTATATATTTACAGGAATGCCATTGTTTTAAAAATAGATCAAAAAAATTAAAACTTAGATATCTTTAAAAATACACATCGGATTTTTGCAAAATTAATATATTTGGAAAGCTCTTTAAATTATCTACGTAATGAGTACAAACAAGGATATTAAATTTTTATTTTAAGATTTTTTTCCCATTATTATCAAATTTGGTGTTGTTAAAAGAATCCAATTCAAGCATGTGCATCGCACATGTGGCCTTACTAGTACTAATATAAAGATTACAGTATTAGATTACGAAATATCTTTTAGGATTTGAGTTTACTAAACAATAATGATGAGATATTTTCAATTTTTCATACCAAAAAAATGTGAAATTTGCAATTAAGCTAGAATATTTGATTCCCATAATCATCAATTCTTTATTCCAACATTAACTTTCCCACATTCCACTATATATACTATTCTTCTCAATAGATCATCGTAGTATAATTCAATTTCAAGAAAGAACAAAAATGGCTTCATCAGTTGTCTATCTAATCTCTATTCTTGCCCTCATTATCATCGTTCAAGAATCATCTATTCTTGTATTAGGAGATGCAGGATTGATCCAATCTACTTGCCAACAGACGCGGTTACCCGATCTTTGTACATCAACATTAAACGCCGATTCCTCTAGCCTAACAGCAGATTTGAAAGGTCTAGCCAATATTATGATTATTGCTGGCGAAACCAGTGCTGCGGAGACATCGAAATACATACTCGACGAGCTTGTTAAAACTTATACTGATGCAAACGCAGTTAAAGTTGTCACAAGATGCAGTACGTTTTACGACAATGCAAAGTCTGCACTTGAGGGATCCGCCGGAGATTTGAGTTCTGATGAGCTTGACAATGCAATTTTAGAAGTGGCTGCTGGTGCCACATATGGTGATAATTGCAAAAATTCGTTTAGCAATGCCACTCCTCCACTAGCTTATCCTGATGCATTGGCACAGAGGCAAGACACTTTCCAGGGTCTTTGTGGTGTTGCTAATGATATTATCGAAGTGATTAGGTCCTCGCAATCTTAGAATTATGATATGCACAAAGTCGCTTGATCAATTCAGTTCTTGTAATATTTATTTGGAGCTAAATAATGCCAAGGGTTAATCACACACCTTTGTGTATTCTATTTGGGCTTGTTGTCCTATAGAGTCCAGCCCATTAAGTTTGTTTTGTGCCTAAACCGACAGACCCGGACTCAGTTCTAAACCGACCTTCTAAATTCGGATTTTTCTCGGATCTTCCGTCCCAGTTCGGATAAAACCCTTACTGTTTCCTATAAATACTCCCTCCTTTTATTCCTCGCAACAAATTCCTCTTTATCTTATTTCTTCTCAAAAAATTCACAATCTCTTTAATGGCAGCCATGAATTACAGCAACATCACAACAACTAGACGCAGTACTATCAGAGGCAGAGGCCAACAACGTGGTGCTACTAGAAAATCTTCATCATCAACAAACCAATACAATAATAATGTACAGCAAAACCTACAAGAACAGGAACTCCAATTCCTGCAACAACAATTGCTCGAATATAAGTTGCAGAAACAACAACAACAAGAAGAATTCGAGCGACAAGAATTACTTATTCAACAAAAGAAAAAGGAAGATTACTTACTGCAGTTGCAAGTGAAGAAGATTCAAGAAGATCACTTTCTGCAACGAGAATTACAGAAGCAGCTTCAAAAACAACAACAACAGCAACTGTACACAAAATATCCTGCTGGTGATCCTTACAGTACATATGAAAGGAAAGAATGGGAAGAACGATCATCGAATTGGGAAGAAGGGTTTCAAAAACAAACGATGAGTATTTCAGATGAACAGTTTGCAGATGATGTGAGCTTTATATTAGAGTCAGGGATATATGATTCTGAAGATACAGAGCTTGAAGAAGAAATTCGCATTCTTGCAGAGAAATGTGATCAAGAAGAGGAGTGGCGGAACAGATATGCAAAACTGACTTCCTTCTTGTATTCATCAAGAAGAAATCCTGAGATTAATAAATCATCATCATCATCAATCAGTTCTCGTTATTGTGAACCGCTGTTTATGAAATTAGGGTTTGAATCTTTCTTCGAGAAACAAGTTTTGGATTTTACATCTTGCCCAATCAATCAAAAAAGAAATGTCAGAAGAGTTGATGAACCTAGAGTTGCAAGATCAAAATTTTATCAGTTGTAGACGAAAATTTCACTATGTAATTTATGTTAGGTATCTTGTCTTATCAACAATTTCTTGAATTTTCAAAGTTATGAGTTTAATTTATGTAATCTACTTTTCCACTATGAATTACTGAATAAATGTAGTAAATTTGAGTAATTTTGATTACTTCCTGCAATTGGTTTTAGGATACTCGCAGCGATTTCTTGAATGGTCATTATGAGCATCTTAGATCAAATTTTGATGCGGAAATTTGGCTCTCTGTAAATTGTTGCTGAATTTTGGATCTTATCCAGCAATGTCAGGATCAGAAACGTATGGAAAAGCATTTTTGTAATCAAGCTATTACTGACATCAGCATCTTGTTCATATCTAGACCATGTTCAGCTTTGCTCGTAAAATATTGTCGTCAGATGAATCAGATGATTTTGTAGCACAATTCTGACATCAGATGATTTTCTAAGGCATCACTATTATAACTAGATGACCGCTGCCACGGTGGAACGGCCGACCGAAAAAAAATCAACGCGAAAATATCATTTTTCTTGACACAGCGGGAAAGTATTACTTTTCCTGACACAGAAAATTACCCGATGCATAAACCAAAATATGGCTCAAGTGTAATGCATCCATTGTGATGGTTTGCATAATGGTTATGCATCACTTTTCGAAAATTGTGCCTAAAGTGAAAGTATCACTTTTCTTAAAACGGAGGAGTACATCATTTTATTAGTTGCAATGGAAAATAAGTTGATGCATAAACTAAAATATGGTTGCATAAAGTATTATGTATTTTTTGTGGTGGTTTGCATATTGTATACACATTTAATTTTCAAAAATTGTGCTTAAAATGATAAACTCCTCCGAATTTTTCGTAAAATCTCTAAATTTGATATTGTTGTTTATACTGTTTTGCGTAGATTTTTTTATAACCTTTCCAACGAGATAAAATTTGTAAAATTCCAAGGCACGGATTTTTAGATATGTTATATTAAAGTTTTGTTACCAATTATACCCCTGAAAAATTAGGATACATAAGGAGTTATAATAATTGGACTAAAAGGGAGGGACAATTTGGAAATTTCCACGGTATGACACCAAATCCAATCTTTTTTGTTAAATTGGAAAAAATGTCACGCTTCATATTGACACAAAGTCACCATATATAAAGTCCTCCCTCGCTTCGCTCGGTCGGCCTAATTACTTCTGGAAGTTAATCCGGGCATACTAAAAATGCATTCAGATTCATGCAAAAATAAGGCATGAAAAAACCTATGCAAATGCATATTGCAGGATTAATATCTAGTAGTAACTTATTAGCTATTGAAAGAAGAGATAAAGTAAATGCAGTTTGGGAAAGCTGTAGAAGAAAACCGTCTCTCGATTCGTTTGTTATGAATATTTGGCAAAGCAAACAAAAGAATCACAAACGGAAGTTGCAAGAGCTGAATATAAACCATTCATGGGTACAGGAGAAGTCAGAAGCATGCTTGAAAAGTTCTAATTTGGCAGATAATTCCCGTGGCATGAGGCAAAGGATGAGCTATATGAACGAGGTTTCCCTTACAAGGTTGTAATTCCCACAGATATCTTCTGAGTAAAGGTTGATTACTTTTTTTCTCTTCATGAAATTCGACTCTGAAGCGCTTCAAAATGTGCTATGAGGTTGAGAAAGTTGACAAGTTGTAGACTACTACTTGTGTCAGAGTAAAGATTATTGCAAGACCTGACAAGAAAAAAAAAAACTCTGTTTTTTTATAAACCCACTATTGCACAAGGCTATGCACCACCAACCAAAAAAGACTAGTACTTGGCATCAATAATCAAATGTAAAGTAGGATTTGGGCATTATCGGCCATTCCAACTGGTTGTACAATACTGCACTGTGAGGTTTGACATGATACTGTGGGTATGAGCCAAAACTAAAGATAACACCATACAGTGCACCTGTATCACATAGATTATAGCATGTTTCGGAATTAAACTTTATTGAACAAGTTACGTATATATAAATATATTCTTGAATAAACTTTTATTGAACATGAATTACAAATAAACATTGCAGTACAGTAAAAACAGCTACAACTAAAAAAGAAATCCTATAAACTAATAAAAAACTTCAAACTAAAACACCAGCGGAAGAACTTTTCTTGACAAATCCTCCTGATCCACATCCATAACTATTTCTGCGGACTCGAGAAGAAATCCAATTGCCGTTAACCCGTTCCAGATGAGCCCTCAATTCCCACTTGCGGTACTCGATTTCTTCTCCGGACAAAGGAAAGTATACAGAATATATGGAGCGATCTTCCCCAGTACGCTTACTTCGAATAGGGTCTCTGCCAGTAATTATCCCATACCACCACCCATCCTTGCAGAAAACATCAACTGGATCGTTGATATTGAAATACGATGCTTTAACATTAGGAGGCATGCGTCTAATTTCACTGCGAGGAACAACTTCTCTCAGCAAACACTTCTCATTATCTTCTTCGTGTAACTTCGTGTATTCAACTAAGAACTCATCTTTTTCGGTTTGCTTGATTATTCTTGCTTCGAAATACGAACCCAAGAACCCTTCTTCTTTACTGCTTACTTCGACTAAATCACCATGACGGAAACCCCCCATTGCTATAGAGAGAAAGAGATAATAGGGTTTAGAGACGGAATAATTGAATGATAAAAAACGAGTATAGGAGGTGATATTTATAGGAAGCTGAATGGTGAAAACGAGTAATATTAGAAGTTCGAAGTAAACATGGATTTGGGAACTGAATTAAGGAAGGAGGGAATGTTAGAAACATGGACACCGCCAGAAAATTGTTAGTAGGCCGCATGAGACATTAAGGTCGGAGTAGGTTTGACCATTCAGTCACCCAGATGGTCAATCTAGACCTTCGGGCCCTCCCTTGCCCAATCAATCCAAAAATAAATGTCAGAAGAGTTGATGTACCCTGCAATCTCAAAATTTTATTAGTTGTAGACGAAAGTTTCACTATGTAATTTATGTTATGTATTGTCTTATTAACAATTTCTTGAATTTTGAAAGTTATGAGCGTTTTCCGTCCGATTTGCCATTCATTGTTTTAATTTCGTTCTCTGACATTGTTCTGTAATCTTGGGTGTTATATATGTAATCTACTTTTCTATTATGAATAAGTGAAACTTATGAGTTTTCGATATATAAATGTCATTATGAGCAATTTGGTTCTCTGTGACATTGTCAAGTTTTGGATCTAACCCTGCAATCTCAGGGCTTGCATGGAAAATTATTTTTACTAAGGCAGTCACTAAGCTGAGCCCTCAAAACCCAACAGTGAAGTCCCTAGGAAAGCTGTGAATATTCGAGTCCGCGCAACTTCCCAATCCTACCGTAATACTCTGTTGATTCAGTGATTTCGATATTACTAAATCACCGCACTAGAAAGTATGCAAAGCATGGCTGCGATACTTAAAACAATGTGAGATACCCTGGAAGTGAACATTAAGCCATATTCCAATTAAAGTTACTACTGAAAGTGTTAGACAAGCCATGCATACAGATGCATAATAGGGTTGTATTTCTAAGTTTCGCTGATTTATCTTGTTTCCTAGGCATTGCAATAGTAATAATATATCTTTTTTTTCTGAAGCATGCTAGTAATAATATCTACTGGTAATTTATTAGCTATTGAAAGGAAGAGATGAAGTAAATGCAATGTGGGAAAAGCTGCAGAGGAAAACTATCCTTTGTTGTTAATGAAGTGCCAAGCATACAAAAGAAACTACTGGAAGTTGCAAGAGCTGAATATAAGCCACTCACGGGTACAGAGATAAGCATGCTTGGAAAGTTCATCTTAGTTCGGCAGAAAATTTGCAGTGACATGAGGCTAAAAGGATTAGCCATATATATGAATGAGTCATATAAAAAAGTCGGGTTTTTTTAGATATTCTATTTGCACAAGGCTATGCGCCACCAACCAAACTAGGATTTGCCATCAATAATCAAATTTGAAGTGTGGAATCAAGTCTACGTCACATGATGGTGATCTGGGGTTATGAGTATAATTTCTTAAGAGCAGTGCTATCCCGCGCAGCTTTGCGGGGAAGCTTAATAAGCAAGCGGGTCTGAACCGTTAGATCTTCTTGGATGAAGAAATCAGATTAGATTATAGCTGGTAACAACAATTTAATTAAAACTAAATCCTTAAACATATTTTATATTTATTACGAAGTCCAAACACAAATTTGGTTCTTTCTTTGTTCGTCTTCCTCTTGTTTACCCAACCAACCTTTATCAGAACTACACGTTCTCCTCAACATTAAACTTCAAAATGAATCCAGATTCCAGACTAAGAATGTACAGATCCATCTCACTAAATAAAATTCCTATAATTCCATTTATAAACAATCTCCTTTGTATAAATTAACCAATCAAATTTCTAAGAATTAATATTTTCACAACCCAAACAAAGAATTTGAGTTCTTCATAAAACACGATCAGGAATCAATCCAAATTAATGACCAGTAAACCATCTATATAAGCACAAAAAACATGTTTTGTTGGATAAATTGTTGATGAAGACCAAAAAAACATCACGACTTAGATACTCTGAATCAAAAAAATAAAAGAAACTCATATTAGCAAATGAAAATTATCACTAAAAAAAAAAGATTTAAAAACTTTTATCCTGAGAGTGAACTCATAAATGGATTTAGACTATTTTTTTGCCATGTTTATAGAGAAAGAGTAGCACTTGATAGGAGGAAGAAGGATAGGTAGAGAGACAAACCCAGAATCAGAACCGAGTATAGTTATTTTTTTATATCACAACAGCTGACCTTTGAGTTTAAGCTCACAAAGGTTTATCCAATTCAAACCTTCGAAGGAGAGAAGAAGAGTCCTTTATAAATACTAGATGACTGCTGCAGCAGTGGAAGGCCGACAGCGGAAAGGTTAGAGAGCATCTTTGTTGTAAACGGTTAGCTGGGGCTGAGCTAGAGTAGTGCAAGAGTGTGCACTTGCACCCCTACCCAGCTGGCTCCAAAGACCTTTTCAAGCCTAATTAAATATATGATGGTATACACAAACCTAATTGTTACTATTTTGCACCCCTAAAAAGATTTTATACAAAAAAAGATTTTTGCACCTCCAACTTGCATATTCTGGCTCCGCCCCTGCTTAATTATCAAACATAATTAACACGTAAGATGAGTATATCCATGCGCTGTGGCCTTCTAAGTTTTCCCAAATGCATGAGCAAATATCTTATACGCTAGTGTATGAAAACTGCTTATTTTTAGGTCTTTCTGCACATAGAATTGGGTCTATTTTGCATTATTTATTAATTAGTTACACTCTTCTTTTAGCCAAGTTATTAACTACTTTCACTCATGTCTTTTTTTTTTTTTTTTTTGAAAGCGAACTTTCACTCATGAGTCATGTCTCATGCCCAGTTGACCGCTCTCTCATGTATCACTAGATACGGGCACGTTCAATACTTTGGACTTCTGACACATGTTACCAACTAAAACCCAGCGATTACCATGCATTGGAGGATAGTTATCGTATTTTAGTCGCAAGTATCCAGCTCATGAACCTAACTTTCTTCTCGATCCTCCGTTCGCCTCTCTTTCTTCTCTCTCTTTCTTGCTTCTTCTCATACACAGTTACAACAATATGATTTTTACAACAACAATTACTACTAAGCTCATATACGAAGGAAATGAAAAGAACCCGTAGAGTAGTAAAATAGTAAGATGGGATATTTATAAATAGAATTTATACGAGTGGAATCAGAAGATGGAATCATGGAGGTTTGTGGTTAAATTAAGGTGGTAAACCGATGGGTAGTGGATGATTTTTTTTTTTGCTCGATAATGGGTAATGAATGAATGCAAAGGTACTTTGTAGTCTTATGCAGAAATGAATGACATTTTCTATATTGCAAGCACTGGTTCTTCTACAACTATTTGTTTTAGGTGAAGTTTTTCTACTGTACCAATGATTTCTATTGTACTAATGATTCATTATGTAATTTTGCTTCAGATTGCTGTTCGTTTTATTTTTTAAGGTGGGTCGAATATGGCCTAACGGTCGGACCATAGAAGGCCATATCCGAAAATTTCATCTTCTTCACCCGAATCCCTGCTACTGTAACTATATCATTCTCTGCTACTGTAGGTGATCGAATCTAATTATATTTCAAGCTGCAAGTCAATGGGTTGAAATGTAAAAGCTTCAAGTTGATTAAATTCATAAAATCAAACGGAGAGAGTTTTCTTATTTTTTTGTAGTTTGAAAATTTTGAAGAAGAAATCTATCGATTATGATCAAATCAATGGATATTTTGATGACCTTTGGACATGTAGTTTGTAGATTTTACTGTATTTGAAGGAAATTTTCGATCAATTTGAATGATTATCTCAAATTGGATCTTAATTTGATGAAATTGAAAAAACAAAAAACCAATTTTAATTTTCCTGGACATTCCTTGTGTCTGACATGTTGCATATTTTTGATCCTATAGAAGGCCTCCCTTTGGTCGGCCGAAAATATAAAATTCCATAAGACTATTTTAGTTATCTTAAATTAAAATAGAGGGCTTCTTTTTTTTTGAAGGAAACATCTTGATTTCATTAATATAACAAGAATGAATACATCATGTTCAAGTACATCAAAGATGAAAACAATGATAAAATACATATATCTTGTTTCATAGATGAAACAGATATTTGAAACATGGCATTTGAAATAATATTATGCCATTTGAATTCTTCTTCTTCATTAAGAGTAACATGTCCCAGAGGGGAGTAATTTGCGCAACCCATCGTTATCACGATCACCTCTATTAGCCTTTGATCTTCCCATAATTGTAGAATTTCGATTACTTCTGGTAAATCGTCATCGTTGATGTTGTTGATATGAATGATCCATTCAATAGAAACGCCATAACGGCTATTAGAAATATCTAATTGGCTTACAGAAGCCATTAGCAATGAAATCAATTGAAGATAAACTAAAAATATTATTTACAAACCCTAAAATCGCTAAAAAGCGATAGTTTTATTTAATACTAGAAAATAAAAATAATATTTATAACCAAATCAATCAATAGATCCGAAGATTTAGGACCAAATCTGTGATTTGGATTATAATTTAAGAGATTTACAAGAATTTAGTTTCAGAGAAAAATCAGTTATTTTCTGGAGAGAGGAGAAATAGAGGGCTTCTTTACAATTATATCAACTGACAATTGTAAATTCATCATCAACGGATAATATTACACAGGTATTATCATCCAAGGGTTCTTAACCCGCTTGCTTATTGAACTTCCCCGCAAAGCTGCGTGGGAGAGCACTGCTCATTTCTTAATAGTCAGATTTGGCAAGGATGGTGCAAATTTGTGCGGTCTTGTCAACGCGTGAGCAAAAAATATTTGAATGGATAGTTTTCTTCGGAGTTACCCGGCTATGATTTTTTATTTTTTCTTTCCTCTTTTGCACAAATCTTCTATCATGCTATTGCTTCGTCCTCGCTTGGAAAATTGATACAATATTGGATACTTTTGTTTATGATTCGATCAGCTGTGAAAATCAAGAGAAAGGGGAATCAAACTTTTTTTTTTGCTGTTTTATGTTCATATTGTACTGGTTCTAAAGAATGAATTACACACAAACTTGTGGAGATTTATTTCTATTAGAAACTGAGTGTACATTGTAGAAAGAACAATAATTCAAAAGCACTAGTACAAACATTCACATTGGCCACACTTAATCACCGTGTCCATAGGCTTTTTGTCATGGATTTTTTTCACTCCAAAAATGTGGCATCAGGTGCCGTGACAAAGAGGTACCTTTATGGCTACATAAATTTTGAGTGGCTATAAAATATGATTTACCATGGCCATAACTCGAAAACCGTGTCTATATGGTACTCATTTTTTTTTTTTGTAGCTAAGAATTTTCACTATCACCATGGCCATAGGATCCTTATAGACACACAATTTGATTATATGTGACTAAAGTTTACCTTAAAGTCACGTGAATTTTATTATAGCCGTGGCCTTTGTCATCAATTGGACACGCAAATTAATTTTATCATGGCCAATTCATGAGTTGCAGCCACACTAATTTTTTCTTAACCATGGCCATCTCTATCATTTGGACACATGAAAAAATAATTTAACATGGCTAATACATGACTTGTAGTCACGTTTAATCTATAGTACCATGGCCATCGATATTTTCGGACACGTGATAAACATTTTACATGGCCAATTAATAAGTTATGGCTACTAAGAATTTGTAGCACCGTGGCTAAAAACTTGCCAAAGACACATCAAATGTTCTCAACGTGGCCGTTGTTCATCTTTCGGACACAGAGGATACAACAAACCATGGCAATAAACTTTATAAAATGACACAAAAATGTGGCAAATATTAGCTCTTAGCCACTCAAATATTGCAATTTATTGAATGTCCATTGTTTAAAATCTAAATGGTGGCGTGTTTTACATTCAACCACGAGTATTGGCCACTATTGGCCACTTCTTTCGATCATGTGTATCAAACCTCACCTTAATAACCATCCACAAAAATTAATCACACTACAATTAGAATTGAACCAAAATAATTTTATTAATCATATGATCAAACGTCTTAATATACGATCAACTCTACAATAACCTTAAGATAACAAAATTTACTAGTTTAAACATCCAAATTCTACGGTCCTCGACTATTTCTCTTAATAATTAGGCTGCAATCTTGAGTCTCTTCTTTGGATCTCCGAGACTTCAGTTCCCCACTCTTTGTATTTGAAGGTTTCTTCTTCTTTCTCTTCTTAGTGTTTGTGTCGGCATCATGTTCATCAAGGTCTGAAGGTTCATCAGGGTCGGCATCATGTTCATCAAGGTCTGAAAGTGGCTGGCTCTGCAGCAAGCAAGTGGATGTATAATTATGGAAACAAACCATGTTAACAGTTATATCCTCAGGATGCAGAAGGTAATAAACCATGTATAATAAAGCAACTTACAGTAGAGCAACATATCACAAACTCTTTAGGCCAAGCTACTACTGATTTTTCAGCATCCTCCACTGTTTTGAGATGAGTAGATGGGATTGGCAAACAATGATTCTTGAATATCGATTTTCAACCGTCACTCTGACACAATCATCCTTGAGCTCATCTCCATGTACTAACCGACACAGCAGCGATGGAAGAATGCTACCCAATGCAATGATATTTCTCAGTGAAGCATGAGCTAGTTTACATTTACCACCAATCGCAAAACATATATGCTATATTGACATCAACGATTCAACTCTCAAAATAATATATACTTAAATACGTGAAACGGACATACCGTTGAAAGTTCAGTTTTTCTTTCGATTGAGGCTCTTTCGGAGAATTAAGGGGCGAGATGCTCGATGCAAGAGACTTTTGTTTGTGTTTTCAGATCGCAAACAGATATGTTACATTAACATCAACAAATGGAACTCTCAAAACAATATATATTTAAATACTTGGAAAAAGAACATACCATTTGGAGTTCGGAACTGTCTTTCACCGACGTAGACGAGATATGTGTTGAGATTCGAGTATTTTCTATTTGTATTAGATTCCCGCCTTTCGGTCGAAGAATTGCTTCTAACAGGGGCCTCAGGCATAAGTGACTTCTCTGAGTTCTCTCTAATAGGAGACTTCTATAGAGTGCAGTTGACATATTAGATACTTCAATTTTATTAGGATATATATACTTGATCAAAATTACTTAGATGATGTTAAACATACCCGTTCCTTTTTGCTCTTGGTTTTTTTATTTTTCAATACTCCTTGAGATTTTAGCTGAGACACTAAGCTGCTCATCATTTTTGCCTGCGCATTCATTGCTTCCTTCATTTCCTTTATTTCTTCATCCTTCCTCTCTCTCTCCATTTGGTTCACGCGTCTTTCATCATCCAGTTGTTTCTTCAGTTCAATGTGCTCCTTGGACGCTCCTTTCCGTGGCAGAGTGCCAATATGTTGTTGGAGTCACTCCCTTGCCCGCACATCTTACACGCCCACCATGTTCTTCCCCAAACACAAGTGTGATAGAATCGAGTTCGGGTTTTTTCGTCAAAGTTCCATCTTCCAGCTGCTTATCAAACTCCTCCTGCACAAAAAATTTAGGGGATTAAAAGTGTTAATCAATTAAAACTAACTTTTTTGCACATTTACTCAAGCACAGAACAAATAGCTAGGTAGTTTCAGTCGTATTACAAGTTGCGCTGCCTTTTCCCTAACATCATCGTCATCGTATTCTCCATTTTGTTTTGATGTGCCTTCCTCCACAAGAAAGACCGTGAAGGATTTTCATCTTCACGAATCTCTTTTTTTCAATCTAGCAATTATCAAATAAACAAACCTAATATTAGATACATACTCTTCATATCATTAGATGTACTATTTAATTAAGCATACAAGCTAACGGGACATTGGTGTATGGAAATAATACTAATTTTTATAAGAAACTGGACTTACTAATTTTTCCAACAGACCCAGAATACCCTGCTCTTCCCGTCCTATGGTTATATTTGTGGTTCTCACGCGCCTTAACTCCCTTACTGGACAGATTCTGAGCATACAGATTCAAAGAATTTCATTCATAAGAAAATTATACTAATAGATGGAATTAATATCAATAATAACACTAAAAGTGTAATATACAACCTTGCATTCATCGATGACCTCCACTTTACGAACTTGTCCCAGTGTTCTTGGTTAACAATAACACGATATTGTTTAGGAACCCTATTAAGTTTAGCAGGTTTACCCAAATTGGGCACTATAAACTTTACATACAACTTTCTTCTGAAGTTGCGCAAATGTTCACCAAAATATTTCATAATTTTTCCTCTCATATTCTCCTCAATTTCATAAAACCGCTGCCAAAATATGAGTCGGATGTTAATGCCGGGTAACCCAACAAAAAATTAATAACAAATATAATATTAAAATTGAATATAAATCAGCATATACATACCAACAGTTCGTGCCATAACTTATCCCTCAACACCGACTTCACTTCCTTCCACTTCAAGTGCACGAGACCAACGTCTCGACGTACCAATACACCCATGTAACTAGCAATTTCAGATTTATACTCCCCTTAAATCGACCAAGTTTATCAAATTCTATCACATGTTTCTTGCCCTTAAATTTTTATTGACTTCTTAAGTCTTGTTAAACCTCGAGCAGTATTCTCCTCGGACTCTATTGTATTGTTTGGAGCCCTGTGTCTTTTATAGTTTAAAAACCCAAAATAAGAGTAAACATGGTGTAAGAGTATACTCATTCTACTTAAGTCCAAAACAAACAAGATAGTATAACAGATCCACGGACATTACCAGGATGTTCGGGACTTTCGGTAGATTCATCATCGAGGTAACCGGAGCTATCACCATCGGGCTGGAACTATCACCATCGGGCCGGTGCCACTACCCTCGCTATCTTCGCCTTCATCCTCTGATTGTCCTACATTACGCAAGGCTTGAACCTCCAAGGCTGCAATCTCATTGTCGACATACTCATCATCATCACTCTGTCTCCCAACTGGAATTCTCGTGCGTAGGCATATCGAAAGCGCATATACATATATATGATTCAATCAAATATGGGCTAAATTCTTTTCAATCAAAAGTCAAAAGTTAATTAGCTAGACACAATCAAAGGATTATATTATTGGTTGCATATATTATGTCGAGTACTAACTTGGATGAATGCTCCTCCTGATGATAGTATTTTGGGAAAAAACTGCAACTATTCTGTAACAAAGAAAAAGGAAAGCACAGCTTGAATTCTCCTTTCATAATGCTAGCATGACAGTTAATAAAAGTAATAGCATGCTTAGGTGCAAGAGAAGGATGCAGTCTCAGAACATCAAAAGAAAAAAAATTGTAAATACAAATTAGTTGTAACTTGTAACAAGTGTTACAGAAATGGAAAATTAACGTTCATAAATACAACAAAGTAAGAAAGGTTTAATAAAACTAGTAATGACACCAGACCCAAACAAATAGCAAGAATGGCAGTTAAAAATTTTGTACCTAATACGCTAAGGCACAAAATTGACACATCATTTTCCCAATTCAAAAATGATAGTTATTACCCACCTAAGATTAAGACTTAGCAAGAGAAAAAATCACCTTAAGATAACAGTAATGCTCAACCCCAACCTGCAAACAATCAAGTAACTCCTCAGTTCATTTACTTCTAAGTTCGAAAAAATTAAGTGGACAAATTCCAAAAAATAATCTCAAGATAGATTGAAACTCTGTAGATACTCATAAGGTGCACTTTGATATTACCATACTTAATGAAAATGTATATCCACACTCTGAAAATCTGATCGAAGGTAGTCTAAAAGTGATCACATAGGTATTCGGAAACCTCAAACTTCTATTTGATGTCTTTATAACAGATTAATGATCCTAACCAAACCTATCCAAAAAATATAAAACTATTGTATCGAACCAATTGTAAGGTGACTTATGTCCATGAGGGTTTTCTAACAACCTCGAGTCGGAAAAATGATCACTCATTGAGGTTTTTACTAGAGCATTGAAAGCACTCAAGCAAGATTCCCAGTTCAAACATGCACAACACCTTAAAAAATCAAAGAGCAACCTATGTGTAGAACACTACTGTGTATGCACAGATCATGAAATATACATATATACTCTGGAAATTCATGTATTTAGATACTCATTCTAATAAATAAATTATGCATAAAGATCCCAAGCATAATGAGAGGAAAAGCTTAAACATGCATATATGTATCTAGACTAAACACTAGAACAATGGGTAATAGATTCATCCAGAAGTTCCCAAGAGAACACCCAGTTTTCTTCTTAATAAGACATAAATAGGTGCATAAACCCCTGCTTGCCAATGAATCAAATATGAAAATAATCTATCAATTTTATTGCTTTTCTTACACACCTTGATTTATGTTCGAAATTAGATGCATAACTAAACACTAAAAATTGAGTGATTTTTATAAAATCTCGAGTATCCACATATATTCCCTTCATCGAAACCAATAATTAAAATAAGAATGTAGAGCAACATCCGAAGTACCAATTTCTCATACTAATAAAAAAAAAAAAAAAAAAAAAAAACTAAAACACGGAAACTAAAATCAATTAGGGTTTTGTTTGAGTCAAAAATTAACCTTTGAATCAAAAATTAAGAATTAGGGTTTGAGTCAAATCTTAACCTTTGAATCAATTGGAGTCTGAATCAAAAATTAAGATTTGAATAACTAAGATTTCTAGACGAAGGAAAAATTGAGAACAAGATCTACCTTTGTAAGCTTTTAGCTGAAATCGGATGCAATTCTTCATCATCTTAGGGCTCTTTATATAGTCGAACAGTTGAATAATCCCGTAGAAAAGATTTTGCATTTGATTTTCATCCCGCTCAAAATTATTTAGGGTGAACTGAAAAAAAGATTGAGTTTCATCTACGATTTCTTCTTTCGGAAAAAATCTCCTAAGAAAACACCATTTGATTTTGATCCTACGGTAGAGCTAAAAATATTTCCAAAATTTAGAAACCTTATTTCCCTTTTTTCTCTAAGAAATCTCAAACTTTCCCTGATTTGATGAACAAAAACTTTATCTCCTTCGACTTAGTTATCTCTAGGTCTCTCCGCTCCGTATTTTGGTTGAGGAGGAAAGATAAAAGAAAAAGAAATTTCTTTGTGTTGCAGGGCGTAAGATAAGAGGTGCTTGTCTATTGATCTAAATAATGGTTGGGCTGATGATAACTATCTTGCACCGTTAGATTTACTAAGGACATCCTATTCGATGTATGTGGAAATTACATAATTAAAACCTTAAAACCATAATGGACTGGCTGGATTTGGTGGGTTAAACCATGTGATCTAAAAATATTAATCAAGACATTTTGTTTTCTTTATTTGGAACAAAGTAAATTTAAATTGCATTGGATTTTATGGATAATTAGGAAAATAAGTGTGGATCCAGTAATGTTAGGGGAAAATTGAGGAAAATTGGAATACATATAATCAGGCGTGTAATCAGTTATATCGAGCCCTATTTGATAATTTCGACAATGATCTAAAGGTTCCATGGAATAACCAAAGATTGTGTACGGTTGGAATGAATTTCTTGATAATCATTCCTGACAGTATCATCTCAGTAATCTTGACGAGAATTGTGGATAGTTTGATTGAAGTGAATGAAAATAAATGGATAGACCAAACATAGTGAGTATATTCGATCATAATGACTATGATCTAGTGATGTTCGATTTATGTAAAATTGTGAATAGTTGGATCAAATTTGTTAAGAATTGGTCATAGCAAGTACATTCATGTAGTCTTATGGGCATATTGGGGACAATTTGATTGAAGTATTATGGAAATACATATGGATAAACCATCCATAACGACTATATTGAGTCATAATGACTATGATATAGTGATTTTCGATTTATGCAAATTTGTGAATAGTTTGATCAAATTTGTTGAGAATTGGTCATAGCAAGTATGGTCGAGTAATCTTCTTGGAAGATTGCGGAAAATTTGATTAAAGTAGATGGAAATACAGGGATAAACCCGGCCATAACGAGTACATTCAGTCATAGCGACTATGATCTAGTGATTTTCGATTTATGCAAAATTGTGAATAGTTGGATCGATCAAATTTTTGATAATTGGTCATAGCCTTGATCATGTTACTAAATTTTGATATAAAATTATTGTTTCTTAAATTTTGATCGATTAATCACTTGAAATAAAATGTCTAGCCTTGATCATGTTACTAAATTTTGACGAAAAACTTCTAAATTCGAAAAGTTGAAGTTACAATTTCTTGAGTTTTCTCGAACTCATTCGAACTCGATCAATTTTTCGTTTGAAGTGTCGAGTCTTGATTATGTAACTAAATTTTGACCCAAATCGCCTTGCAATTCTAAACGATAAAATTATTGTTTCTTGATTTTCCCGAACCCGTTCCGACTCGGTCAAATTTTGAAATAAAATGTCTAGCCTTGATCATGTTACTAAATTTTGACGAAAAACTTCTAAATTCGAAAAGTTGAAGTTACAATTTCTTCAGTTTTTCTCGAACTCATTCGAACTTTCGGTCAATTTTTCGTTTGAAGTGTCGAGTCTTGATTATGTAACTAAATTTTGACCCAAATCGCCTCAATTCTAAACGATAAAATTATTGTTTCTTGATTTTTCCCGAACCCGTTCCGACTCGGTCAAATTTTGAAATAAAATGTCTAGCCTTGATCATGTTACTAAATTTTGACGAAAAACTTCTAAATTCGAAAAGTTGAAGTTACAATTTCTTCAGTTTTTCTCGAACTTATTCGAACTCGGTCAATTTTTCGTTTGAAGTGTCGAGTCTTGATTATGTAACTAAATTTTGACCCAAATCGCCGCAATTCTAAACGATAAAATTATTGTTTCTTCAGTTTTTCCCGAACCCGTTCCGACTCGGTCAAATTTTGAAATAAAATGTCTAGCCTTGATCATGTTACTAAATTTTGACGAAAAACTTCTAAATTCGAAAAGTTGAAGTTACAATTTCTTGATTTTTCTCGAACTCATTCGAACTCGGTCAATTTTTCGTTTGAAGTGTCGAGTCTTGATTATGTAACTAAATTTTGACCCAAATCGCCGCAATTCTAAACGATAAAATTATTGTTTCTTGATTTTTCCGAACCCGTTCCGACTCGGTCAAATTTTGAAATAAAATGTCTAGCCTTGATCATGTTACTAAATTTTGACGAAAAACTTATAAATTCGAAAAGTTGAAGTTACAATTTCTTCAGTTTTTCTCGAACTCATTCGAACTCGGTCAATTTTTCGTTTGAAGTGTCGAGTCTTGATTATGTAACTAAATTTTGACCCAAATCGCCGCAATTCTAAACGATAAAATTATTGTTTCTTCAGTTTTTCCCGAACCCGTTCCGACTCGGTCAAATTTTGAAATAAAATGTCTAGCCTTGATCATGTTACTAAATTTTGACGAAAAACTTCTAAATTCGAAAAGTTGAAGTTACAATTTCTTCAGTTCTTCTCGAACTCATTCGAACTCGGTCAATTTTTCGTTTGAAGTGTCGAGTCTTGATTATGTAACTAAATTTTGACCCAAATCGCCGCAATTCTAAACGATAAAATTATTGTTTCTTGGTTTTTCCCGAACCCGTTCCGACTCGGTCAAATTTTGAAATAAAATGTCTAGCCTTGATCATGTTACTAAATTTTGACGAAAAACTTCTAAATTCGAAAAGTTGAAGTTACAATTTCCTCATGTTTATGAACGAAACTCGACAATTACCCCAATATTGGCTGCCATATGCCATGTAACCCCAATATTTAACAAAAAAAACCTCGCATTTTTTTATTGGTGTCGATCAATCCTAGTCAAGGATCATTGAAAATAAAAGACCAAAGCCTTTACTTTTTTATTGGTGTCAGTCAATCCTAGTCAAGGATCATTGAAAATAAAAGCCAAAGCCAATACTTCTGCCTTGTACGCCCCCAACTAGAAGAAAGATATAAAAAAAACAAAAAATTGTACGCCCAACTAAAAGAAATAAAGAAGGAAAAAAAAAAGATAAAAAAACCAAAAAAAAGCGCGCGTGTCTTTGATGGAAACGATGTGAAAATAGTTTTCTCCTCCACAAGAGCAGTCTAGATCTAGCGTATTCATCCTCGTCTCTATCTTAGGTAGCGATTTCTCCTCCATCGATATTTTGCCAGAAAATTAGGGGTTATTCATTGAAATTTTGATCTACAATTTTGGAAATATATCTTCATCGCCGTAGGATGATGGTGTTGAACGGAAGAAGAATATCAAGCGGTAATAATCTCGATCAAAAAAGCTTTCGATTTGAACCCTCACAATTTTTGGGCGGGATGAAAATCAAAAGAAAATCCTTTTGGGCGGGGATTATTCCCTCTTGGTGTTTTGGAATAGCTATAAATCTCAACCTAAAATCAACTAAGAGATGTTAAGAGATAAAACTTATTTGGGGAATTATCGAGGTCAAATACGACAAGGTATATCCTTTTTATGCTTATCTATAGCTAAATAACATATGATTTTTGATTTGAAATTGGGTTCTTATTTAGAGTGAGTGAGATGGTGCATCTTGAGATTATTTTGTTATTGTTTTCGATTTCAATCAAGTTCTATTAAGGTTATACTTGATTACAAACATTGCCCTTTTTTCGATTTATTAAATCTTCAATATTTGTTGATTAATGTGTATTTTATCTGCAGGGGACTAAAATCGAAGAAAGAAAAGTTGAAGAAATTGGGAAGAAAGAAAAGTTGAAGAAATTGGAAGAAAAGTTGAAGAAATTGGGGAAGAAAGAAAAGTTGAAGAAATTGGGGAAGAAAGGTAAATTTCTGCTTATTTTTTGATTTACAACTTTGATTTCAATCAATTTCTCTGCAAAATCCTGTTAATAAGTTGATTATTTTATAGTCTTTGTATAAGAAGCTCATAAACTATTCATCAGGAACAACTTGATATCTTGACATACTCATTAAGCTCAATGACATTAGAACCCATATTCTTTGAGTCCAGGACCAAATGCACAATTGCATTAGCTAGATAGTTTAGTTGTAATCGAGTTTACATGTGAATCGTGATATGAATCATGTTGTTGAATGCATTAGATTATTGAATCGAAGCAAATCTTTGGAAGGTTAAATTTTAAGCTGGAGCATCTATTGTGTTCTTCTCTGGTGTTTGTTGAAACTCTATGAAAAGTTAGTTCAGGAGCATGGAGATTTAACTAACTTATTGGGTATATTCTTGCGGGATAATCACATGCTTATGAGATTTAACTAAATTTGTGTAAGGTCTTGATTAGATGTCTTTGACCTCGCTTATGTGAATCGATATTTGAGGAAGAGGTTCCATTTTTCTCGATTTCATGAAATGGGTATATTCTTGCAGGATAACAATGATAGCCCTTTAGTTTATCCTAATTGTGTATTACTAAGTTAATCATCGACTTGACTTAGTTAAAAACAAGCCCGATTCTTGATTCAATTTCCAAAGCTTTGAAATCAAATTTGTGGTATTTGTTTTTTATTGTATGCCAATATGCCATTTTTTTTTTTTTTCTTCTTTTAAATGGGGTTTGCTTTCAAATTGATTGACACTATGGTGGCCGTCCGGCAGTGTGTAGGGTGGAATCAACTTATCCCGAAGCATGGAGGAACACGGTCTTTGAGCCATTTGTGTTAATCAAATTTTGTAGGGTGGAATCAAATTTTGTTTTTAGCTAAGCATTGTGTTTCAGTTAGAATGCCACTTGGAATTGATGCTTTGAAATGTCCCGGAATCCCATAGATTTAGGTTTCCACTTGGGAATGCTTGTGTTGCATTCTAGCATGGTATAATGCATTCTGTATTTTTATGTTAATTATGTTTGTTATTTGGAGTTTGCATGTCCAGAAGTTTGCGATGCTAATGCGATTTGTATGCTCATAGCAGGCCTACCTTCTTTTCTTCAAATCGACTTGTTATCTTCTCATTTCAGGAGAATTTGGCAATTACATGTGTCAATGTTATGTGTATTTCTTTGATTGAGAGAGCTTAACGACTAGATATTATATGCTTCAACGATGTTGATACAACTCTTCTTGGAAACACGTTTTTGTTGTTACAATCTTTGGCTACATTCATGTGTTTTTGGAATCCTTCTATTCCGTTTCATGGGTGTCATTATTATTTGTGAAAGCATTGAGTTTCAGTTCGGGGATTATGAACTTTAGACAATAGTGTGACTTTACTAGGAGAGCGTATTTAGTGATTTGCTTTATATATAATACCATCATGCAGTTTCGAGCATTTTGGTTAAGACCTCGTGAAGAATTTGAAAATTTGCAATGATAAAATTCTTAACTTTTTGCAACGATTCTTTGTTTTGGATCTAATTTCTACTAAATCAAAGACGTTGAGACGAGGAGAGAAAAGCCACAAAAAGGAAGGCGAGTTTTTAAAGAATCACTAAAACTCGATTCAAATTTACTTATAGGTATGTTATCAAGCCTTGCTTTACTTAGATATCAGCATTTGGCCTTTTGCTTTAGGCGACTCTTTAGTTGCTCATTTTTCATATTCGCTGCTGCACTATGAATTGGCCACTGTTCAAACTCTTTACATTATAAATAGTACCACTTAGAATCTGTCTTATTATCATCCAGATTCAGTTTGCTCCCCATCTTCTCGGATTGAGTTTTCCAAATCTTGAAATGACACAATATCTTTGAAAGTACTAGACCAATTTTCGAGTTAATAATGGATGTGTGATTATGGGTTTGTGTGGAATGATTATGGGTTTCTATGAGGGAAATTGCATATGGCCTGTTTCATACATTATTGCCATGTTTGTCTATGTAGATTTTTATGTTTCAAATGGTCTTGAATTTATTAGTAATTTCAAGACTTGTATGTCTAAATTGTCAAGTGAGGGGATAACTACGATTTGAAATGAAACATATTTATTAGTTATTGCTAATCTTGTATTTCGAATTTATTTATCGTTTTTTGCTTTCATTGGAGTGCAAGCGATGTAATTGATCTTGGTTCTCTTTGCATTTCAGAATGGATAAATCATGGATGAGTCTTGTGAACGAAGAAACGCTATGGAGAAGGAGTCGCGGCATTTGCGGTATGTTGTCAACCATCTCAAGGAGGAGGGTGAGACACATGATGAATTTCTTATCTCTTGTGTCCATGTACGAATTGTTTAAATCTTTGTGCATGCTCGGTTGGTGACGTAGAAGATCATTTATTCGTAAATGGAATTGATCAAACGTATATTATTTGGAATAAGCATGGGGAAAAGGATGAGGCAATAACTAGTAGTAGGCCTGTTAAACGTCAACAATGGTATGCACGCTGAATTTGAAATGGGATCTCCCACCGATGCTCCGGACGAAGATTTTGGAAAGGGAACTCCCACCGATGCTCAGGACACTATAGATATGATGCGAGGCTGCGCAGAAGAGTTCGCAGATGACCCTATAAAGTTTAAAAAATTACTTGAAGATCTTTGAAAAGCCCTTATACGAAGGATGTCCCAACTTCACAAAGTTGTCCGCAATTGTCTTTGATTGTTCAAGTTGAAGAGTAAGCACGGTGCATCGGACATGTTTTTTAATGAATTGTTACCCTTGTTAAAGGATATGCTTCCCAAAGAAGGTAATTTAATGGCGAGGAGTACATATCAGGCAAAGAAAATATTGAAAGCAATGGGTTCAGGGTACACAAAGATACATGCATGTATCAACAACTGCATTCTTTATTGGAACCAGTACAAGGATGAAAAAGTGTGTCCTACTTGTAAAGCACCCAGATGGAAAGTTGACAGGGATGGTAAAGTGTACGAGAATGTTCCAGCAAAGGTATTGTGGTACTTGACATCATCCCAAGATTTCAGTTGTTGTTTCAATCGAGGCCTACAGCGAAGATTTGATATGGCACCATACCACAAGAAACAAAGACGGTGTTTTACGTCATCCGGCAGACTCACATGCTTGGAGAGAGATAGATAACAATTTCCCGAAATTAAAGGTGATCCAAGAAATCTGCGGTTAGTCTGTTTGGTGATGGAGTTGATGTAAACACGGGCACCAAACATCACGAGTGTATGGCCAATTTTGGTTGTGATTTATAACCTTCCACCGGGCTTTGTGTATGAAGAGAAAGTTCATCATGTTGTCGTTGCTTATAGACGGTACGCCTGGAAACAGCATTGATGTCTTTTTAGAACCTCTTGTTAAAGATTTTCAATTCTTATTTGAGAAGGGAAAGAGAACATGGGATGCATATGCCCAAGAAATGTTTACTCTACGTGCGGTGGTTTTGTGGACGATAAACGATTATCCTGCTCTTGGTACATTATGTGGTTGTCGCTACGCTGGATATCATGGTTGTGTGGTGTGTCGGAAAAAAACTCACAGTATTAGGCTCCAGGACTCCAACAAGAATGTTTATGTTGGTTATAGAAGATTTTTACCCTATGAGCATCCATTCAGAAGGCAGAAGAAGGCATTTGGCGGAAAACAAGAGTGGGAGACTGCTCCAAAACCAATGACCGGGGAAGAAATATATGAGGAGGTAAAATGTATAAAGAATTCATGGGGAAAGAAGGGGACGAATAATCAAGGGGAAGACGTGCAGGCTACACCTGGAAAAGGTGGAAAGATGAAGCGCATCAGAAAAATATCAAAGGAAGTCGATAGGTCAGGCGAGGAAGAGGAAGGTAGGGAAACCACTTACTGGAGCAAGTACAACATATGGCAGCGACTACTTAGATATTGGCGTTATAATGATGTCCAACATTGTATTGATTTCATGCATGTCGAAAAGAATGTGGGACAAAGTCTTGTTGGAACGCTGCTGCACAACGGGAATACAAAAGATGGATTAAACGCCAGAAAGGATTTGGTGCGTTTGGGGATAAAATCGGAGTTACACCCTAAGACCGATGACAAAGGAACGATACTTCCCGCAGCATGTTATACACTAACCACGGAAGAAAAAGACATATTCTTGGAGACACTATCCGAGTTAAGAGTTCCAGAAGGGTATTGTTCGAATTTTTCCACCCTTGTGAACCTAAAAGAGCGTAAGCTGGTCGGGCTTAAATCACATGATTATCATATGCTTATGCAACAATTTTTGCCCGTCGCTATTCGGTCAATTATGCCTACACCTGTGAGATATGCTATTATCGGGTTTTGTTTCTTTTTCAAATCAATATACGCAAAGAAATCAAGGTGGAAGAGCTAGATAAATTGCAAGAGGATCTCGTGTGACGTTATGCTTACTAGAGAAGTATTTTCTTCCATCCTTCTTCGACATCATGATTCATTTACTGTACATCTTACCAGGGAAGTGAAATTATGTGGTCGGTTTGCTTTCGATGGATGTATCCTTTCGAAAGGTGTATGAAGGTTATAAAGGGGCATGTGCGGAACAAGAATCAACCTTGTGGATGCATTGCCGAAGAGAATGTTGCGAAGAGACGATTGAGATATATTGTGAGTACCATAAAAGCATCAGGACAATAGGTATTCCACTTTGGATAAGCATAATACATCTCAGGAGGGAGAACCGCTATCAGCTGAAGAGTCGTGTATCGTTACCCCTGAACAGTTGAGACAAGCACATTTCTATGTAATGCAGAACACGCCTGAAATTGAGCCTTACATAGAGTAAGTATTAATTTGTTTATTTTCCTTTTTTTTTTTTGTACAAAATATAATAACATTGGTTATTGTACATACCAGCCCGACACAAGCTATATTTGGAAACTAAATATTCTACTAAAAAGCGAGCATGGTTGGAGAAAGAGCACTCTAACTCTTTTGGCGAGTGGCTAAAAAATGAGGTAATAGGTTGTAGAAAAAGTGTTTTGTTTGATGTGTTATATTCCTTTAAAGTCAAGGTTCATCCTAATAATGAATTTCGAGTTGAAAAAGAGTTGGACTGACAGAGAAAGTATCTCGAGAGAACTTAAGATGGATATCACATGGCCCACACTACGAGGTAACGAAATACACCGTATATCGCATCAATGGATATCTATTCCGCACAAGATCCCGTGATGGTAAAATTCACGAGAATAGTGGGGTTAGCGTCGCGGCAAATGACATGCACATATCTAGAGATGATGGCGTTACATATGGTAAAGCCTCTTATTATGGTGTCTTGCAAGAGATATGGGAGTTATATTCTTTGTGAAAGAAAAGTTCATCTCATTCAAGTGCAATTGGATTGATAATAAACGTGGGGTCAAAGAGATGCTCTTGGCTACAAGATTGTTGACCTTACTATGTTGGGATACAAAAATGATCCTTTTATTTTAGCCTCACAAGCTAGGCGGGTATTTTATGTCAAAGACCAGTTAGATAAGAAAAAGTCGATTGTTTTTGTGACACCTCCCAAAAATTATAGAGATGCGTATGATGATGGCAACGATGAGGAATTGATCTGATAATCTTTCACGGGAATGATAATATCTTGCCGTCTGTAGATCCACAAGACTTGGGTAAAGAATCCCGAAATGATTACTTCCGAAGCCGATTGTCGGGGTTTACTTATACGCAAGCCAAAATGACACACTCCCGCTGGTACGTCGCTTTATTTGCTTTAATCTGTGGTTATTCAGTTAGTGACATGATATTGATAGAACGAAAATGATAGACCTTATGTTTAACCTTGTTCCTAAGTGCATTGCATGGAGGATTTTGTATTGTGTAGCCTGTGTGAAGAATAGTGAATTTTAATCTCATTTTCCTTGTTCCAATTTTAACCCTCAACCGTTTTGAATACCATATCTTGTGAAAGTCCTCTTTGTAAGAAGTCTTGACCACAATTTATGTTGAGTTGGGCTGACACCTTGTATTAATTGTTGTGCCCTTGTTCTTTCTTCCTTGTTTTTGTTGAAATCAGAACCCTATTTTCATGTTGCAGGTTCGTTGTGGCTATTCAACACTCTACATTGTCCCTGAGCTTTGACGAAGTCATTTTTATGCCATCAGATGCCTCTATAAGTTACACACTCGAATTGTAGGACACGAACTCGCATCTAAAAGATCAAGAATTTGATTATGGGATTGTTTTGGCTTGTTATATAAAGAGCAAAGAAATGCACTCCTACCGCAATCTTGATTTTGGAGTGACTGGCTCCGATAATAATTTGATGTAATATTTTTGTTTTTTTTTCTTTTCGAAAGAGGTAAATAAAAAATATTGGTTGTAGATCTAAATTTTTTCATTAAATATATTGGATAAAGATATACAAGCTTTTGTGAATTGAAAAGTTAAACAGGTTTGGTTGGTCTCACATATGGGTCCCATCGCTTGCAGTACCTTATGGATTTGTATGAAAAGTTTAAGATATGGTTTCCCATTTTGGATTTTTGGCGTGGTTATCAATAATGTATATCGGTAATTTTAGGAGAAAGTAACATAATAGAACTCCACTATACATGTTTTATTTTCACAAAACACCTGCATTGCACCGTTGTATTCCAATTCCCTTAGAAGCCACAATCACTTGTAATGTATCCTTCTATACACCGAGCTTGAGGTTTCGATTGCGATGAACAAGCATAAACATTATCCCAGCAATGTTTCTTGAAAATTCAATCTCATGTGTCTAATGGATCCGACACTAAAATGTGACAATTCCTTAGTATATGCGTGTCTAATAAATGAGATATTATGGACACATAAACAAACCAATGTGGCTAAATAAATCCTCTTTCCGTCACGGATTAATAGGTGTGTCTATTGCCATCCTACACTTTCGACACATACAAAATTATTTAATGTGGCCGTATACGCATCTATGGCTACATGTGATGGATTAGATCAAAATCGTAACCAAACGATACCCTATGGCTACGGTTGATGGGTTTAGGATTAAACATATGACTAAATGGTGCACTATGGCTACATGGTAACACAAAATGTGGCTATAGTTATACTTATGAACAATAGCCACGCAAATAACCCGAAACGTGGCTGGGCTGTAAACCAAAAAACGTGGCCTATGTGAAGGTTTGTACTAGTGAAGATAAATAACAAAAGTTCCAAGAAGTTACTCTTAGAAGTTAAACCCGGCATATTAAAAGAAGAGATAAAGTAAATGCAATTTGGGAAACCTGTACAATAAAACTGTCCTTCGAATCTTTTGTTATGAATGTTTCTTAAAGCGCATACACAAGAATCACGAACGGAAGTTACGAGAGTATATATAAGTCATTCATGGGTACAGGACAAGTCAAAGCATGCTTGGAAAGTTCCGCAGGATGAGGTTTCCCTGACAAGGTTGAAATTCCCACAGCTTTTTTCTGAGGAAAGTTTTGACATGATACTCTGGGTTTGAGCCAAAACTTAAGATAACACCATTTCAATGCACCTGTATGTATTATAGCTTATAGCATGCTTCGGGATTAAAAGTTTCTTGAAAAAATTACGCTCAAACGATCGACAACTACAGTTGAGTTTTTGCTGATTAATAAATAAATTCTTGAACAAATTTTTATTCAACATGAATTACAAATAAACATTGCAGTACCGTCAAAAAGCTACAACTATAAAAAGATTCTTCTAATTAATAAGAGCTTTAAACTAAAACACCACCGGAAGAACTTTTCCTGACAAATCCTCCTGATCCACAGCCATAACTATTTCTGCGAACTCGTGAAGCAATCCAATTACCATTAATCCGTTCAAGATGAGCTCTTAATTCCCACTTGCGGTATTCGATTTCTTCTCCTGACAAAGGAAAGTATACAGAATATATAGAACGATCTTCCCCAGTATGCTTACTTCTAATAGGATCTCTACCTGTAATTATCCCATACCACCACCCATCCTTGCAGAAAACATCAACTGGATCACCGATATTGAAATACGATGCTTTAAAATTAGGAGGCATGTGTCTAATTTCACTGCGAGGAACAACTTCTCTCAGCAAACACTTCTCATTATCTTCTTCGTGTAACTTCGTGTATTCAACTAAGAACTCATCTTTTTCCGTTTGCTTAATTATTCTAGCTTCGAAATACGAACCCAAGAATCCTTCTTCTTTACTGCTTACTTCGACTAAATCACCATGATGAAAGCCCCCCATTGCTGTCAACTGCTATAGAGAGAGAAAAGGGAGAATAGATTTTAGAGACAGAGGATGAATGAATGGATGATAAAAAAGAGTATAGAAGGCGATATTTATAGACAGCTGAATGGTGAAAGCGATTAATACTGGAAGTTCTAGCTAGTCGGACATGGATTAGGAAGCCAAATTTGGAAGGAGGTAATTTTAGAATATGGCCGCCGCAAGAAAATTGGTACAGTAGGCATGCATGAGAAATACTTTAAGGGGGTACCAGTTTGACGAAACTTGACCTTAGGCAGCCCACCCTTTAAGACACTATTCTTTAATTTAGCAAAATCGTCCTGTGTATAAAAACGCTCGAGGCCTAAAAGTAAAGAAAGAGGGACATGTATCGAACTCCTACTCGTCCCCCACGCCCCCATACGTATTTCCCCATCAAAAATTTTCTCACTTTTGAGTCTCTCACGTGAGAGTTGAGCTTGGCCGCGTAATTCTTCTTTTCGAGCCAAGGGCTGAAGAAGGGATGATCTGGTCTTTTGTAATGACAGGGACGGTATTAGGGGGTGGCTTATCTAGGCTGAAGCCCACCCCAAAATTTCTGAAAAGCCGTTTTGCTCATACAATTTTCATCATTTCTGAAATTTAGCCCAGGTAGAATTTTATATTAGCTCATTAGGAAGATACGAAACTCTGGCCCATTAGCATTTCTGCATAAATGTAATTCAAAGAGATTGAAACTCTGTCCCACATAAATTAATCTTTGGTAATATTATCTCGGCCGTTATATAAGAAACACTTATTTATGATGTTTCTTAACATCAGTAATAAAAAAGGCTTACCATGTTGTGTATCAGTCGGATAAACCACGTGTCATTTATTGTTTTACTCCTATTAGATTTTTTACTGCTCATGTATATTACTTAATTAGCAAAGTGTCAACACCAACCAAATCATTTAAGCTTTATACGTGATTATTTTAAGAGTTGATCATCAAAAGTATTGAGAACAGTTCGTAATCGATCGAGGACGTAGTCACTGAGCAACAAAAGGAATGACTTTTGTGCCTTTGTAGTTGCAGGAAATCCTACACTACACCCCTCACAATATTCCACACAACTAAGACATTTTTAAGATGAATAACAATGATTTTATTGATTATTTCCTTGAAGATTCACAAGATAAAATAGAAAGGAGTTAAAGAAATTACAATCACCACCAACTTTCTCTCTCCTAATGACTTGTCTAACACTCTGAAAAGAATCCCCTCCTACAACAGACTTATTCGACTCTTTATATAGGGTAGTATACAATGGATGTGACTAAAGTTTGTCCTTTATTTTCAGGAAGCGACTTGCGAAATATCGCAAGTGTACAAGTATACAATCTCGCAACTCTCCTAACTTCGCTAGATCTTCACACTTTTCTCATGTTTTTTTGTCGTCATTCATTGCGTCATTAATGTTATTCTTCTGCGACGCCTCGCAATGTCATTATTTATTGATCTCGCGAAGTATTGATGTCGCGATATTCTGATCCTACATCTTGCCTCTTCTCATGCCTTCTCTGCGAAGGAGAGAATGTCATGAGAACCAATATTTTGAAATGCCGCAACTGTTCATCTTGATCTGTTTCAATCCCGTACTTTTACGAATTTATTACAGATGTTTCTTCTTCCACTCTTTTCTTGACACGTCTCTTTCAACCGTTTATTCTTGACCATTCACGTCCCATCTCGCATTAAATGCATTTGTTTCTTCGAGAATTCTTCTCTATATATATAGTTTTCTCACCCTTCTCTTCTTCTCTTTTATCTTCCCTCGCAACTTTTCTTCAACTCTCTTCCTCCGCAATTTGCGCTTCACGCTCTTGTAAATCTTCCTTTTCTTCTTTCTCTTGATCTTCAATTCTCTAATCATTCCCATATTCTAAAAATGGCTCCTTACAGTCGTAAATATGAAAACCTTTTTGATGAAACTCAAAAGAAATTACAAGATAAGGGTTTCACCTTATCTACTATTCCCAATCAAGAATCTTCATTTATTCTTTGCAAAGTTGTTTCTCGATCATCGGTGTGATGATCAGAAAATCATAATCTCGCTAGGTCAAATCCTCGCAGGTCTTCCCATTCCTATGTACGATCCCGAACTGCCCTTGTTCTATGAAATTCTTGATCATGAGAAATTCTCGCGAGCTATTTATCAATTAAGTGGTGATTGCATCCGTATAATGCTTGAATTCGCTAATCGCGGTGCTGGTAAGGGATCTCTATATCCTGATAACGTTAAAGATCCTAACCCTTAGCAAGTTTAGAGATAGTCATGTGAAATACATTGTAGAAAACTTCTTTGAAAATTATGAAGTAATAAACATGAAAAATAATAAGTCTCTCTGGGGTGCCCGATTGAAAAGAAAAGAAAACGTTTCCGATGATAAGATACTCATGCTAGATATCGAGTGGCATTCTGGCAAGAACAACGTTCCTCGATACTCTAAGGATGAGAGGTGGTCTGTCTTTCCACTATTTTTGAGCGGACCTTACATTTTTGGTTCCAATGTACTCCCTGCGAATCTCGCAAATTATCAGCCTTGGGTATTTAATTGGCCCGAAAAGGCAAAAGAGGTATACTTCCTAATTTTTACTTATTTTACAATCTTCACTCCCTTTTATATCTAATCATGCGATTTTTTCAGATCATCAAATTAAGAAAGAGCTACAAAAAAAATCCAAAAGCGAGTACTCTGGTGATACTTCGTTCAATCACGAATGAAGTAAGAAATATTTTCCCTTATTATTTTTAACAATATTGTTGCCTCTATTTATTATCTTCATTCGTGTGCGAAGGTTGGCGTTGAAGAAATTGACATTCCTGAAGCTGCGAAGGTTAAAGGCAAGAATAAAATCACTCTTCGCAAGGATAAATCTTCTGCTCCATCTTCTAAAAAACGGAAAATCCATCCCTCTTCTCATTCTAATTCCCAAACCAGCGAGAATTATGATGAAGATGAAAATGAGGTTGATACTTCTTTTGCAAAGGAGGATCATTCGGTCGAATACGATATGGCGCAATTGTCTAGTGTCTTCTACGATTCTATGCAAGGATTGGGAGATGATCATTTATCTCGCTACTTGCGAAGCTCTCGCAAATATTTGCGATGCCCCCCCTGCTAGTGGATAATGATTCTTTTCGTGGAGTTTCTCGAACAATAACTCCCGGTTTCTTAAATGCACTCAGTGCCTTGGTATGTTCATATTTCTTTATTTCTTTGTGATTTCGATTATAAACCTTATCTTAACAATTTCTTTACTTTCCTTTATAGTCCAGGAGAGCTTCCTTTGTTGTTGCCTCGGACCTCGAGAAAAGACGCAACAATCTTGAAAAGAAAAATTTTCAACTTAAGGAGAAGAACAAAGAACTAGAAATTGAAGTTGCGACATCTCGCAAGAAGGATGAAAAAAATTCAACGAGTTGGAAGTTGAGTCTTCTTCCCAGAAGGACAAAATATCTACTCTTCAAAGTGCTAATCAGCAACTTTATGGTATAACACCCTCCTCTTTTCTTCATTTCTACTTTGTCATTTATTTTTCTTTGCCTGACTTATCATTTTCGCAGACATTTATAATCTTTCTGACGAAGCCATCCTTCTCCATTCATTCCCTGAACCTATGGATGATGAAGCTCTTCTCGCTCATCTCAATGAATCTTTAAGTAGTTCTTCAAACAAGATTAATTCTCTCTCATTAAATGAACTTGAACCAAATTTCATCTTTTAGAAATTTAGAAATTGAACATAGATCTCCCGGGGAGAGTTAATATTTAAGGAAGAAAATTAGCGACCTCATAGATTTAAGGATCGCATTTTATATCTTAACTTCTTGAAGTCCAAATTGAGCAGAGATGAATAATATTCTAAGGAAGAAAATCAAATTCGTTCACTTCTTGTCTAAATAGATGATAAGGATCGCATTGCTAATGCAGAAATAAAGGTGCGTCGGTCTTCATTTGAGCATAATGCCTTGGTGAGCATTTACACTTTCTTAATTCAAAATATATAAAAACTCTTCTTGAAGTCTTGGTTGTTAAATTATGGAGATGAATCGGAAATTAAAAGCAAAACAAAAAATGCCATACTTAATGAGGTGAAAATATTGGATAAATCATCTTCAATTGTAAACAAGTTTATGAATATATGAATAGTTCACTTCTAAATTTCCAAAGTTCATAAATAATCAAGTTCAATTCCTAGGAGCATTAAGTTTGATGAATCGATGAAAACCTAAAATAGCTATAGATATGGATGTGAGTTCAATCAATTCTAGACTAAACTAAACAAACATTCAATCATATTGCAATACATCAATCATGCAATTATTATAACCCGTAGAAATCATAACTTGTTTTCAAAATCCAACTACATCTTTAACCAATAATAAAAACTTAGTTACTTGTGTTTTGGAAATCATCATAGACAAAAGGTAGAAGTCTCCCTCTAGATATGCTTCTCCCATTCCAAAGGATACTCTTTCCAAATTTGCCAAGTGGTCCACCAAGCCCATGTGTGAAAACATAACCACGGAAATAACTTAGGTGTTAACACTCTCGGATTCGGCACAATTTACAACGACATTAGCCATTCCGGATTCGGTTTGCTCTTATCACTTCAAATCCGCCAAACCCATTACAACCGCATCGCCTCGCCACCTTCAATTCCATCTAGCACTTTGGTACCAACCATCTTTGCATAATGCCTTGCCTCCAAACTTGTTAAAGATATGATTCACCCGAGCTCGGCTTCTTCTGACCTCCAACTGACACATTGTGAACATCCGCATCATTTCTCGCTCCTGCAATTCAACTCGAATCCTAACTCCATTTAGCTATCTTAACCATGACCCGTCCAGTTCCTCTCAGAGAGAAGGTTCTCGTATTCAGCGCACCACCTTCTTAGCAACACCCATTTCATTCTGTCAATCAACAATCCTATCTTTTAAAATGACTACCACCTAACACCAAAAATTGTTCTCCTTCTTTCATTACTTTTCCAATTCTTTTTATGAAACTATTATTAAGATTTTCGATTTTGCACCTTTGGTGCAAAGGTTTCTTCTAAAGAAAATTGAATTGTATGGTGAGGCTGAACTTTAAGGTTACCCCTTATCCTGTTTGACAATTTTGGCCCTTTTTCACCTATTTCTTCTTCTCAATGACTCCAAAACACCTTTAAGACTCAAAAGCAAACATAAGATACATAATTGTCATTTATTAAGTTCATTGTCATTTGTTCGCAGAATCTGAGAAGAGATTTCAAACTAGAATCAAGGAACTTGAATCTTAGAAAGCACAACTTGCAAAAGACTTCTCTCTTCGCAATGAAAAATATTTTAAGCTGAAGAAACAACTACAAACTACTGTGGCGAATTTCAATAATGATGTTTGTCCGTTTCGCAATCAAACTATTGAAACAGGTTTGCAATAGCCACAACATTCCTCTTTCTTCATATCCTTGTCTTCTCGATGAAATTCCTAAAAATATGTCTTCCTTAGATGTCTCTGATAGTGATGCAAGCGAAGAAGAGGAATCTGATAAAGAATCTGATGAAGAAGAAGAATAAGTTGAAAGATTGTTCCATTTTCCTTTTTCTCTTCTTGTGATACTTGTACATTTATCCTTCTAACCTTCCATTTTTGTAATTTCTTCAGTAAATCTATCATATGAAAATAAATAACAAGTTTTTACTCTAATCATTCCCATACTTGCCTCGTTATTTATTTTCACATGAGAGAAATTAAGTCGATAATCTTTAAGTAATGATACTTCTTAATTTCGCAAATCTTTGTTGCTAATTCTCCACAAATAAATGAAGAAATATAGTCGTATTCGCAAGCTTATTTGCTTACTCAATTTCTTGTGTTATCTCATCTTCATTTATGTTTAAATTCATCATTGCGACAAGATCGCAGGACGTCTTTACATTTTCATGTAATGACCCATTGATCTTGTCTTATCATTGTTTTTGTGTGGTCTTATTTTGCCTTCCTAGTTAAAGGTCTTATTTTGCCACCCCTCATATTGCGTCAATATGACAGGCCTAAGTATTCTTGCGAACATAAAGCTCCATGACATTGCCGTCTTGCGACAAAATCGCAGGACGTCGTTACACTTTCATGTAACAACCCATTGATCTTGTCTTATTATTTCTTTAGTATTATTGCCTCTGCAGGATGCTTTTGTTGCGACAATATGACAGGTCTAAAAATTCTCGCGAACTTAAAGCCCCATGACATTGCCGTCTTGCGACGAAATCGCAGGACGTCTTTACACTTGCATGTAAAGACCCATTGATCTCGTCTTACCCTCGCGTTAGTATTATTGCCTCTTCAGGATCATCGCACAAATATGACAAGCCTAAATTTTCTTGCGAAAATAGAGCCTCATGACATTTGCGTCTTTTGACACTTATCAGCTCCCTAATGGAGGGTGCCTCCCTTATCATCTCCCCTGGTTGCCCCTTCAAGGAGGCGTAGATCGGCCATACAAGACTAGCTCCTCCCATCCGGTCTTAACAACAACCAGTTGTTTTCATGACCTCTTATCCCTTATACCTATAGGGTTTATGGTTACGAGACCGCACCCTAAGTGGAGTTTTCTTGGGTAGAGTGCGGCATGTGCCAAGACTTGCCAAGAATGGCCGAGACACTTCAAATGCCCCAGGAACTCTTGGCTCAACCGTGTACCTCGGCGCATTGGTCATACACCGACTCCTTGGAAGAGACCCTCGGTCGTCCAACCAGGGTATAACCTTATATATACAGTTGGAAATCCAAGGTATCTACCCCGGATAGGCTTTCATGGGCCCCAAATTTTCATGACTCAGGTTCCAGGGGCGGTGTAACCTTTTCCCTGAGCCATGTCAAGAGATACCCCCTTATATGGCGCACTTTAGGTCTTACATTTGCCTCTTACGAAATATCATTCGCGAACTAGGGTGTACGCCATAAAGGTTCGTCCCATTCACTCACTCATTCATTTCGACAATTTTTGTAATCATTCACTGCTTTTTGATTATTTCTTCTCATCTTCTTTGCGAAATTATCACATAGTCTTGCTTCATTTTCTGAGATCTCGATGTAATTATTTAACCAAACTTTCATCATATTCACATATCGCGAGTTTTTCGCGCGCTCCTTCTTCGATCATCATGACACATATATCGATCATCATGACATATATATATATATATATATTTTTTTTACATGACTCTAAAATCAATTATTTATTTCTTACACCTCTTACTCTTGTTGCTTTCTGTTTCTTCATTCATGTTTCCAAATATTTCCTTCCCTTTTGCGAGACCATCGCAATTTTCAATTGTCTTCAAGCACTGATTTCGCAATTTATCTTCATCTCTCACTTCTATTGTGTCCACCATCAGCCTTTCTCTTCTTTGTTCTTCTTTGATATTCTTTTTCCAATTCTTCTGTTGAACAACCCTTTCCTCGTAAGACTCCACATCGACTTCATAGCACTTTTGTCCCTCAGCCCGATCTCCTTTTATAACTCCAACACCATTGGGATGTGGAAATTTGATGCACTGGTGGTAAGTTGATGCTACACACAAGATCTCATGCAACCAAGGTTGCCCAATTAATGCATTATAAGGGGATTCCACATCTACTATGCAAAACAAGATTTCAGTTGATAATCCATTCAATGGTATTCGCATGCGAGCTTCTCCTTTAGGTTTATTAGCAGTACCATTAAAACCATATATCTTATATGTTGAAGGTATCAAATCTTCATCTTTGCCCCCATAGTCTTGTAGGTGTGGTAAAAAAGGATGTTTCTGAGCTTAGGTATCAATTAATATTCTATTTATTTCCCATGAATTTTCTGCACCATCACTTTCATCATCAACAGGTTTTGGATTAATTTCTAATCTCACCACTAATGGAATGTCATGAAACTCGCCACCTTCAGATACTTCTTCTGCGGTAAAAGAAATAATCTGCGCTTGCCATTCTTTCAGTGGCGATGACTTCACGATATCCATTACTTCTCTATTGTCAACATCTCTTGCGAAAACTCTACTGAGAATACACTATCATGAAAATCTTCAATTGTCCTGTCATTTAATGTACGATAGAATTGCAGAACAAGTTTTTGGCCTTCGTTCCAACTTCTACTACAAATGTCTCTTTCCCTTTTGTCGTATTTACTCTGCGATTTTCTGGAGGTGTTGGTAATGGTTGAGTCTTCTCATCACATTTTAAGAATTGGTTTAACTTCCCTTGATCTATCATTCTGAGGATGATTTTTTTTATATTCCTACAATCATTCGTTAAGTGTCCATGAAAATGGTGATAGGAACAGAATTCATGACTTCTGTCACCTGGAGGTGGTCCATTCCCCATGTTCCATGGTGCAGGTATGTTTTCCATCAGGATTATAGCTTCCCATATCTTCTCCACACTAGCGTTTAGTGGTGGCATCTTGATTTCTTCCCATACGATTCTATGACCTCGCTGTCCTCTATGATAATTCTGCCTCTAACCTCCATAAGTCTCTTGTGGATTATGCCTCTGTCCTCCATAGGTTTCTTGCGGTTGATCAAGTCTCTGAATTTTATTATTTCCGCTACGGTTGTAGAAATTTCTTTCTCTTTCAAATTCTTCCTGATCGCGACTCCCCATAGCTACCAATTTTTGCTGACTATCATTTGGTATCCTCACTCCTTGTTTATCTTGCGAGGTACTCGCCACAGTGTTTATCAATTTGGGTAACAAACTTGCATTCGTAGCTCCTGAACTTGTATTCGCGACAGGGTATGATTCCATCTCATTTTACTTTTCCTATAGAGCAATATACTCCTCTTGAATCTCTCGCAACTCAGTCATGGTGATTGTATTCTTGACTCTAAAAATTTGAATATACAACATATTTGTAGCGAACATAGCATTAATGAATGATAAGATGAGATATCTCTCCTCCACTCGGCCAGCCATTTCACTACACATTGTCTTCCATCTCACGGTTAGATGCTTCAAAATTTTACCAACCCTTTGTTTTAACCTAAATACATCTTCAATACCTGGTCGCGAGGAATTATTACTTATATATGCCCCTAAAAATATAGCCTGTAAGTGATTGAAAGATGTTATTGTATTTTTCGGTAGCCCTTCAAACCATTTCAAAGCTTCTCTGTCGGACTTGATGCAAAATATTTGCACAATATAGCATCATGATTCTCCCATTGTAGCATACATCTCATATAAGCTTTGATATGTTGTATCGCACAAATTGTACCATCGAAAATCTTTGGTTAATGTTGGTAAATTGCACTTCGGTGGTATTCCTCTTAATCTGTATCTCTTGTGTGAACGGAGTTTTCGCGGCTTCTTCTATTGCTTCGTCCAATCTGTCTCTTTCCTCCTCCCTTTTCTTGTTCATCATTCCTCTCATTTCGCAGTTCTCTCAAAATTTGCTCATTTACATCGAATTTGAATCTCTTTTGGTCTTTTTAGTTCCGCTTCTCTTCTCCTGCGTTCATGTCTACTTTGATTTTCTTGTTCATCATTTTCTTCTCGTATTTTTCTGCGATCTTCTCCTTCATTTCTTTCGCGAATTTGCACACCATTATATCTATCGATTTCTCTTCTTGGTGCCTATGAGCTCTCCTTTGTGCTCTTTCATATTCTTCATTAATATTATCATTTTTGCGATTTTTTTCTCGTCTTATTTCTCGATTCTCATGATTATTCTGGCGAATTGCCTCTTCTAACTCTTGTTCTTCCATTTCTGCTCTCAATCTTTCTCTCTCGCGAGCTAGACGTGCTTGTTCAACATAATGTCTTTCAATTTTATCCTCAATCTCTTTTTGCCTCCTCTGTGCTTCTCTCCCATGCAATATTCTTCTTCCTTCTTCTTGATTTGCTTCATCAACTCGATTATTTTGCCTCTGACGCTGCCTATTTCCTTGATTTTCATCATTCTGCCCATTTTGAAGAGTCTCGGTACGTGAAATATAACGATCTTCCATCATTTCTCCTCTCTCGCAATGTTCCCTGCCTGGATTTTGCGCTTCTCCTTGGTTTTGTTCATCAACAGCTTCTGTAGGTAAATTTCTCCTTCTTTCCTCTCTAACTGATCTTGAGCTTGACCTTGTAGTGCTTCTCGACCTTCTGTTTTGTAATATCATGTTTTCCATCCTCAGCTCATGATTTTGTCTTGTCAAGTTTGCACGTTCCTCTGCCTCTAATCGTCTCTCTTCATGTATTGTTTGCCTCAACGCCTCTAATGCTGCGATCTCTTCATTCCCATGAATTATTTCTCCATTTCCCTCTCGGTCTCTCCCTTCTTGTCCATTGTTTACCAATTGTTTTCTTCTTCCCCTTTATCCATGGAGTCTGATCTCCAAGTATGCACGCTTACTCTATCATAATCCATAGTTCTATCCGCCATTGGTTGAATTGGTGATTGAATTTGATTTTCTTCATCATTCCTTATGTTCCTTCTTGAGGATTCTCCCATTTCATTTCTCTCTTCTCCGGCAAGTCTTCTACTTCTCCTAACAGTTGTTGGTTGCTCAGATGCATTTCTTCTTCTTGCCATTTCTTAATTTTGGTAAACTGTTGAAAATTATATCAAATTTCTTCTCTACTACTCCAAATTCTTTCAAATCACGATGTGTATCCTTACTCAAACAGCCCTTTCTAGCGCCAATATGTAGTTGCAGGAAATCCTACACTACACCCCTCACAATATTCCACACAATTAAGACATTTTTAAGATGAATAACAATGATTTTATTGATTATTTCCTTGAAGATTCACAAGATAAAATAGAAAGGAGTTAAAGAAATTACAATCACCACCAACTTTCTGTCCTAATGACTTGTCTAACACTCTCGAAAAGAATCCTCTCCTACAACGAGACTTATTCGACTCTTTGTATAGGGTAGTATACAATGGATGACAACTAATTTTGTCCTTTATTTTCGAAATGACTTGCGAAATATCGCAAGTGTACAAGTATACAATCTCGCAACTCTCCTAACTTCGCTAGATCTTCACACTTTTCTCATGTTTTAGCTGTCGTCATTCATTGCGTCATTAATGTTATTCTTCTGCGACGCCATCGCAATGTCATTATTTATTGATCTCGCGAAGTATTGATGTCGCGATATTCTGATCCTACAGCCTTCAAGAAAAATGGTTGATTCTTAGGGACCATTTACTCTTAGCTAGCTACTGATATGGTTTTGTAATAACTGATTGATGTTGTATCATTTGCAATGATGAATCTTTCTTATACAACTCCGGAATCCCTGATCGATTTCTTAGGCAGAAATGACTCTTAGTAAAACCCTCCCGAGAAAATATGTTTTTGTTGATGTAATGATTTGGTTATCCTTGGTCTAAAATTTCTATCAATAGTTCACTACACTAAACTAGATTATCACCGCTTAGTTGGTTAGCTTTTTGTTTTTCTCCCTCCGCAAGCACAAAAATACTGGACAAGGCATAAGGGCGAAGAACATTCCAGAAGGACAAAGGCCTTTGTGTAGCAACAAAATCGCAGCCGCCTCCGATGATGGTGCTCAAGGAAAAACTCTCGAGTTAAAACTTGATATGTAGAAAAGAAAGGAAGCATAACACGCCACATACTACAATGAATTTATGATTATTATAATTGAAAAAAAAAATAGAGTATCGGTGGAAAAAAAAAATTTAGCCACCCGAACATAAAATCCTGGTTCCGTCGCTGGTAATGAGGAATTAGAGATGGGCTGGTCTTTTGGCAACGAGGGCTGAGCTTAACCTTCAGAACTCCCCTTTCACCCATTAATCTTTCATCGCGCGTCTTTGATTTTGGTTTTGTTTCAGCGTTCATTTGGTAATTTGCATCCAAGTACAACATTTTGGATTTACTCGTAGTAATTATAAATCATTGTTTTCAGTATTTATAACTTGGGTTATTTTGTTTTTGGTACTCAGGTTTTGTCCAACTTTTGAGTTTGGTCTAACATTTGTCCAGCTTTGCGTTTGGTACTTGGAATTCACGTTGACTTCCATTGACTGAGTTTGACTAAGTTAAGTATAATTTTTATTAAATTTATATTCCAAATATTTATACATTTACTATTGTACTCTTCACTTGGACAAAATTATCCTCATAACCGCACACATATGTTTTGTACACGCTTAGAATTTCTTCTCTTCTGACAGACTTACTCCACCACCACCAGGTTCCGACCAAAACCTAAATTGCATAATTCACTCATCGAAAAGGATCAAAGCTCCCTGCAAAGTGATTATATCCCATTCAACCTGTTCCCTGTTCTTTCTGATTCAAAACTTGCTCAAAACCCACATAAACTCGACCCACGTTACCTGATTATCCAGCGACAAACTCATTGGACCCATGGCTAACAATTTGATGCAGCAGTAAAGTAATCTGGGGAAGAAATGGTCGTTCAGTCCTTTTATCAAACACTGTGTGTGCATGAAACTAATATAACATAGAGTTAACCCATTATGCTTGTATGAGCTCTCCAATCTCTGCAATTTCAAATTAAAGACAAACCCACTGTCCAAAGCATTCACAGAAACTCAAAATACATTCTCAATTAGTCGATCATTCATGCATCTAAAAACCCTAAAACCATAAGAGCATCTCCACTTCCTTGATGTAAAATCAGAATCAATTCACAAAAACCCCAAATTCATCTTTCATTGATGTAAAGCCTAATTTTAATCCATTGCTAGAAAGCCACAAAAGGGCTTGATTCAAAAACCTGACTTTAGTGTATCGAAAGCGATTGGGAGAGGATCAGAAATCTTGATTATCACATATATAAAGAGGTGATTTTGAGAACTATTTTACTCTTCAGATGAGAGTCCAATTTTGTGCACACTACTTTGAAGAGTGTGCACAAAACAAAATGATATTATTGGTTGTTCTAAACAGTCGGTTATCTAAATGATAAATTTTGGTTTTCATTTATTTTAATTGTATTTAAATCTCTAAAATAGGTAACAAAGTATATGCATATCTATTAATACCTAAAATATAGGATCTTAAAACAGGAAATAGTTGAATCTTAATCAATGCCAGAATTCACGATTTGTGATTCTGCAAATGTGACGCGAAACGTAAATGGCCTCTGCAGTTGGATGTGCCCTTGACAGCAGGTGACCAATTGCTTTCCGATGACCGAAAGATTTTAGTCACTGGAGTTCCTCGGGTGATAAAAATTTGGTTTTGAATTGGTGGTTAAAGTAGGAGAATTGATCTTAGCCAGTAACCCGTTAGCTTTATCATTATCAACAGTAGGAGATCCATCGTATTATAATACTACATCAAAAAAATTAGCCATTTATAAGCATATGTTTTGCAGTAGTAGTTTTACACTTCAGTAGTAGTAAATATATCTCACAACTGAAATTGCACTTAGAATTGCTCTAATGGGACGAACATCAATCAACACCAAGAACAAAAAAACTACCTTGTGAGATATATTATTTCAAATGTGATTAATGTATAGGATGCACTTACTGTTCATCAATGGTAATACTAAATTTGCACCATGATAGATCATCAACAGATTCATCACGTTTTTCGTTTTTACAACTGAATAAGAGTTTCCTTATTTTAAAAACACTAGAATTTAGGTAGAAAACCCAAATTATAGTCGAGCGAACGTATAGTGTACGCCCACACAGGCGAACGTATAGTGTACGCCCCCAACAAGGTAACGTATAGTGTACGCCGCACACCGAGTAACGATAGCCTCCGCGCCATTTTTTTTTTTTTTTTAAAAAAAAATTTTGTGTGGGCGAGGTTTATACCTCCGCCCACTAAACTTTCAAATTCTTTTGATGGGGCGAGGTTTATACCTCCGCCCATTGTTTTTCTTTTTTCTTTTTTTTTTTTTTTTTTTTTTCAAATCTCCCCTCCTCCCAGTGACGTATAATCCACGCCCCACCACCAGTGACGTATACTTCACGCCCCACACCAGTGAACGTATAATCCACGCTCCACCAAATTTAGTCTTCCACCCGCTGCGTCACACGATGGACCAAACTAAAATTTGGTCTTTTTTTTTGGTCTTTGATCTTTGGGTTTAGTCGCACCACTGGAGTTGCTCTTAGATATGATAATATTTTTTTTTCCTTTTTTATATCGGAAATAAAGTTAAAATAAACGAAAATTTGTTTTTGGATATTTAGATTACATGGATTTTGAACATCCAATAGAATCATTTTGTTTTGTGCACACTCTTTAAAGGAGTGTGCACAAAATTGGACTCTTCACATGAGATCCCCTGTGACGAAACTAAATTAATTACTCCTCCCATTAATGATTTATGTTCATTATAATCGGAAACTTCATATTATTTTTGAAACCACTGACGTTTTAACTTTGATATTAATCCACCCAACGAAATCTTCCTTTATGCCCATGTTTTCTACCGAGAAAGGAATATGGATGTGTGATAGACACATTTTTGTGTCTAATTTGATCTCAATATTATATATTGTTGGCACTCGATTTTGTACTAATTTTGGTGTTTTGTGTGTTTGTAGGTATTTTTGAGCAATAAATATTTTTGGGAAATTCGGCTCGAAAAGTTGATAAAGGCACCCTCGGAGGACATTTGCTAAACGGGCCTCTGCTTTGGATAAGGGGCACCTCATTTACTAAGGGGCACCTTCTTTACTATTTGCACCACAGGATGACAATCGCTAACCGCACCCCATCCTTTGGTTAAGAGGCACCCTCTCCTTCTTCATTTTGAAACAGATTCACGAAATTTATGGGAGATTTTAAAGATTTATGGCAAAGATATCTTCTTGCCTATTATACAGGAAGTTTCCATATCTTGAAGTTAAAAGAGATAATATATTTATGAGTTGGTTTTTATTCAAAAGGAGAAAGAAAATCTTGGGTTTTATTTAAAAAATAAAAAAAAATAATATCCCTAGGATTTTATTCTAGCAAATAAAGAAGATTTGTGATAATGGAGAAAGAAATTATTCATGAAATATCTTTCATTATAGAGAAGATCTGATGGAGTTATGGAAGAAGATTTTGAAAAGATGTTTGAGTAATGGGTTGTTGTGTATAAATAGGGTACTAGTAGAACCAAACAGGATTTTCGAGAGATGGGAGTTTTGTGAGAGCAGAATCACTGTTTTATTCCTTTTCACCATTGTAAACACACCTTTTTGAGCAATGAAAAAATCCTTTGAGTGTGTTTTCACCATGCGGAGCTAGAACCCATCCTTTGGGACGACGGAGGAAGCTGTTTTGCACCCATGTGGTAATTCTATTTAATTCCTTTATGACTATTTGCACTATTATAATTGATTTATGATTTTTCTTGATTATTTGTGAATTCGTTAGATGTCGCATGCTTAGTCTTAGGTACTTTAGATGCGTCATGCTTGTGAATTACATATAATTCTTTATAAAATCTACCTTGGCAAAGAATTAGAGTCGATGTTTGTTATTTTATGAGCTTTAATTGTCCGGAATTAATAGATGAACCGCATGAATGTGAGAATTGGTGGAATCCCGAGTCCCATTAACTCTCTTCATCTTGTGACATAAATTGTATATTTTCTCTTTTTTTTATTATTTTTCTTTATTAAATCCTAAAATCAATTTCAACAAGTCCGAGTGAACGACAACTCTACTTACCACTATATAAAATTCGATTAATTTTTGGCGCCGCCGACGCGGACTTGTGTATAGATTTTTATTTTTAGGTTTTTTTTTTTTTTTTTTTTTTTTTTGTTTTTTTTTACGCCTTTTGGTATTTCTTGTTTGTTTTCAGATTTGGAACTAAGCTAAAGAAAAAGGGAGAAAGCGCTGAAAATAAAAGCGAAGCCAAAGAAGGAAAGAAAAGAGGAATCTAAAAGGAGTGAAGAAGAAGATTTTGTATTTTATTTTATTTTATTTTTTTTAGAAACTGTAATTAAGGTTTTTATTTTTGTAATATTTTATTTTTGGACATTTTTTTTTCTTTGGGACATTGAACATTGGACTTTATTTTTAAAACCCTAAAGAAGGGTTGGTTTAAATATAAACTGCACAGGGAAGGACGACAGTTACGATACTGTCTCGGCCCCTCGGGTTCGTACATGACATAAGAGTTGTGGCCCGAGTCAACCTCAACGGTTCATCCCCCGTCTGGAACGGGAGGTAAGAATTCTAAACACCCGCGAATCCCCTGTCAGTGGGTTTACTGGATGATTTTGTATGCATATATGTTGAGGACCTGAAATTGGATTTAATTTTCTAGTAAAGGGCAAGTCCTGGCCATATAAGATAAGGGTTCGGATTTCATCACCGTTCTCTTCTTGCCCGCCTTAGGAACACGTAACCTACACGAACCTAAGCCTTAAAATTTGGACTAGAACGAGACCAATGGGGTAACGAGCTTAATAGGAAAGTCATTCGAAAAATATTGGTTACTCTTTTAAGCATACTTCGAAGTTCATGATGGTTTCTGTGAGTTGAATGCGTGATTGCGCCGCCTTGTAATGCGGTGAGGCCTTGGGTATCAAAGCTCCACGCAACTTCCCTCGCCTCTATTCAACTTACTTAAACTCGGATTGATTCCAGAGGGGTTTGCTCAGATTGTAACGAATTCCCTTACGAAGGATTAGAAGCTGGTCTAGAAACAATCTAAGTGGAGCCATCATGCTTTTTGTTTGTTAGAAATCAGTAGGTTTGTTGTGGTCGAGTCAGCCTTGTTTGTGCTTGTGTAGAATTCCCTTGCAGTTAGGATGTCAAATTTGGTATTATAATAGCCATCACAATGAATATGAATATCCAACTGAACAATATGGACATCACTCTTTTTATGACCAGAGTGTGAATAGTGGTTGGGAACGCCAACCTTTTGAGTTTATGGCTCATACCATGTTGAGCCCAATTACTATTCACATGAATACCGGTCATACGAGCAAAATTCCTATAATTCCTCTTCTCTAGATGAAGCACGTAAGATACTTGAGTCAATGTGTAAGTTAACTGAGTTAACACGTGAGTTTGCTGAGACAACACGTAGGTTAGAGTTAGAGACGGAAGAAAGAATTGCTCGAATTAGTCTTGATTGCCAATACATTCTTTCCAATATCACCCGTGAAAATGAGAACAATTTTTATAATCAGGATGACGAGGTTAGATTTGGTAACACTAATTTAGATAAGGTTCAACCATTTTCATGTTATGATTATGATGAGGATAGTGTTGATGAATAATTTAAAATATGTAGGCATAGTGATCAGGAATTTGTTACTCCGATTGAACTTTATAATGATAGTACTATTTCTGGTTCAAATCCCAATAATTTTAATGATTAGTCACCTATTCGAAAGGATGAGAATTTGACTAGAGATACCCCCGTTTTAGACCATGTAGTATTTCCTTTTCATTTCGAAGCCAACGATGGTTTAGAGGAACGAGTATATTTTGAGTCTAGCGATTTAGAAAAAATAGACTTAGAAAAAAAAAATGAACTCGTAGAGATGAGTGGGGTTGTACCTAACTTAGAAGAATCAATTGACCATTTTCAGGAATCAGATGACCTTGAAATTAGGAAAGTTGTGACTAGTTTTTTTAGAGACACTGAAAACTCTAAGTTTGGGGGTGATTATCATTATCCATGTGCCTTAACTCTTAGAAAGGTCCCTAACTTGGGACTTGACATATGTGCCTCAACCATTTTAAAAGATTATCTTCATACACTTTTTCCTGAACCTAGTTGTGTCCATAAAGAAGTTAGTTGTTAAGATCCCATCCTCTGGTTGATGTGGTTAACCTGAGGCTATGATACCACGATTGATTTTGTTTTCCCACCAAATATTTTTCAACCAATTGTGGGAACGTATAAGTTTCGAGATGTGTCAAATATTAAGTTTTAAGACTAAACCTAATTACTTTAGGAGATTAGGGTTGACACATTTGATTAAGAATGACCACCAGTTGTGGTGAAATGTGTGAGTCAAGTCGATTGACTTAGAGGATCCCCAGTTATTCGGAGTTATTGTTATGTGCTTCTAAGTTCTTAATTGAGTATTTCCGGACTCTACAACCTGATCTTAAGAATCCTTCTTTTGAGGAAGTCAGCCCTATGAAAACATTTTATTTAGACCCTTTTATAGAGCACGAACCCGAACCACAACTAGATGTAGTTGTCTTAAACAAAACAATATATAAGGGTGTGTTGGATATCTTCACAGTCTGTGGCAGTTTCCTCTTCTTGTGGTTAGCACTTTTTGATCCAGATGACATGATTATTAAATTTCTCTTGCTATATGATTCTTCGAGGTGACTAATCTCTTCCATTGTTTGGCTGAAAACTTTAAACTTAGCACTTCTTGGGAGGTAACCTAATATTCTTGCGACATGGTAATATCTTTTCTTATGTATTTTGCTTCAAATGGTAACAGTTTCTCCTTGTTCATGTTTTTAATTTCATCTTTAGAACATTGAGGACAATGTTAGATTTAAGTTTGGGGGTATGGGAGAAACTTTTTAGTTGCAATAAATAAACTCCAGAGCCTAGAAATTTATGCTTATTAAGGATAGCACTAACCAATCTAAGTGGATGGAAGCATCTTGATTATAGGAGTTGAGGAACCAATCTGATTAGATGGAAACATCTAGAAGAGTCTATTCATAAAAGCACGTAGCTCAGGTGTTATAAAAGAAAACATGATAGTTTCGCCATATCCTCGTGATGGAAACATCGAAAGAATCCTGATCACTTCTCTTTCTTTTTCTTTTTACCATTGCTATGGTGAAATAGAGTGACTGAGATAAAAAAAAAAAAAAAAAAAAAAAAATTGAGACCAAGCCATTAGACCAACCGGAATAAATTCAATTATGTCGACCACTGGTACCCTTGTATATGCCAGCTGAGTTGACCTAGAGTTAGGATTATCGACCACTGGTTCCCTTGTATATGCCAGTTGTGTTGATATTAGTCCAGACCAGTATCTCAGTCCATTAGATAGGTTCACCTTAGTCAACATCATCTACGTTTTTCTCTAAATCCATCTTCTTAATCTATCTATGTGATTGGTTGACTCCGGTTTATGATGTCCAGAAACTATCTGAGTAGAGCTCTGTCACTTTATATGAATTTTAGTATGCTTGAGTGCAAACTCGTGTACAACAATTGGAATTTCGCATCAAGGTACTTCCTCCTATAGTCAATGATTGTATGCCAACCAAGGAGATTCTTTAGTGCCTTCCAAGGTTCTGCATAGATAGGTAGGGTCTGGAGTAAAGGTTTTATGGGTAAACCTCTGGTAAACCCTCCTAGAGACAACACTCGCCACTAGGGCCACCTAGGGGTTCAAATGATTTTTATTTTCTCGAATAAATTTGCTCGAGGACTAGCAAATAATAAGTTTGAGGGTATTTGATAGACACATTTTTGTGTCTAATTTGATCTCAATACTATATATTGTTGGCACTCGATTTTGTACTAATTTTGGTGTTTAGTGTGTTTGTAGGTATTTTTGAGCAATAAATATTTTTGGGAAATTCGGCTCGAAAAGTTGATAAAGGCACCCTCGGAGGACATTTGCTAAACGGGCCCCTGTTTTGGATAAGGGGCACCTCATTTACTAAGGGGCACCTTCTTTACTATTTGCACCCCAGGACAGCAACTGCTAACCGCACCCCATCACTGGTTAAGAGGCACCCTCTCCTTCTTCATTTTGAAACAGATTCACGGAATTTATGGGAGATTTTAAAGATTTATGGCAAAGATATCTTCTTGCCTATTATACAGGAAGTTTCCATATCTTGAAGTTAAAAGAGATAATATATTTATGAGTTGGTTTTTATTCAAAAGGAGAAAGAAAATCTTGGGTTTTATTTAAAAAATAAAAAAAGATAATATCCATAGGATTTTATTTTAGCAAATAAATAAGATTTGTGATAATGGAGAAAGAAATTATTCATGAAATATCTTTCATTAAAGAGAAGATCTGATGGAGTTATGGAAGAAGATTTTGAAAATATGTTTGAGTAATGGGTTGTTGTGTATAAATAGGGTACTAGTAGAACCAAACAGGATTATCGAGAGATGGGAGTTTTGTGATAGCAGAATCACTGTTTTATTCCTTTTCACCATTGTAAACACACCTTTTTGAGCAATGAAAAAAATCCTTTGAGTGTGTTTTCACCATGCGGAGCTAGAACCCATCACTGGGACGACGGAGGAAGTTATTTTGCACCCATGTGGTAATTCTATTTAATTCCTTTATGACTATTTGCACTATTATAATTGATTTATGATTTTTCTTGATTATTTGTGAATTCGTTAGATGTCGCATGCTTAGTCTTAGGTACTTTAGATGCGTCATGCTTGTGAATTACATAAAATTCTTTATAAAATCTACCTTGGCAAAGAATTAGAGTCGATGTTTGTTATTTTATGAGCTTTAATTGTCCGGAATTAATAGATGAACCGCATGAATGTGAGAATTGATGGAATCCCGAGTCCCAGTAACTCTCTTCATCTTGTGACATAAATTGTATATTTTCTCTTTTTTTTTTTATTATTTTTCTTTATTAAATCCTAAAATCAATTTCAACAAGTCCGAGTGAACGACAACTCTACTTACCACTATATAAAATTCGATTAATGTGATTATATAATGGAATGGTATATTTCATTTTTCATTGCGTATGTGTTGTTGCTTGCAAATGAACGATAGCTATAATCTAAATCTAGTTTTTGCAGCGAAGAAGAAGATTAATGGAAGAGATCTAAAACGTTAGCTCTAATCTAAATCTAATAGTCTAATCAGAGTCGTTGGATCTAATCATGGAAGAGATCTAAAACGTTTTTCTCAATATTAATATAGGTAAGGATACCATAGTAAATTCAGTTAATAATTAATTTTTATTTTAAATTATTAGTAATTATGTAACATAAGTCAAGATATAACACAGTCAGCGGGGGTCAACGTTTTTTCCAAGTACCAAACACAAAGCTGGACAAATGTTAGATCACACTCAAAAATTGGACAAAACCTGAGTACCAAAAACAAAATAACCTTATAACTTCAATGGATATAGGCCTTGTAAAGAAAATACAGTTGGTCACGGTAATACATATAGTCTTCATACAATAAATTTTCGAAGACTTCATGCAATAATATTCATCAAGAAAAGATCATGAGATTAATAAATCAATATCATCATCATCGATCAGTTCTAGTTATTGTGAACCGCTGTTTTTGAAATTCGGGTTTAAATCTTTCTTCAAGAAACAAGTGTTGGATTTTACATCTTGCCCGATCAATCCAAAAACAAATGTCGGAGGGAATTTACCTAAAACTATGACTGAAATGTGCATTTCTTCCAAAAGTGTGACCATGACCGGTCAACCGGCATATATGCCCTAGTCTTTTACGGAAATACTGGATTTTGTCCTCAGATGTGTACATATCGACAACATATGTGTACACATCGGGTAAGGATGTGTAGACACCCCTTCATGGATGTGTACATATAGACATACTGATACCCCACCATATTTTAACCGATGTGTAGATATTATATGTAAACATCCAGAATCTAGGCGTAATCATATGTGGACATCCATGTTTCGAAGTCTAGACATCGGACACTATTCATAAAATATGTGGACATCGGCTATAAAATGTGGACATCAGCTATAAATATGTGGACATCGGGCTATAAATATGTAGACATCGGGCTATAAAGGGTACCTTGGGTATTAGGTAAAGTCAGTCACATTTTGGGAAGATATTGGGATCAGTCACACTTTTGGAAGAAATGCACATTTCAGTCACAGTTTTGTGTATTTCCTCCAGAGGAGTTGATGTAGACGAAACTTTCACTATGTAATTCTTGTTTTGTATTGTATTAGCAACAATTTCTTGAACTTTGAAAGTTCTGAGTGTGATTCGGTTCGCCATTCATTGTTTTAGTTTTTGTCCTCTGACATTATTATGTAATCTTTGGGTGTTATATGTAATCTACTTTTCTACTATGAATTATTGAATAAATGCACTAAATCTAAATAATTTGATTTGATTACTTCCTGCAATTGGTTTAGGATACCCCGTAGCGATTTTTTGAATGTCATTTATGAGCATCTTAGATCAAATTTTGATGCGGGAATTTGGTTCTCTGCAGCTGTTGCCAAAGTTTGGGTCTATCTAGGAATGTCAGGATTAGAATGTACGGAAAATCATTTTTGTAAGCTATTACTGACACCATGCCAGTATCTTGTTCATCTCTAGACCATGTTCAACTTTGCCCGTAAATAATGCCGTCGGGCAAATCAGATGATTTTGTTGCACAATTCTGACAGAGTTCTAAGAAAATCTTCGTTGGCAATGTGAGATCTCAAAATAACCAACAGTACAAGTCCCTTGTAAATCTGTGAAAATTCGAGTTGCCGCAACAACCCAACATGACCGTACTATAATCAAAATAAACCCCTCTCTGGTCAGTAGCAATCCTGATTCTTGGGATCTACAGTGTACGATGCAGATACTAAGAGTGCACGAAAAATTTGGAAAAACATTAGCTATAGTTGAATATAAGTGCTAAACCTGACATATTAAAAAGGACATTAAGATTCCACAAAGCATACAAAAGAAGAGCAAATGGAAGTTGCAAAAGCCGAATATAAACTATTCAGAGGTACAAGTGAAGCATATGCTCGGAAAGTTCATCTCAAAATTTCCAGTCACACGAGGCAAAGGATGAGCCATATGAATGAGGTGAAACCTAACAAGCTTGAATTTCCCACTGATTTCTTTAACAGAAGAGAAAAGGTTGCCTTTTTGATTTCTAGCATGCTTTAGAACTTACCTTTTCTTAAAGAAATTACCATATTATGATTGATAACTAAAATTGAATTTGTACGGATTGATAAATAATTCTTAAAACAAACTTTTATTCAACATGAATTACAAATAAACATTGCGATGCAGTAAAAACTACAACTGTAAAAGAATTCCTATAACTAACAAGAACTTGGAATGAAAGCACCACCTAAAGAACTTTTCTTGACAAATCCTGATCCACATCCATAACTGTTTCTGCGAACTCGAGAACTAATCCAATTGCCGTTGACCCTTTCTAGATGAGCTCTTAATTCCCACTTGCGGTATTCGATTTCTTCTCCTGACAAAGGAAAGTATACAGAATATATAGAACGATCTTCACCCGTAAGCTTGCTTCGGATAGGATCTCTACCAGTAATTATCCCATACCACCACCCATCCTTGCAAGAAACATCAACTGGATCGTTGATATTGAAATACGATGCTTTAAAATTAGGAGGCATGTGTCTAATTTCACTGCCAGGAACAACTTCTCTCAGCAAACACTTCTCATTATCTTCTTCGTGTAACTTCGTGTATTCAACTAAGAACTCATCTTTTTCGGTTTGCTTGATTATTCTTGCTTCGAAATACGAACCCAAGAACCCTTCTTCTTGACTGCTTACTTCGACTAAATCACCATGATGAAAGCCCCCCATTGCTGTCAATTGCTATAGAGATAGAAAAGGGAGAATAGATTTTAGAGACAGGATGAATGAATGGATGATAAAAACGAGTATAGAAGGCGATATTTATAGACAGCTGAATGGTGAAAGCGAGTAATACTGGAAGTTCTAGCTAGTCGGACATGGATTAGGAAGCTAAATTTGGGAGGTAATTTTAGAAATATGACCGCCACAAGAAAATTGGTACAGTAGGCATGCATGAGAAATACTTTAAGGGGGTACCAGTTTGACGAAACTTGACCTTAGCCAGCCCTCCCTTTAAGACACTACTCTTTTATTTAGCAAAATCGTCGTGTACACGCACAAAAAAAAAAAGTAGTAGGTGACCGGGGTTGGTAAACTGGTAATGTTGGGTGGTGTATTTCACACCCAAGGCTTAGGCTAATCACTGATTTTTGCTAAAATATAATTTTTTACATTTTTGTTGAAGCAGTGGATTTTAGTTATACTAGTGTCTTACCCGTGCGTTGCACGGGATTAAGTTTATAGTTTTTGGGGTTTATATTTCTGATAGAACCCCAGCCTTTCAATTGTGAGATTTGTATACCAATAAATGATAACAACAATTCTCAGAAACATGGGAATAACCCGTGAATCACACAAATGCTCTAAGAGTATACAGTGATTCCAGATTCGACTAATCATTGTTTGTTCGACTCACCGAAAATGCTGGAGGTGGATAGATTTTGTGTCAGTAAAATCTTTTGCGTAACTATTTTACAATCAAAAGCGTTTTTTTAATCGAATTATATAATCAATATGAAGAAACTGAATTTCTGTGTAACTTCAACTGATATTGCATCTTAAGTTTTATGATATTGATTATTAAAACGAATTATTGGTGTAGCACAACATAATAACTTATGGCATAAAGTTAATAAAAGCTATGTCTATCGAATCATGCATTTTTGAACTATGTCTGCTCGAAACTGTACCATTTGGCATAAAGGTAATAAAAGCTCGAAAAATTTACGTTGTTAGGTAAAGTAAAGGCAAATTCTAAGAACAATAGTTGACATTTTAAGTTTACATTTGAGAAATAGAGATAGTATAGTACGTGTGCCCACCTACTTTCCCAATATTTCTGGAGTTGTGTATTCGACATCTGATGCTAGCTGACTATTCAATATTTCTTCTTTAACCCTGTAGAAGTTCCATGCCTAGTCATAAAGAACTGAGCCACTCCTACCTGAAAGTTAGCTGAGACCCGAGAAGGGCCATTTTCTCCTATTATTGGTATAACAACGTGGATGCGGGTAGGTGTTATAAGTGAGGTTCACTATCAGTAGGGGCAACCATCATGTTTAGACTTTTATCCTTCTAACTAATGTGACTGATGTTTGTAGAATAATGTGCCTAATGAAGTAAAACACAATTGATGTTCGGCATGGATTGTCTTGCCTAATAGTTTTTTTTTTTTTTTTTGCTTAATAGTTAATAGCCTATCTACAGTCACAGAGCTAAAATGCAAATATGAATCACAAAAAATTTAATGTAAAATATAATATCGGATGAAGGTCAAAACCTCGTGTTACGCATATGTAAGGCAGGCGATAGACTGAGATGACCATGCTCAATATATCCCTCCATATGTAGTTGATAAGAATTTTGAACTCCATGCAGAAAAACCATATGTAACTACTTGAATGTCTTCCAAACTCTCCAGAAGCTTCTCTCCATCTATTTGAATACATGCTAAGGATTTCCTAGCGTGAACTGCTGCATCAACACGCAAGACCTTAGTTGCATTAATTTAGATAAATTCCGAGCATCCAAGTTAAGATAACAACGTAGAACCAGGGAAAATTATAAGGAGCCTGGCTTAATTTTCATCTAAGCATCCGAAGTTAAGATAGCTAGTATTTGAACCTTACCTTTATTGTCTGTTTGGGGATTTGCAATTTAAACTTCATCTGCTTTGACATCTGAAGTTTATATTTTATTAGTTGTTTGGTTTCTTACATAGTTCTTTGCATTGTAGGTGAAACACAAGAGAAACAATACCCATCAGATAAATCTCCTTACAACAATATCGTTCAATAAATCCACAAATTCATGTATCTTTACATAGTCTAAAAATAAAACTAAAAGTCATGTGGAGATACATCTTAAACATATATTGAATAATAATGTAGAGATGATATTGAATAATAATGTCCAGATGATGTTTCTTAAAATGTAGAGATGATATTGAATAATAACGTCCAGATGATGTTTCTTAAAATAGTACTTACATGAACATTGATGATAAGAACATAAACACCGAGGTCCTCGAAAAGAGAACCTTGGATCATTAGCAGTGCTCCATGAGGCATGATTAACTTCATTTCATATCTGCAAAATGTGACGTCAAACAAATGCTTTATGAATCTACTTAATTATAAGTGACACTTCAACCTCGTATCGACAGTACATAAATACTTGAAAAATTAGTGTCATAAAGATTAGATATTAACCTGCAATCAATGGAGCCCATATGCCGTTGAGGAACACACTATTGCAGAATGAATGATGTTACTTAATTTGAATAAAAGAGGAAAATAGGCGCAATCCGGAACACATTGTTACCCATTCGGTGCCAGACATTACCTCCGATGACTTATCTATTACCCTCTCATCAGTCCCCCTCCGAATCTGTAGCTTCACACTTTCTTCTTTTCTCAGTTGCACTTGATTTTGTACCTAAAAATTTATATGATATGAACAACATCAATTGAAAATAAATTGAGTATTGGTGGCGTGGAGTGATCTTTAATTGCTTCTCAATACTCAATACTCTAATCCAGTCAAAAAATTTAGTAAATATCACTCCTGGCCACCACATTTCCTCTTCTCTAATCCTAAAATTATAAGCTCTATAAAACCAAAATGGTGCTTGACATAAATGCTGACCTCAGTGATCCAAAGATTTAACGTAAATATAACTTGACATAAATGCTGACCTCAGTGATCCAAAGATTTAACGTAAATATAAAAATTTCATAGTCATTTTCGGAAACCTTTAAATACACAAAGAAACGACAACAACCGCAGCTGGACAGTAATTTTTAGTTAAAATACTGAAATCAAAACCTTAATAGACTCTACAAAATACAAACCTTTTCCATTTGTATTTCTATTGATTCCTTCTTTCTTCAATTAACTATTCCACTTAATCCCCGCAAGTAGCAAATCAGTCAACAGTATTAGAATCAAACAATTATACTCCGTATAAGCATCGAGAAGCTCCTTTGTTCTCTACGCATGTTCCTGAAAAGAAAACAAAGAAGAAACCTATCATTTGTTCTCTATGCATATTCCTGAAAAGAAAACAAAGAAGAAATACAAAAATATTGAACAGGTTTGGATGTTGTTGTGAAAACCAAAGAAGAATAAAAGAGGCAGCAAACGTTTTTTTGTGCTTTAAAAACAAAGGAGAATAAGCAAAGGGAAATTGCCAGCAGAATGGGAGATTAGGGTTTTACTTTCGACTTTCCTCTTCCATTATCTAACAGAAAACTGAAGAGAATATATCTTTGTTTACCTACTGTTAATATTACTTGTTAGATTATCTCAATCTTGGTTGCTCACTGTTTTAGAATGGATTCAGTGGTGACTGACAGGCACAGAAAACAGATGAGAATAGAAAAGGGAAGAGAAAACAGATGAGAATAGAAAAGGGAAGAAAATGGAATTAGGTATCGGTTTGGTTTTGATACCTGGATATTAACCCAATTTTGTGTGCGACATTAAACCCCGAAAAAATCTCAAACTCTCAATTTCTATTGGTTTGGGGCCAGGGCTCTAGAATTCAAGCTTTTGGCCTAACTTTCAATGTGAGGTCAGCAATTTCTACTCAAATTATATATACAATGAGGTAAATACGGATGGAACCAAATTATTAACTGTTGGCAATCTTGTGTAAGTACTGTAATAAAACAAAAAGAGAAGAAGAGAAACGCAAACCCAATTAGATGAAGTCAAAGTCGAGGCAAGGATTATATCCTCTAGCCTTAAGACAGATTCACCCCGCACTGGTGCTTACGGATTATCGATGTCTGTCTCCCAGGATACAACGACTTTCTTCTCGATGTAGTAGCACTCCAAACTTCGAGAAACGGCGAACCAAACTTAAAGTGACGAACTCTATCTTTGACACAAACTTAAAGATGGTTTTAGAAACAGTAGGATGATTATTGGGTTTCTAGTTTATTTATTTTTCTAAGTGTGTGCAGGGTATTTATAGAATCACTAGTACCTCTTCATTAAAGAGCCATGATGCTTCAAGTACCTCTTCAATGAAGAATCATGATGCTAGAAGGATTTTTCCAAAGGTTGCGTCTTTTGAATCCTAATTGAATTCCTTCTTGTTTTCGGTTTTAGGTTTTATCTAGTTTTCAAACGTGAAACCAGAACATACTTAACCTAACTTACAGGTTAAATTAATATTAAGCCCAAACCGTTATGTGCAACCCAGGCACCAAATCCATCCGGTACTAGACCAAAGATTTCCATTCATATATTTATGGAATTGTTTCACTTTTCCAACATTAACTTTTGAGGTTTAGAGCAGAACAAGGCAACTAAGTGACAGATAATCTGTTTCTTTTTCTTCTTTTTTTTCCTTCCAGAAGGTAAATAATGTATACCAGAGCTAACTAGGAAATGAAACCTCATTTCTAATGAAATAACAATACAAGAAGGAGAATCAAACCAAGCATTATATGAACTGCTGAACATGTAGTGTTGCCAAGAAATGAGCCACATTATTGGGGGCTCTTTTTTAATGCACCGAAACTCCACGAAACCAATTTTGTTAATCTTCTCTGACAAATAATATGATTAGTATGTGCCACAATTTAATTTAGCATTCAACAACAAAAAAATAGAATGACAAAGAAAAGGCTATGACGACTTTTTCTCTTGTCAACGTGAGTTTTGAAATATAATTGACAAATTAGAACAACTACCTTGATATGTCCATACCAGATGATGCTCCCATTTATTGGATCAAATCTATGAATCCTTACAGTTTTAATTCCTATAAAATTTTCTACATTAATTACATTTTAAGATCTCAGCAATAGTAGCAGACACCAACCACAAACACCAAGACATCAACAGAATTAACATTGACCAAAACCAGGGCCGGTCCGGAGGGGTAAGCAGGACAAGCCCAACTTCGGGCAACAAGGGGTAGGGGGCAGCCAAATATATGTCTTATAGTAGGGGGTTTTCATCCAATAAATAACTGCTGAGGACTTATATATAATTTATTTAAAATACAAGGATAAAAGGTTAATTGTGTTAATTATGATTAAAACACATGTTATTTTGTGTTTGAATAACTCTGGTTCCCTTTCAGCAAGTTAAAATTGGCTAAACTAAAAGTATGTCTTAATTTCGTATTCGTCGATTTTTCTTCTATGTTATTGTTTAATTATTAATTTGTTTTATGAAATATGAATTTTTGATTGATGTTAATTGTATATAATTAATAATTGGTTGACGTTAGCGAATTGAAGTTTTGATTTATCCGTAATTGAATAGAATTTTTTTTTTCTTTAAACTAAAACGTCAAATTGATTATTGAGAGATGAATACAAAGTTCTTGTCTTCATTTAACTTCCTAATAATTTTACTAGGAGGATTTAACAACCAAACACCACAAAGCTTATCGACTCTAACATATTTAAATAGGATATCTGCAACTTTATTTTTCTTTTTTGGCACATAAGTGCATTGCCAAGAGTTAATCATACGAATAGAGACTTTGTTTAGAAAATTATGCATACAATTCTATTTCTTGTCCTAAAACAATATAATTGACCCCATTTTTTGTCACTACATATGATGTTTCGGGGGAAAAATAAAATTTATTTGCTCCGGGGCAAAAATTCCTCACGGACGGCCCTGACCAAAACTCCTATACAAGTACAAAGTAGGCCGAGTTAGTCCTTTTCAATGCGATTCCAACTGATCCAAGTAACTTCTGGTACTTAAGATTATTTAATTTAGAAAGATACTTTTAGATTCAAAAGCCTGAGAATTATTACACTTGTGCAGGTCGTAGTTATGTGTAGCAAATTTTTTTTTTTTTAGACAAAATAAGTTTGACTATTTAGCATGTTCTTGTTATATTGTTTTTGGTTTTCTAGATTGGTTGAATTGGAAAAAAACAACGGAATCCTATTGTAGTTACCTAAAATCGGTGAGAGGCCAAAAGTAGGTCTGAAAGTGAGTTATGAAAAGGCAGAGCACGAACAGTCCTCGCTTAAACCAAAAGAAATTCTCATACAAGGGTTGCTTCAGTCACAAAAGAGACTGGGCTTGTCTTGGGGAGGGAAGCAAAGATAAAGAGAGAGATCAGAGAACAAGAATTACTCTCAGGGGTTATGAGAAAAGTTGTGTTTTAGCTTGGTTAAATATATGACCAATTTTAGAGCTGAATTCTTTAAATCACAGGACAGTGACTTGCCGTGCGGAAAAATTTTCCGGTTAGGAATAGATAAGGATAAACTATGTATATTTTATTTCATTATTCCACCACCTTTACTTTTTGTTTTTTGCGGTGAGAAATAAGTCGGGTATTTGTCATTGTGTTATAGACCACCAGATCAAAATCCTGATGGATGTCCTCGCATTTGTGTATGCCTAAGTCAGCCTTTATAATGATGTGTTGGCGGTGATAGGTATATGACCGACATTGGTCAAGAGGTAAAGCTATTCGCTGACTTGAGAGCATAATTAGGATAAGTCACGTGAAAGGTAAGGAATGCTTCAAAAATCACGTGCATAGATGAGATTGGGCTCTATCTCCCCATGACTAGTCACATAAGTTATTTAGAGGAAGAATTCTTGATGATAGATCCTTTGATAAGCATACAGAGCCTAAGGATGTTTATCACGTTTTTGGAAAAATTATGAGAATCAGAATCAATTTACTAGACGTGAGCGTATTTTGAGAAGCTGAAAAATAGGCATGTGCATTAATGTGAGACTTGTGACTGAGTTTTGTATCTGTAAAGGACTCTTCAGATGAGATGGTTGAGATCAGATTTTCATGACACCTGCTGAGGCTTTTAGTTCATGATATTATTTAGGTTTGTCCTTCTTGACTAGTATTATCTCGTAGGGATGTGCTTGGAATCACGACTTCATGACCAGAATATATCTTGCAGGAATGTATGTTAAAATCATGGCTATAAATGCCAACTGTTGAGTCTCTCACGTGAGAGTTGAGCTTGGTCACGGAATTCGTCTCTTCGAGCCAAGGGCTGAAAATAGGGATGACTTTGTCTTTTGTAATGAGGAACTAGAGACGGGATTGTCTTTCGGCAGTGATAGTTGAGCTTAATCTTCAAAACTCCCTCTTTACCCATTAATCTTTGATCGTCTTTGATTTTTGTTTGAGTATTCATTTGGTAATATCCAAGTACAACATTTTGGATTTACTCCTAGCAATTATAATCATTGTCTTCTGTGTCTATATATTCAATAAATATAGGCCTTGTAAAGAAAATACATTTACTCATGGCAATACATACAATCTTCATATAATAAATTTCAAAGACTTCATTCAATAAATTTCGAAATTTATTATATGAGGATTGTATATATTACCGTGAGAAACTGTACTTTATTTACAAGGTTATTTATACTCCCTCCGTCCTAAATTATTAGTCCGCTTTGACTAAGTCAAGATATTAAGGAGACCGGAGAAGTGTACAAAATTATCCCTGTTAAATGTTATGTTATTACTAAAATTGAAAGGAGTATATGGAGCATGTAAGAAAAATACATATTTGGTAATTTTATTATTTACAGAAATGTTTAAATGGAAGATAAACTAAAAATATTTATGTATCGATTTAGTAATTTTGTTTCGGGGAATTTTTTTTCTAGCCCAATTTCCTTTTTTTTTTATATAAGAAACCCATCATTAAAATTCGATGTACTACAAACCCATAATTATTTATAATAGGTCTTAGATTACAAAAGTAACCTTTTACTTAATAAAACTACTAATTTTTAAAAATAAAAATAAATAACAAAAACGGTTATCATAACTTATAATTCCTAAAAAAAACTCTTTGACCTCCCTATAATAACTCATTTTAGCATCTGTATCTCCCCGGAAAAAAACTATTTATTTACCTAATTTCGAAATACAAATCCCTTAAATATCTCATTTGACTTGCCTAAAATAACTCGTATTAGTATGAAAACCGTTTTTTAAAAATAATAACGTCATGCAATATTTCTGAAAATCCCAAAATTTTTGGAAAATTCTGGTTTTCACACGTAAACTGATTTGGTGAAATTTCTAGGTTTCACGCAACCGACCAAATGAACCCAATTATCACACATGGAATTTTAGGAAAACTCTGGTTTTCACGATGCGTGATTGGTGAAACTTTCAGTTTTCATACTAACTGATTTGGTGAAATTTTTAGTTTTCAGTGAAAATTACAATTTTTATTTAAATTTTTAGTTTATGAAAATAGCAATCTAGTGAAAATTGCAATTTCCCAGTGTTGGAATCGATTGTATTTTATGAAAAGCATACCAATTAAACAGAACTAAATTAAGCTGAGGGATGCCAAATTAATTCCTTAGGTCAACCGTATCACAAAATCCATCTCACAGCCGAAAGAAAGCAAAGTGTAATAACGAGTTCTCTTTGATTAGTAAGTATAGCATGTGAGTAACTCACTAACAAGGATTAGAAAAGATCATGTATGAGAGGTTAATTTCTTTGACATTTTTGAGTTGGTTCATGACTAAAGAGACCACAAGCCACAAAATTTAGAGCAATAAAAGTACTGTAAAGAATATATTAAACACGATCCACAAGATTTTTGAGTTGTTTCATGACTCAGACTCCTTTCCAAATCCTATATTAATATTAACGGACCAACACAGATAGTAATAATTTAACAAAAAACTGATTATAGCTTATGTATGAGGTGCTCGGTGTCGCCTAGCTTCAAGCCCTTGACTCGAGAAATGCACAATCCATGAAGAAAAAACACGCAGGATCCATTTTATTAAAGCATATTTGTCGAAATCACCAAGCTCGCAAGGATCGGAAGAATCGAGTGTATCTTGAACACTAAAGTTTAGTTGACGGTGTTTTCAACATGATGATAGATTTTCGTTTGAGAATAAAAGAAAAAGAAAGAAGAAGAAGCCCAATTGTCGCCCACTAATTATGCTATCAACTAAATACCGTAAATCACTCCTAACTATTTTTCCGCAAAAATGGTAAATAATTTCATAATGTCACTGACCGTAAAATATGATTTTTTTTTCTTTTCTTAATTACAAATTTGTAGGTAACCTATAGTACAAAGGGTAATTTAGTCTCACGTACGATTTTTAAACCTAAATTCAATCTAAAACTAGTGATTTTAACCATACATCTTGTATTTTGGGCTATAGATATATACTATCTTAATGATGGGCTTCTAGAAGAGAGAGGAACCAAACATGGATTCCTTAGAAATTTCCTATTGAGGAAGATATCATTTAAGATGTTTAAATAGAATATAATAATATAAATATTCATGGATTGATTTAGTATATTTGTTTCTTATTGAGGAAAATATCATTTAAGATTTTTGATTCATTATATTTAAAAATAAATTTATAATCATACTAACAGAAGGATATATTTGAGAATTTGACTAAAAAATATGATTATAAACAGAAGCTGGCCAGTATTTTAGGACAGACGAAGATCGAATATTGGACAGAAATTTTAGGACAGAAGGAGTAATAGTATGCGAAGATAATAAGGTTACGAAGTATCTTGAAGATTCTTATGCACTTAAAAACGATAATTATGAGATATCCTTGTACCAAAAATCTTACGTGTGCATTGAAATAGAATATCTTATTTGATACCCATAATCTACTTTTTTCTCTAACATTAACTTTCCCATTCCACTTATAGGTATATAATACAGTTCTTCTCGATCTCGATAGATCAAATTATAAATCTGTTTCAAGAAAAATGGCTTCATCAATTGTTTACCTAGTCTCTATTCTTTCCCTCATTTTCATCGTTCAGGAATCGTTTATTCTTGTATTAGGGGATGCCGGATTGATCCAATCTACTTGCCAACGGACTCGGTTGCCTGATATCTGTACTTCAACATTGAACGCTGATCCATCGAGCCAAGCAGCTGATATAAAAGGTCTAGCTAATATCATGATTAATGCTGGAGCAACCAGCGCTTTGGACACATCGCAATACATACTCGACCAGGTTGCTCAAATTTATGCTGATGTTTATAAAGTCGTCATAGACTGCAGTAAGGCTTATTACAGTGCAAAGACTGCACTGCAGATATCCGTGAAAGATTTGAGTTCTGATGAGTTTGACAGTGCGATTTCAAAAGTGGCTGGTGGTGCTAAATATCCTGATTTTTGCCGAAATTCGTTTAGCAATGCCACTCCTCCATTACCTTTTCCAGATCAATTGGCACAAAGGCAAGCTACTCTTCAGGGCCTCTGTGGTGTTGCTATTGATATCATCGAGGTGATTAGGTCTTCACGACCTTAGATACACATGAATGTATCTGGCATAATGATGGTGTTGCAGATTTCGAATCGCATGGCATTAAGAAAATGTCTGTTTGGGGAAATTCAATTAATAAACTGACCACGTTTTTTCAATTTTAATTGCATGTCGTTTGTAATTTTGTCATGTTTAACTTGTTTGGTAATTTTGTCAGAATGAAGATTATTGCAAGACCTGACAAAAAAAAAACTGTTCATAAACCCACTAGAGCTCAACCCACTATTGCACAAGGCTATGCACCACCAACCAAAAAAGACTAGTAGTATTTGGCAATTGGCATCAATAATCTAATGTGAAGTATCAAATCAAGCCTTTGTCAGCGTCGGTCGAGGATTTGAGCATGTTCGGCCATTCCAACCGGTTATGAGGTTTCACATGATACTGTGGGTTTGAGCCAAAACTAAGATTACACCATTTCAATGCACCTGTACATATAATAGATTATAGCATGTTTTGGGATTAAAATTTCTTGAACAAATTACGGTCAAACGATCGATAACTGCAATTTAATTTTTGCCTGTTAATCAATAAGTTCTTGAACAAACGTTTATTCAACATGAATTACAAATAAACATTGCAGTACAATAAAAAAGCTAGCCGATAGAAGAATTCCTATAACTAATATAAATATTTAAACTAAAACACCACCGGAAGAACATTTCTTGACAAATCCTCCTGATCCACATCCATAACTATTTCTGCGAACTCGAGAACTAATCCAATTGCCGTTGACCCGTTCTAGATGAGATCTCAATTCCCACTTGCGGTATTCGATTTCTTCTCCTGACAAAGGAAAGTATACAGAATATATAGAACGATCTTCCCCAGTACGCTTACTTCGAATAGGATCTCTACCCGTAACTATCCCATACCACCACCCATCCTTGAAGAAAACATCAACTGGATCGTTGATATTGAAATACGATGCTTTGAAGTTCGGAGGCATGTGTCTAATTTCACTGCGAGGAACAACTTCTCTCAGCAAACACTTCTCGTCATCTTCTTCGTGTAACTTCGTGTATTGAACTAAGAACTCATCTTTTTCCGTTTGCTTGATTATTCTAGCTTCGAAATACGAACCCAAGAATCCTTCTTCTTTACTGCTCACTTCGACTAAATCACCATGACGGAAACCCCCCATTGCTGTCAACTGATATAGAGAGAGAATAGAGAATAGAGACAGAGACAGAGAATGGATGATAAAAACGAGTATAGAAGGCGATATTTATAGGCAGCTGAATGGTGAAAACGAGTAATACTGAAAGTTCTAGCTAGTCGGACATGGATTAGGAAACTGAATTTTGGAAGGAGGTAATTTTAGAAATATGGCCTCCACAAGAAAATTGTTTCAGTAGGCATGAGAAAATTGACCTTGGCCGGTCCTCCCTTTAAGACACACTACTCTTTTATTTAGCGAACGGTCGAGGCCCAAAAGTAAAAATGGATGCTACTGATCATTTTTGAACTGCCTTTCTCCGTCGTGTACACGCACAAACAAAATACATACTAAATGACCGGGACTGGTAAACTGGTAATGTTGGGTGGTGTATTTTGTAGTAGCAGGAAATCCTACGACCACATTCCACTATATTTAGAAAAGATTCTAAGTGATCATAATAGAATGCTTTTATTATTATTTATCAAATTCTATATTTGGTTCCAAGATATTACAATGACTTTACTTGCTCTCCAAATAAACTATCTTTCTCCTAATTTTTTGTCTAACACACACTAAGGCTTAGTTTGGTAATGCTGCAGCTTTTGTAAAAGCGCTTTTCATCTTTGTCTTTGTCTTCTTGTTGTGTTGTGTAAAGAAAGCAATTACGTGTTTGGTAAACTATATACTAAAAGCTAAAGCTGATTAAAAAAATGATCAAATTGTGTTTGGTAAAATATAATTTCACTTATTGTAGTTGTAACAAATGACAAAAACAGACATAATCCTTTAATATAGTATTATTCTATTTTATGAGATATAAACATAATTAAATATTTATATATTTTTTTAATAACTATTTTTATTATAGATATAATTTGGGATAAAAAAAATCATACTAAAATTAAATTTTTATTTAATACTGGCTCTTATTTATTTAGAAACCTATTATAGGGGCTCCAAGAAAAGAGTTTTGAGGGCTCTAAGGATTCAAATATCCTACAATGAAGATAAGGGACCTAATTCATAAGAAAAATACTAAAATACCCTTAACATATTAAATATTGAAAACCTAAAATTAATTTGTTTTCATTCCTCTCCTTTAATTCTTCCATTTTCTTCTTCCCCATCACCTCCATCGCTTATTTCTTCGATTAATCGTCAATTCTCAAAATAATTCATTATCGATTAACACCATTTAATCCACCCGCAATGACTTCAATAAGGTAAAAATCAAAAACCCATCTTATTTAATTGGTTTCAATGCATGGATAAGCGAAATCGATCGAATTGGGTTTTTGAAAAAACAATTTCAGAACTGTCTACGGTTGGGAAATATGAATTTTCCCAACCGTAGACAGTACTGAAACTGTTTTTTGCAAAAATAAGTGATGGGTTTTCTTAGTTGTTTTTGTTTATGATCGTCATCTTCATCACGACGGAGAAGAAGAAAAGAGAATGAAAAACAATAGGTTTTTTTTTATGATCATCATCTTCATCATGATTTATGAATGAAAAGAGAATGAGAAGACAATAGATTTAGTTTTTTTGTATATGATCATCAATTTCATCATGATTTATGAATGAAAAGAGAAAGAAAACATAATAAATTTAATTTTATAATTCATGGAGGGTATTTTAGTCATTACAAAAAATAGTTAGATATGGGGTTTTGTTGATTACTATTTCATAACCCGATTTTATCATCTTGTGAGCCCTCAAAACCAAATGTTTGGAGCCCCTATAATAGGTTTCTTTATTTATTCATTTAATTGAAATGATATATAAAATATAATTTGAAAGTGAAAATAATAATCTTTAAAGAATGTGATATACTCCCTCCGTCCCTAATTAGATGAGCTACTTGTAGTTTGCACAAATTTTAAGGTAAGGAGGAAAGTGGAGTATATTTAAGTATTTTTTATAATTATACCCTTATGGACAATAATTAGTAAAATTTAGAAACGATTTATCTCTTAAACTATACCACGGTTTTTTATAAACTTTATACCGTTGAAAAGCATTTTAAAACACCTACGCAACGAATATAAACATGACTATCAAATTATACATATTTCTTATAGAAAAAATAATCAATTAAAAGGGTAGTTTTAGAAATATCCCCTTGGTTAGTGAAATAGCTCATCTATTTGTGGACAAAACTAAAAACCAAGTAGCTCATCTAATTAGGGACGAAGGGAGTAGAATTAAAATAACAACCTTTAAAGAAGTGGAGAATATGATTTGAAGAATAACAAATTAATTATCAAAGATTTAAGGGAAATTTAGGTCATTTATAAAATATAGTAGGGATATAAAAGAAAAATCATGCATTAAAATTTGGTGGGACCAAAGCTTATGCTTTTAGAGCTTTTAAAAGCTCCTCTCCCCAGACTTTTAAAAATTGGGGAATTTTGGAAGTGCTTTGGGTTAAAAGCACTTTGAAAATATTTTACCAAACACTAATATGAAAAATAATTACTATATTTGTATTTTGAAAGTGCTTTTAGAAAAAAAGAAGCATTACCAAACCCAGCCTAAGAGATCCCTCTTGTGTGATAACTCTTTCCCCTTATATAGGGTTCTAAATAGTGGGTGACAGATAAGAGATCCACTATTTTCGGAATCACTGTGCGTTACATTCGCTCACATACACTCACTCATTCTCGCACAGTTTATACTTCGCATAGATCATCACAATATACTCGTGACTTTGCTGACATCATCCAATACGTCACTTCGATTATACTATGTACGATAGTCCTCGCTTACATTAGATAGTCTTCACTTCGCATACTCATCACATGTGCGATGTTCCGTTCCTACATTTTGCCTCTTCTCATTTCGCTTACTCTAAAGGGTGAACGATATGAGAAATTCCTATCCTATAATATCGCACATGCGTATCTTTTCGTATTCCACTGGGCCAACCCTTCCGAATTCATTTTTTCCTTATTTACGCGTGTTTTCTTAACCATTCATTATCTGACACGTCCTTTTAACCGCCTGTTTTTATCCATTCATTCTTCGCATTAATGGAATGAAATCTTGAAAAACGAGACTTATTTTCTCCTATATATCTTCCTCCGTCTTCTTCCTTCTTACTTTTGCTTCACATTTTGTTACTTCGTCTTCTCTTCTGTTGATCTTATTGATCTCGATCTTTATCTAATAATTTTCACTCTTCTTCATTCCCATCCTTCAATGGCTCCATCTGGTAACAAGATGGAGACAAAATACATCAGGTTAAAGGAAGAACTCAATTCAAAAGGCTATTCACTTTCTCTTCCTTCATCCTCTGATTATTCATCCAAACTAAATCTTGATTTGATCAACTCTAAACAATGGATCAATCAAAAAGTTATTGTCTCATTAGGGCAACTTCTGAATAACCTTCCCATTCCTTTGTACAACCCAGAAATACCCTTATTCTATGAAATTATTGCTGATGATCGATTCGCATGGGGAATATTCCAATTAAGTGGTGATGCGATAAGAATAGCATTGGAATATTCTCGTCGTGCATCTAGATTGGAGACCCCTTATCCTTATGAAGTGCGAAACAAATCGTACCGTGATAAAATCATTGACTATAGCGAATACACTCTTGATAATTTCTTCAAAAATTACTATGTTGGAATTATGAAAAGTAATTCAACTAAATGGGTCGTTCGCTTAAGAAGAAAAGATGGTATTACTGAAGATAAGAAGATCATGCAAGATGTTGACTGGAATGACAAATCCAATAGCACTGCTCGTAGATCTAATGACTCAAGTTGGCTTAATTGTCGTACCATTCTAGAAGGTCCTTATGTATCTGGTAAAGCTGAGGATGGTTCTGATCTTCCTCTTCCCGAGAAACTTTCTTCTTATCAACCTTGGAAACTTGAACTGTCTGAAATTGATAAAAAGAAAGTGGTATGTGATCTTTACATAAGTACTTTCAATCTTGCATAATTTCTTCTTATTTCCCTATTCCTTTCTTTGCATACTGCTAAGAGAGCCAAGGATTCACATAATGTATCATCTTCGCAGAATGAAAAAGAAAGAAAGATTCCTTTTTTATCTTTAATAATATTGTTGCCTCTGTTACTTATCTTGATTATTCGCGTATGTGAAATCTTTGGGTGCTAAGACTTCGGGTAAAAGCAAGGATCTTCCTAAGAAACTCGCGTGTAAATCTTCTTCCAAAACGACTTCTTCAATGGATGAACTTTCCGGAAAACATAAAAGATACGATTCTTCTTCAAATTCGGAGTCTAGTGATGACAACATTCCTGAAGATTCATCAGTCTCCTCCTCTCTGAAAGAGTTATCAAATGTTTTTGCTGGGGATGTTTTGACTGCCGTTAATAATGAAGAAATAATCGTGCTTTTAAAATGGTCTTAACGATCTGCGATGCTCCTACTTTGGATGATCCATCTCTTCGCGGATCTGCCTCTGCGATAAATCCAAATCTCCAATATACAATTAGCTCCTTGGTAATATTTGCAACTTTATTCTTTGTCTTTTCTTTAGTATTACCTTACTCTTATCTATAATATCTCCTTTGTGTTCTCGCAGGGAGCCCGTTTGTCTTATGTTATCTCTTCAGATTATCAGAAAAAACTCCTTATGCTGGAAACAGAAAACACCAAACTTAAAACCGAGAACTCAACCAATTCCGGACTGATTCGCAGAGCCCAAGAAACAAATGATGAATTCATTGGTATGTAATCTTTACTTTCCCCATTCTTCTATTCCTATGCAATAATTCGCACTTCTTATTTTGTTATATTCGCAGACATTTATAACTTGTCATATGAGGCATCCAATCTCCCCGATGACGAAACTCTTTTAGAACATCTTAACTCTTCTTTAAATAATTACCCTACCCAAGGATTTGAGAATATGAGTTTGGAAGAGTTAAGACTGAAATATGCTGCTCTTAGAAAAGACCATAGAAGCTCATTGAATACAATTAAAAACTTTAGGCGTTGTCTTCAGGAGAGTAAAGAAACATTTCATATCTTGGAGACGAAGAAGAATAATCTTATTAGTGATAAAGATGAGGTTGCTCTTAAGGGTGCTAAAGCACTAGAAAAATTCCAAGAATATATTATTAAAATTCAGAAAGAACGTGATTCAGCTTTGAGCGAAAAGAATGTACTTATTGAGGAAAGAAATTTAATTCGCTCCCAACTTCTCATAGAAAGTGAAGCTGAATTAATTTGGGCTGCTAGGGTTCTGAACGATGCTAGGAAGAGTTCACTACACCATTTTTAGGAATCAGAAACGGAGCCTGTCCGTTGCTGACTGGGGTCGCAACGGCAGATCGCCGTTCCAAAACACGGTATTGCATTTTTTCGCAACGGCATAAGCTCCGTTGCGAATCTCGGTTAGCAACGGAGATTCGCAACATACCGTGCGGTTGAGACTTTGTTTATTCACAACTAAGGTCTGTCGTTGCTAAGTTGTTTCTAATTACAGGCTACCCGGATCTAAATGTTATTGGTTCTGGTTCTAATTTAGCAACAGAACAAAGACGTTGCTAATTTTTTGCAACAACGAAAAAAAAGGTCAAGTCTTCATTGACCTGGTCAAAATCCGTTCCCCCCACATTTATCCCCCTTGCAATTTCCCAGTTCCCCATATTAGCATTCCACAGATATACAAAACATGACACATTCATTAACTTTCATTTCCATATTCACCATTATGAAAAAAGAATTCTTCAATTGAAGTTAATAACAAGTATGAGTATTTGATACAAACTATGTCATTCATTTAATGGACATACATAAAAACATACTTAGTTCCTAAGTTTAGTTTGTAGAAAGTTCTGAAATTCCTAAGTTCTTCTAACTTAAATCTCTATAACGAGATACTACATTATAACTTACAAATCTTGCAGCTGCTAAGGGACCTAATGGATGCTGCTTTGATTCTTTGTTCTCCAACCTTTCTGATCTCATGAGCATCATTCAATTAACCTGCGAACAAAGCATCACAAATTCGTCTAATCAGATATCCAGTATGCTTATAAAGATTGAGCCTTAATAGACTATATAATCAAATCAAAAGAACCCACAAACATTCCTATCACTACTTATATGGTTCTGTTACTCTTGCTATCAATAGACATATGGTGTAAGTCCATACAACAAGATTAATGTCCTACCTGGTGGCGAGTTAAATTTCTATTGAACTGAATTTTCCATGGTATATTCAAGAGATGTCAGTTGATTTCTTCAGCTTTAGCAAGGCACATTTCAATTTTAGTTGACATGACTTCGCATCTGCACATCTTAGGCTTAATCTGCATGCCAATAAGTGAAATTAAATTCAAATAAAACTCCAAAACTAACTTTATTCTTTGTGTAAGTACGAAAAAACAAACTTCATTCTTTATCAAATAAAACTTCAAAACTAGCAGCAATATACCTTCCCAAATAAGCGTGTGGTTGGAAAACTTGACCAACTCTTTCACCAACAACACCTCCTGACCATAGCCAAGTCCTTCACATTGACCAACTCTTCCACCAACAAACAATACCTTCGAATCACAAACTTCTTCACCAACAACACCTACTCGAACCATATGACCAAGTCATCCACCAACACCAGTACACCACCACCTCCTGAACCATAACCAAGTCCTCCACCAGTACCACCAAAACGTAACAATTAACCAGATATCAAATTGAAACTTTGAATTACAAGTATCACAGAAAATCGACACATGATCTATACATCTACAAAAACATGAAAAGTAGGTTTGGTAACTTACTACGAGAGATAAATTGCATGAACCTTCTTTGGAGATTTGATAAGTGTGAAAGTAGTTTAATCTTACAACTAAATGAGCTTTAATATTCAGTATTAAACACGTAACAACTTTATATAAATAAGATCTCAAAGATACCTTCCCTATATATTTTGCAACTTGGCCTTCTAAATAAATTCCATGATCTCGATAAGGAAGAGGGACGTGCTCTCTATAATCACCTTACGAACCTACAAATGAAGAAGATTCCACCATTATTTACTAATCTAAAACAAACTAGACTGAGACCACAATTTATCTAATTATCAAGTTCAAAATACTAATTTAAAAGTGGCTCTTATGACCTTACAGTTCTCCTCTTATCCTAATGCTAAACCGCGCATTTGAGTTCTATGCAAAATGACTAGTCCAACTCAAAAACTGAGATCATCACTGAAACATTGTCTTCAAATTTACACACAACTCCTGGATGGGTCATGTTCATCATTTGACACTGACAAGCAATTGAAAATCTAAATCCAAGTCTTGGCCACACATTTTATATTCATTCATTACTATGATAGCCAGTGTCTGATCATTGTACATATATGCTGGTCATTCAAACATGATTAAAAGATGTCGTCATTTACTACACTACTTATCATGCATGCCACAACAATTATACTTATCATGCCAGTAAAACAAAACAAATAATTGCTTACACTATATGAATCCCCTACATCCAGAGCTTGAGCCCATTGTAATGTTTTTCTATAACAGGACGCAGTTGTAAGTGAGTTGTCGTAGTCGAGCTAGCTCAATTATTCTTGGACTTCGACATGGTCGAGCTAGCTAAAATCCTAAATTACGCTTGATTCTGTGATATCTTTTTAGGTCTGCACTAGCATCTTGTAAGCATAATACACAAAACTATCCCCAAAAATTGTTCTTGTTTTATTTAGTACAAAATATTCACCAATATCTTGAGTCTTGACTATACTAAAAACGAAACTAAGAACTGGTGAACTACTATATAATTTAAGATATATGACATACCATCAGTCATCTTTGCTTGATGTTGGAAACATCTTTATCATCGATCACACGATCATAACCATAGCGAAGCTTCCATGAATGAATACGCTCCAACCGTAGAGAGTTCACAATCCATCGAAAAACTGATGTCGATGTTCTTGTAACCGGTGATCTGACATCCGAAAGGGGTACATCGGTTAAGTGTATTAACCACTTAGTATGCTCAGCAAAAAAACTAGTTTGAGTTGAAACCACAGTTCCTGAAAAATTTATCAGATTTAGCAATTAAGCTCGACAGCGAAGAAAGTCATACACTTCAGTTCATCTGCTAAGGTAAAGATGAGGTCTAGAACTAGAAACCGAAGAAGAGTTTCACTTGAGTCATATCGCCTTACCTGCTTGTAAATCATTCGCAATCTTCATGTGTAGTCAACAACCTAAAATTCGCTAAACATATTTGTTCTGCTCCTTATTACCCTTGCTTCATTGTCTATTATTTCTAGAACCTAAATCAACAGAAAGTTAAAAGTTCAGAACTTTATCTTTCAGCTATTTCAGCTGATAGGCATAGGATAGTAGTATATAGTTGAGAAGCTTGGGAGATTTGATTAAATTGAGGTCAAACACCATTACTATCTTAGGCTTATCCATGTATGACTCGAAGCAAAGCGGGCCATGTGTGCACAAAGATTAATATGGGTATTTATGTTATACAAGAAGGGGTGCAAAAACAAATAGTTACCTCTGGTTTAGAATTAAGGATTCCGCTTGACATTCCAACATCCACGCGCCATATACTGCAACCGTATTTACTGCATGCAGTTCAAATATATCTGATTTAACATAATACATTAAGTTCATGAAGCTAAGATTTTTAAAATAGTACCAGTATACTTGTGCAACTGAAAATTGAAGAACAAAGTAAAGCCATAAAATATACTGCATTCTCTTTACAAAAGAGATCATATTTTGGCATTAAAACAGTATTATATAAAGCCAAAAATTTTTTACTGCATTTAAGTTTTTAAATCTCCTTCCCGGTGAGCCTTTGGAGAATGCACAAGGTGCAGTTCATCTCACGATACCAACTTATTGGATTCTCGGAATCGGAACAAGGAGAAACCCGCTCAACTACATACATTGGTTTCAAAAAGCACGCCAAAACCAAAAACAAAAATAGAATACAATAAATTTAGTGATGAATCTTACCTTATAACTCAGAGAATGCATACGAACCAACATGCTCTTCAATTTCGTCTTCTACATCATCTCAGAATATGTTCTTACGAAACCCTAATTCTTTAAATTTTTCAGATTGTTCTTCTTTGTAATCAAACTATCAAATTCACATGACCATCTTCTTCTTCATGTTATAATCTTCAAAACCCATCCATTAATTTCTTCTTAATCATCACCAAATAGATACCCAAATTTCTATTCACAGAAAACCCTAACTTCTCAATTGTATTCCTAGTCTTCTATCTCCGTATTTTCTCAATTCCTGATTCAACTATTCTTCTCTTGATCTGAGTCTTGTAAACTTCGTCACCATATCAACTCTCTCAAAACCCTATCCCTGATTCTCACAGAATCATTTTTCTTCTTTTAATTAAAAATACTAATAAAATCAAATCTATAAACTCATTATCATTAGACTTCGTCCATCTATCTCACTGGATTTATTCATAGCCAGCAGGAAGAACTTTTAGTGATGAAGTTCAGAGATGGAGAGGAGATAAAAGTTGAGATATGGAGAGAAGATGAAAGAGTGGAAAAAAATGAAATGGAGTGCTACTCGATCGATAAGGCATGAATATGGGATAAGTTGGCTGAAGGGTGGAAACAAAAAGTAGAATACTTGACCAAAGTTTGACTTGGGCCGGCGTAATTATCAGTCCTAGTGTTCCCGACCACACATGTGCTTCACACGCTTGAACCAAGAGCGGTTAATATTCGCAACCTTGCTGGCGCGGTTACAATATTCGTAACAGATATTCGCCGTTGCAAAAATTTAGCAACGGGGATTAGCAAAAAATTTCGCAACGGCATTACTTTGCGTTGCAAACCTGGGTTGCAAATCCCTTAAAATTTTGTAGTGGTTTAACTGTAAACGTGAGCCTTCCAACTGAACATTCTGCACTGGTTAAAGACATTGTTTCCAATTATGAAGGTCAGATGTTGCTCTTTTAATATTTGTCTTTTTTTGGGAATAACATTTTCTTCCTTCCTAACTTGCTTATTCATATTTCGCAGAGAAGGAGAAGGATTATCTTCAAGAAATTGAAGAATTAAAGGCTCGCTTATCTTCTGAAGAAAAAGAGTTATCTGCTCGCAACTCCAAATACCATCAATTAAAGAAGAATTTCGTCCCTATGGTTTCAAATAATATTAATGACGATAATCGTGCTCGTGAAGCTGCTGTTAGAAAAGTCTGCGTTGAGAATAACATTCTTCTCTCAAAGTATAGATTTACGGAGGTTCCTGACAATGAACCTATTCCTGAAATTTTGGATAGTGATGGAGAAGATGAAGAATCTGAAGAAGAAGTAAGCGAGTCTGAGGCTGAGCGAGACGAAGGAAATGAAGATTAATCATTTTTACTTGTCTGTAATCTTGAAAATATGCACCTTTTAAGCATTAATCTTCACTTCTTTAATATAGACTTTCCTTTGTTCGAATTTGTATCCAAAATATCATTCTTTCTCGCATGTATATGAAACTATAAAATGGGGCAAGTAACATTCCTTTTACATTCTCATCCTTACCTCTGTTAGTTGACTCATCTTGATAGTATAATTAATATTATTTTAATCCCCTTTTTCCTCTTCAAATTCCTGCAAAACAAAATTAATTATTAAATTTTATTTTTCTCATGAGGTCTTATTTTGCCTTCCTATGTAAAGGTCTTATCTTGCCTTAAATTGTCTTTTATTTATGTGCGACGAGATCGCAGGCGGTCTTTACACTATAATGTATTGACCCATTGATCTCGTCTTATCTTTTCTTGTAGTATTGCCTCTTCAGGCTTTTATTGCATAAATATTACAAGTCTTAATACTCCAGTGAGTAAAAAGCCTCATGACATTTACGTCTTTTGACACAATTCAGCTCCCTAATGGAGGGTGACGTCCTTATCTTCCCCTAGTTGCCCCTTCAAGGAAGCTTACCTCTACCGGGTTAAGGTTGGCTCCTCCCATCCGGTAATACAACAACCAGTTGATTTCGCAGTCTCTTATCCCTCCACCGATTGGGTTTATGGTTACGAGACTGCACTCTAAGCGGGGAATCTTCGGACCGTGTGAATCATAGTCAAGACTTGTCGAGAATGGAAAGGGAGGCTCCAACGCTCCACGCACTCTTGACTCAACCGTGTACCTCGGCGCCCTGATCGAGTTTCTGCACTCCTTAGGAGAGACTTTCTCACCTTGGTCTTCCAATCTAAGATTATGAACTTAGACTAAAAATTTAAGGCACCTCTCCTTGATGGGCTTTTTCGTTTTTTCTCACCCCAATTCTCCATGACTCAAGTTCCAAGGTCGGTGTAGCTTTCCCTTGATTCATGCATGTATGCTAACTAGGTTATCTCCGATTATGACGTGTGATAGGTCTTACTTTTGCCTCTTGCATGTATGCGAACTAGGTTGCACGCCACATTCAGATTCCTAGTCTATCTGGTTAAAATTTTCATTTCGGGTGCCTTTTATTAAGGTCTTATCATAGTTGAAATTAGAATTTGTCATTCCATTCTCAATATTTGAGTTTATACAACTCTAGTACATAAATTTCTTATTAATTTCTTTCTGATAAAGCAAAGACATGTATATTCTCCATACTACACATTTGTCCCTTTCTCTTTTTGTATTTCCTTAATCTCGCAGATACTTTCTAGAACATTATTTCGCATAGCTTCATCAATCTCCTCTGCGCAAGAGCCACCGCACCTTTCATTTTTATCTTGAGAACATGACTTCTGCTTCTATATTCCTCCTCTTTCTATAGAAGTGATATATCTGGCTCTCTTAGTACTATTCACAGAAGGTTCAGCCTCAGTATTCTTCTTATCTGTTTTTCCAACTTTATACACTTCGTCCACCATTAATCTCTCAGCTCTTTGACTGTCTGCAGCATGCTTTTTCCAATTTCTTCGTTTACCTTCTCTTTCTTCGCACGTGTCAATATCGATTTTGACAACTTCTACTTTCAACCGTATCTCCTCTTATTATGCCAATACCTTGAGGTAAAGGAAATTTTATGCACTGGTGAAATGTCGAAGATACGCGCAAGATACTATGCAACCATGGCCTTCCAATTAGAGTATTATAAGGTGATTCGACATCCACGACCTGAGAATAAAAATTTTCGTTGGTAAATTTTGAAGAAGAATCCTCATTATCACATCTCCTTTTGGCTTGTTCGCAGTTCCATTGGAGCCATAAATTATATATGTTGAAGGAATTAATTCTTCATCCCTTCCACCCATAATTTTTTATGTAGTATAGAAAAGATTATCCACAGAACTTCCAGGATCTATAAGTATTCTATTTATTGCACAGGTATTTGCTTCATCTTCTTCATCATCCTCTACTTTTGGTTTCAGATTAATTCATAATCTCACTACTAATGGACATTCGTACGATTCCCTCCTCCTAGTGTTTCTTCCGCACTGAATGAAATAATATGTTTTTGCGAGTCTTTTAATGGTGATACTTTCGCAAGGTTGAGAATTTCCCTTCCATCAGCATCTCTCGCATACACCCTACTCAAGATATTGTCATGGAAGTCTTCTATGTTTTTGAATGAATGTATAATTGAATTGCAATATAAGTTTTTTTTGCTTTCGGACCTACTTCAATTACATATGTATTCTTTCCTTTCTCCGTTCCATATGCTTTTACTCCCGGTGGTGGTGGTGGTAAATTTTTTGGTTGATGTGCTAAGAAATGATCCAACTTCCCTTGTTCTATCATTCGCAATATGATTTTCTTCACATTTATGCAATTATTTGTTGTGTGACCATGAAAGCGATGATATACACAAAGGTCTTTACTCCTCCAACCTGGTGGTGGCTCATCTCCTACATTGTGTGGTTCAGGAATTTCTTCCATTAGGATGGCAACTTCCCATACTTTATCTACTGCAGTGTTCAACTTTGGAAAATTTATTTGTTCCCATACTATCCTTCCAGTTCCTTGCCTCTTATTATGATATGGTTGCTGACCTCCAAAGCCTTCCGGTGGATTGTCCATTCTCCGAATCTTATTATTACCTCCAGGATTTTGAAGTTGTTTTTCTCTATATTCCTTTTCACATTCTTCTTGATCGCACTACCCATGGCAATTATATTTTTTTCCCTCTCTATAATGTTCTTTCCTTGATTCCCCTACGAGGTACTCGCAACAGAATTTGTCATTCTTGGGAGTAAGCTTGCATTTTTCTATCTTCGCATCAGGTACCGCCACTAGATAGGACTCCATATCTCTTTGCTTTTCTTTCAATGCTATGTATTCCTGTTGGAATTCGCGCAACTCTGACATTGTTATTGTATTCTTTATTCTGAAAATTTGTGTATATAATAACTCTGTAGGGAAAAGAAAGTTGACAAATGCCAGAATAAGGTGTCGCTCATCCACTCGTCTTGTAATTTCACTAGACATGGTTCTCCAGTGTGTTGTTAGATGACGCAAACTCTCATTTACTCTTCTGCGAAGTCCGAATGTCGTTTCAATTCCTGGTGTTGACATATTATTACTTATATATTGTCCTAAAAAATAAGTTATGTAAATGATGAAACGATCCAATGGTTTCTATTGGTAGCCCTTCAAACCATTTCAGAGCTTCCCCTGCTAGGCTCGCCGCAAAATATTTACACATCACTCACTGCATCATTCTTTTCCCACTGTAATAATGATCGAGTGTAAGCTTTCACATGTTGTATGGCACATGTGCTCCCATCAAATATGCTAGTGAACACTGGCAAATTGCACTTGGGAGATATCACTGTCATTTGAATTTGCCTTGTAAAGGGAGTTTTCCCAGCTTCCTCTAGCGCTTCTTATAGGTGTCTCCTTCCACTATTTCTTTTCGCAGTTATCATTTCTCTTATTTCCGTCATTTCTGTAAGAATTTCTTCACTTAAAGTTGGATCTAAATCCTCTCGCATAGGTCTTGTTAATCTTGCTTGACTCAATCTACTCTCATGAATATTCTGGTGTACTGCCTCTTGTATATCATTTTCTTCAGCTTCTTTTCTTCTTCTCCTACGCCTTTCAGTGTTCACATCAATCTGTGCTCTATTATACCTTTCCTCTTCATCTGTACGATTATGTCGATGTCTTAACATTTCTCTTTCTTGTGGTATAGTCCTTCCTTGTTTTGTATCATCCATGCGATAATGTTCGCGCTGTGTTACTCGATTATCATGATTGTTTTGACGCAATGCTTCTTGCAATTCTCTCTCTTCAATTTCTTCTCTTCTTCTTTGTCTATCTCTTTCATCTCTCGCACGTGTAATTTCCCTTTCACGCTCGCATTCTTCTCTCAATATTTCTCCTCCATGTAATATCATATGTGCTTGCCTTTGGTCCTCTCTTCTCTTTCAAAATTATGATGTGTGCAACGAAGAAGTTCACAATGGATGTTCATATCGGTTAGTTCCTAGATCTTGAGATACACATCTTCTCTCTTGTTCGTCTTGTAAATTGTCATCGACTTGCAGGTTTTCTTCGATGGTTTACATGCGTTGTCTTTGCCTAGCATTTTCTCGATTAGATTGACTTTGTTTTGATGAACTCCTACTTGATTTTGACATTGATCGTGTAGCGTTTCTTGACCTCTGTTCTTGCAATCTAAGATTCTCTTCTCTTAAATCATCATTCTGACGTACCAAATGCGCATGTTCTTCTTCCTATCTCCTTTGTTCTGCTAGTAATCTTTGTCTGAGTTCTTCAATTGTCATATTCTCTTCGTTTTCTTCAATAATATTGCATTACTAGTTCTTTGTTGCTCTTCTTGAAGAGAATTTGTCTGTGTAGTATGAATACTCACTCTATCATAATCAATATCATTGTTCTGCTCTTGTTCATGATGAGGTCCAAGTAGTTGATTTTCTCTCACTCTTTCTTCTTGTTGTTCCGGATTTGTACCGCTTCTTCTTTCAACAATTCTATTACTCCTTCTAGTTGTTGTTCCTTGTTCAACAGTGGATCCAAGTCTCACCATCTTCAACTTCTAACAGGATTTATCACCCAAAGCTGTTTCCGGCGCCAAAAATGTAGTTGCAGGAAATCCTACAACCACATTCCACTATATTCAGATAAGATTCTAAGTGTTCATAGTAGAATGCTTTTATTATTATTTATCAAATTCTATATTTGGTTACAAGATATTACAATGACTTTACTTGCTCTCCAAATAAACTTTCTCTCTCCTAATTTCTTGTCTAACACACACTAAGAGATCTCTCTTGTGTGATAACTCTTTCCCCTTATATAGGGTTCTAAATAGTGGGTGACAGCTAAGAGATCCACTATTTCGGAATCACTGTGTGTTACATTCGCTCACATACACTCACTCATTCTCGCACAGTTTATACTTCGCATAGATCATCACACTATACTCGTGACTTTGCTGACATCATGCAATACGTCACTTCGATTATACTATGTACGATAGTCCTCGCATACGTTAGATAGTCTTCACTTCGCATACTCATCACATGTGCGATGTTCCATTCCTACATATTTTACGCCCCAAGGCTTAGGCCAATCACCTGATATTTGGTGAGTAAACTATTGAGGCTTAGACTAATAATCTGTTTTTTCCCCAAAGGCAAAGAACAAATACCAGAACTAACTAGGAAACCTCATTCCTAATGAAATGATGAGAATACAAGAAGTAGAAGCAAACCACACATTAGATGAGTGGTTGAAAATAGTGTTTGTTGCTAAGGAATTAACATCAACCAAAACCCCTATAGAGGTGCAGATCAGACCGAGTTGGACCTTTTCAATGCCATTCCGACTGATCCAAGAAATTCTTCTTAGGCTATTAAGGAAGTCACTAAGGTGAAACTCAACAAAGAGAAGTTCCTAGTAAAGTTGTGAAAATTCCACCGTCATCAGTAATCAAAATAAACCCTCTTCGGTCGGCAGCAAAGCCTAATATCTTGCGATCTATTGTCTTTGATCTGTAAACTAATAGGCTTGCACTAGAAAGTATACCTACAAACTATTATCGTTACTCCAAGAAGTTAAGCTCGACATATTAAAAAGTACATTGATTCTTGCAAAACATAGCATATTGCAGTGGGCTAATATCCACAAGTCACTTATTGGCATGAAAGAAGCGATAAACTAAATTTATTTTGGGCAAGTCAGACAGAAAACCGTTGTTCGATTCGTTTGTTATGAATGTTCCCAAAGCATACAAAAGAATTCCAGGATGGAAGTTTCACGAACTTTGCTTTTGGCCCAATCTTCTTTTCCATGAAATTTTGAAGCTCTACAAATTGGGCAATGAGATTGAGAAATTGCAAACTGTAAACTAGAGAAGAAACCACCTGATACAGAACGATCAGTGGTACCTAGAGTCAGTACTGAGTTATGTTAAGAAGTCGATGAGAGAGATGCTAAAACAAATCAAATAAAGAGATTTCAAACGATACGTTGATAACTTCTTCTTCTATTATAAACAGAGAACGAAATACAACTCCTTTACAAACCTAAATATGGTTCTTCTCTCAGAGCTCTCCTTCTCCCCCTTTCTAGCCTACAAGTCTTCCCCTTTTATATGGATCAAGACCTGCCGCACAAGAAAGAAACTATGAGTTTAATAACTCATTAAACTAAGTTTCCTAATCTAAGTAAGGAAACTACAAGTCTTGTTGATCAAGCAACTAGCCGACCAACGTCTAGTATCTTCTAGATACTTCCTAGTCATAGCATTGGCCTAACTGCAAAGGCCAAAACCGCACATTATTGTCTGCGATACTCCCGTATCATGGCTCCCCATTTTAGGAAGCCGGAACACCCGTGTAAGTCTGTAAAATGAAGATGAGGAAACGCAGATTTCCCTAGTTCCTCATCGAACCATTTAGCTTTACTAAGAACCCGTCCTTTGCACCCTATACGATACATAACACGATTACCCCTCCTAGTAGGTGTTATTTTTGTCTCGACGATGCCGGTCTTGCTTGAGAATTTATTCTCGCTCTACCCATAACTCATCAATCGATGGCAACTTCAACTCCCGGTCTTCTTCGTCTTGATTAAGAAGTGGAGGTTCAAAAGAGTTTCAAGTATCTCGCACATAATGTAATACATCTCGCATGTAGGGTGGTAAATCGAGTTGAAAAGCATTATCCCCAAATTTCTTCAAAATCTTGAAAGGCCCATATCGTATGGGTTTCGAGCCTTCTTCCCTTCACCTTTAAGTCGTTCCTTCCTATACGTAACCAAACCAGATCTCCCGTAGAAAAGTTCAGGAACACGATGCTTATCATGTTTAGCTTTATATTTAGCTTGAGACTTCTGCAGTTGTGCTTCTACCAAAGTGTGTATTTTGTTTATTTTTTCAATAAACTGTGAGCACGGTTATCTTCCTCCCCTACTGTTGCTAGTTCTTGTGAAGTAGAGAATCCCATATCAAAAGGACTCTGAGGTAGATAACCTAAACAAACTTCAAATGGGGACTTCAGAGTAGAGCCATGAAAAGCTTTATTAAAAGAAAACTGAATATACGGCAAACTTTCATCCCAAGTCTTGGGATGTTTGGAGTGATACCCTCGCAGCGAGATGAACCGAGTTCGATTTACTACCTCGCCTTGTCCGTCGGTTTGAGGATGAAAAGCAATGCTATGCTTAAGCCGGTGTCCATTAGATCCCATAGCTTAGTCCGAATTGTCCCAAGAACCGACTATCTCGGGGATATTATAGAAGTGGGTAATCCAAAGTGCTTCCAAACATGATGGAAGAAAAGCTTAGCTGCTCCTTCTCCTGTGATTGTCTTCTTACAAGGAATCAAATTGATCATCTTGCTGAATCTGTCAACAATAACAAAGATATAATCATAACCTGTTTTGTTCACTAGTAACCCTCCTAAGAAATCCATGGAAATACTCTCCCAAGGTCGCGTCGGAACCGGTAGTGGCAGATATAATTCCCTCTTCCTATTGGCAGGTTTTGAAGTGTTGCATAGAATACAGCCTCGGATATACTTAGAATCATCCAAATGCATTTTTGGCCAATACATATATCGTTTCAAGTTTAACAACGTCTTCTCTCTACCGAAATGTCCAGCAATACGAGAAGTATGGGCTTCTCTTATCCAATGTATCCTATCTTCTCCTTGGGGTATACACAAAGCCGTACCCTTGTACATCAAACCATCCACCAAACGAAACTCACTGGAATTTCCTTGACTCAGCTTCTGATATGCTTCCCTGAAGTCTTCATCCCTTTCATATCCGTGGGCATAATCACTTGGAATTAATAGCCGAGTCTGCAATGCCACTAATAAAGCCATATTAGGAGTTGGCCTTGACAGCATATCCGCCAACTTATTGGTTACTCCGGTTTTATACTTGACACAAATACCAAACTGCCCCAAATAAGAGGCCCATTTCATATGTCGAGCCTCGTTGCAACTTAGATTGAGTTTGCAGGTATTGTAGAGGCTTATGATCAGTATGCACAACAACTTGTTTTCCGAGTAGATAAGGTCTCCAGTGCTTCATGGCTTGATGCATGGCATATAGTTCTTTATCATATGTAGGATAATTTTGTACGGCACTATTGAACATCTCGAATGATAAGCCACCGGTTTCCCATTCTCAGAATAATACTGACCCCTAAGGCATAGTTTGAAGCATCCGTTTCTACCTCAAAAGGTTTTTGTAGATCCGGTAATGCTAGGACTGGTGCTTCTGATATCTTCTTTTTTAACAACTGAAAAGTGGTTTCATGTCTAGGCTCCCATTTGAACACCGTATTGAGCTTAGTTAAGATATGCAAAGGAGCTTCTATCTGAGAAAAGTGTCGTATGAATTTTCTGAGATATTGACAAGCTCCAAGAAAACTTCGAACTTCAGTGATGTTGGTAGGAGTTGGCCATGCAGTAATAACAGCGACCTTCCCTGGATCGACCTTAATTTCTCCTCTCCGAATCACAAAACCAAGAAAAACCAATTCTTGTTTAGCAAATTCACATTTCTTCTTATTCAGTGTCAAGGAATTTTCTCTTCACACAGTTAGAACCTTGGAAACATGCATAACATGTTCCTCCCATGTTTTGCTGAATATTAAGATGTCGTCCAGATATACTATGACAAAATCATCAATAAAAGCTCGTAATACCTCATTCATGAGCCGCATAAACGTAAGCGCAGGGCATTGCATAATCCAAATGGCATGACGATCCATTCAAATAACCCTTTGCCGTGTTTTGAATGCGTTTTCACGTATCTTCTTCTTTGATCCGTACACGATAATAACCAGATTTTAAATCAAGTTTGGTGAAGTATAATGCCCCTCCTAATTGATCTAGGAGGTCTTCAATCCTTGGTAATGGATATCGGTTCTTTATGGTAATCTTATTTAATGCACGATAATCTACGCACATTCTCCATCCTCATCTTTCTTGGCACCAACAAAACCGGAGAGCCACAGGGAAAACAAAATGGTACGATTACTTTTTGCTCAAGCAATTCTTGAATCATCTCTTGATCTCTTCCTATTCAATTATTGAAGTCCTATACAAGCCTAAGTTTGGTAGAGAGGCATCTCCAACTAATGAAATTTCATGCTCTACATCTCTTTTAGGTGGTACTGTAACTTCATCTTGAAATAAATCCATGAACTTCTTTTGTAACAAACTTACTTCATTCTCTTTACCGGGAGTTAACACCGTATGTAATGTTACCTTTTTCTCATTCGAAACAACAGCCCGATCAACAAAGAAAGTGAATATTCCACTAGTATTGATCATTCTTTTGACTTGGTTTGTTGTAACAAGTTTCATAGGCAAATGCTTTTTACTAGCTAGAATTCTAAATTCTTTTCCATCTTTCTTGAACAAATAAACTCGCTCCCTGTAATGCAACACAGCATCTCGTTCCCATAAGTATGGGTTGCCAAAAATAACCTGAGCCATATCTAATGGTACGACATCACAGACAACTTCATCGATAAATTTTTCAGTGATGGCAAATTTAAAACGACACTGCTTAGTCACCTGTAACTCGGTATCCTTTTGTATCCATCCTAAGGGATATGGTTTTGGGTGGAAAGTTGTGGCTAATCCCATCTGTTCCACCAACTTCTCTGAGATCAAATTTTTTTAACTTCCTGAATCAATGATAGCTTCGACGATACTTTGCTTAACCTGAATCTTGACATGGAATAATTCCTCACGAAGATCTTGCTCAGAGTCTTGCATTCTTGTCATCAACATTAGTTTTGGATCGGGTTGATCTATTTCCAAAGTTGTTTCTGCTTCTCTAGCTTCTGTTATCAAGGTGTTCTTCTGGGTATTTCGTTAGTTTTCAGAATCCTGTAACTTTCTTGGTTTAAGGTGTGGATTTAATATCCAGCAAGTATCCTTCACATGCCTTTCTCTTTCAATGTTCATGCACCCTTTCTCGCTCGTTCATTTGTCTCGAGACTTGCTTTTATTTATCTCTCCTTTTCTTTGTATTCGTCTTCTCCTTTTGCAGCTGATCTTTTGTTGTCGGACCCTGCAACTCTTGTCTTCTGTTCTATGGCCACAGCTTTGGTGATGGCTTCTTCTATATCTTGTACACAGAATAGCTTCATCTCTCTTCGTATATAATCAGCAAGTCCCCCATTATATTTACGAAACGTCTCCTCACTAGAGACATCCACATCCAGTGTTAAAGCTTGGTTGTAGAATTCTGTGGTATAGTCTTGGACACTTTGCTGATACTTCTGCCGGAGATGCTGCCATTTAAACCATCTGTCATCCAAATATCCCACCGGGTAGAATTGTTTCTTTATGCGACTCTTAAACTCGACCATGTCATGCTCTCTGCATCATGTCTTTTCTTGTGCGCCTTCCACCATATCGAAGCATGGTTAGATAATTTCAAACTGGCAAAACAAATTTTTTGGGACTCTTTGAGTTGGTTTACCGTGAAATAGGTTTCCAACTTATCTAACCATCCATCAAGTTTCTCTGCCTCCATGGTTCCATTATAGTCGGATATTTCCAGCTTAAATTCAACCTTCAAACCTCCATATGGATTTTTGTTCAGCTCTTCCTCTTCTTCATCGCCTTCTTTAGTTGAATCGTCCTTTTCATCGTCCTCTGTATTCTTCTCCCCTTGTTTGCCTGCACTTGCTTTCATGAATTCAGTAAGGGTTTTAGTCAAGTTTTGAATTTGTAACTCGAGTCTTGCTATTTTCTCTTCGTTTGATAGCTTTGGTTCTTCCTTCTCTTCGCTTCCCATCTTAACCTTAGTACTCCCTCTAGGTTTCCTTGTGTTGGCAATATGACAATTGCTTCTCCCGATCGTGTGTATTGTCTTCGCGTAGAAACCATGCACCACTACTAACCCTAGGAGTCGAACGTGGCTCGATACCACTTGATACTGTAACGGTGGTACCTAGAGTCAGTACTGAGTTATGTTAAGAAGTCGATGAGAGAGATGCTAAAACAGATCAAATAAAGAGAATTCAAACGATACGTTGATAACTTCTTCTTCTATTATAAACAGAGAACGAAATACAACTCCTTTACAAACCTAAATATGGTTCTTCCCTCAGAGCTCTCCTTCTCCCCCTTTCTAGCCTACAAGTCTCCCCTTTTTATATGGATCAAGACCGCCGCACAAGAAAGAAACTATGAGTTTAATAACTCATTAAACTAAGTTTCCTAATCTAAGTAAGGAAACTACAAGTCTTGTTGATCAAGCAACTAGCCGACCAACGTCTAGTATCTTCTAGATACTTCCTAGTCATAGCATTGGCCTAACCGTGCAATGCCAAAACTGCACATTACTGTCTGCGATACTCCCGTACCACCACCTGCATCAAAATGAAGATTATTGCAAGACCTGACAAGAAAATAAAAAATTCTGTTTATCATAAACCCACTATTGCACAAGGCTATGCACCACCAGCCAAAAAAACAAGTATTTGGCATCAATAATCAAATGTGACGTGTCAAATCAAGCCTCCGTCGGCTTCACATCGTGGTATGTTTTGGGCATATTCGGCCATTCCAATTGGTTGTACAACGTTACAATGTGAGGTTTGACATGATACTGTAGGTTTGAGCCAAAACTAAAGATAAAACACCATTTCAATGTAACTGTATCAGGTTATATTCAGGATTAAATTTTTCTTGAAAAAATTACGATAATATGATCGATAGCTAAAATTCAATTTTTACTGATTGATAAATAATTCTCGAACAATCCTTTATTCAACATGAATTACAAATAAACTTTGCAGTACAATGAAAAAGCTACAACTATAAAAAGTTTCTTCTAGTTAATAAGAGCTTCAAACTAAAACACCCGCGGAAGAACTTCTTTTGACAAATCCTAATCCACATCCATAACTATTTCTGCGAACTCGAGAACTAATCCAATTGCCGTTGACCCGTTCTAGATGAGATCTCAATTCCCACTTGCGGTACTCAATTTCTTCTCCTGACACAGGAAAGTAAACAGAATATATAGAACGATCTTCCCCAGTACGCTTACTTCTAATAGGATCTCTACCCGTAATTATCCCATACCACCACCCATCCTTGCAGAAAACATCAACTGGATCACTGATATTGAAATATGATGCTTTGAAGTTCGGAGGCATGTGTCTGATTTCACTGCGAGGAACAACTTCTCTCAGCAAACACTTCTCATTATCTTCTTCGTGTAACTTCGTGTATTCAACTAAAAACTCATCTTTTTCCGTTTGCTTGATTATTCTTGCTTCGAAATAGGAACCCAAGAATCCTTCTTCTTTACTGCTTTTTTTGATTAGAAGAGAGAATTTTATTCAAAAGGTAGAATGTACAGAAACTACAAGTAGTAAAGAGATAAGAAAACAAAAACAAAAATCAGAGCTAAGTATACACCAGGCTCCAATTGCTAACCGTATGCGAGAAATTTAAATGCACTCTGTTACCTAAGCTTGCAGCCCAAGTTAACACTAGAGATTTTACATCCGTACACAAATCTTCATCAGTTTTATAGACATACTTCTTTACTGCTTACTTCGACTAAATCACCATGATGAAAGCCCCCCATTGCGGTTAACTGCTATAGCGAGAGAAAGAGAGAATAAATTGTAGAGACAAATAAACAATGCTAAAAGCTGACTGTAGAAATTAATATTTATACACAGCTGCGCTGGATGGTGAGAACGAGTAATAGAGGGATTTGGAAACTGAATTTAGGAGGGACTTTAAGAGGCACAGCCACTGCAAGAAAATTATATTATTAAGGCCGGTTTGACTTTGACCATTAAGCTGACTGAATGGTCAATCTAGACCGTGTGCCTTCCCTTTTGGACATTGTCCCTCTATTTAGCAAGTGCGATTTTTTGGGACCATGGTTTTTTTTTTTTTTGGGGTCATGGTTTACTTAGCCCTTCCACCCCATAGTTATAAGCGTTGGCTTAAAATTTTAAAATGACTTAGTTACCCTTTAATTAAATAAATAAAAATATTCTTATTTAACTTTTTCAATTTTTTTTAAATAATAAATATTTATAAATGTTTGTTTAATTTTAATTTCTTTTTCCATTTTTTTTTTTTTTTTGTGTTGGTTCGGCTAGGAGATAATAAATAATAAGTAGCCGAACTATATGAACAAAAAAGTTCGGTTAGGGGAAAAAATTGCGAGCTAACCAAACAAAACAGAGAATAGTTCGGTTAAGGAATTTTTTTTTTTGCGAACTAACTGAACTAAACATATGGGTTTACAAAAAAGAGTTCGGTTAAGGAATATTTGTTTTTCGAACTAACCGAACTCTGCATTTGGTATTCTATACAAAAGTTCAGTTACAAAAAAATAAAATTGTATTAGCTAAAGTGTTCTTCATGTTCAGAAAGTTCGGTTACAAACTATTTTTTTTTTTAAATTTCTGCTAACAGAACTTGCTACTATGTTTTCCATCTTCACCCTATTTTGATGATTAGTACTAAGTTTTTTCAATCAAAAACGAATCAAGAGTAATGTGAGATATTTACTACTCAATTTTGATGATTAATACTCAATCCTAATAAATGAAAAGAAAAAATATATAAAAAAATTTAAATATTGAAAGAAAAATAATAAAAAAAATTTAGAAAAAAATTTAGAAAAAAAATTAAAAAAAAAATTTAAACAAAAATTAAATTAAATGAAATTTAAAGAAATAATTAAATTAATATACAAGGTAATTTTTGTATGAACTTGAATGTTTGGATAAGAGGTGGCTTTGGTTTACTTCTAAATGTTTAAAAAAATAAAATGTTGGTCCCCTAAAAAAATTCATGGTCCCCAAAAAAATGGTTCTTTAGCAATGTGTATAAAAGATCGGGGCAGAAAAAATATAAGTGGGTGCTACAAATGATTTTTGAAGAATCATTTTTTGGGGACCGTGGTTATTTTGAGGGGACCATGGTTTCAATTTTAGGAGGACATTTAGAAGTAAAGTGAAGCCACTCCTTATCCACATATTTTAGTTAATGACCAAAATGTCCTTATATTATTTTAATTTTGTTTTTTTTTTAAATAATTTTTAAAATAGTAGAATTATATACTTTTTATTTTTTGAAAAAAAGTATATAATTCTAATATTTTTAAATAAAAATTTACTCCTCCGTCCCACTAATAAGTGACCTAGTTACTTTTAGATTTTGTCCCACCATTAAGTGACCTATATCACTAAACAAGGAGATATTTCTAAAATTATCCTTTTAATTGATTATAAGAAATATAAGAAATATGCATAATTTGATAGTCATGTTTATATTCGTTACGTATGTGTTTTAAAATGCTTTTCAATGGCACGAAGTTTGCGAACATCCGTGGTGTAGTTTGAGAGATAAATCATTTCAAAATTTCACTATTTAAGGGTATAATTGTAAAAAATGCTTAAAAATACTTTCCCCTTGCTTGCCTTAAAAATTGTGCAAACTTGAACTAGGTCACTTAATAGTGGGACGGAGGGAGTATATTTTTTCAAAAATAAATTTTTTTTTCAAAATTTTTTCAAAATTTTTTTTTTTTCTTTTTTTTTTAGTTATTTTTGGTTCAACAAGTACAAATTCGCAAGTATTTTTCTCGCAAACCCTTTAGCGATATGTAAATTTGTAGCGATATATAAATTTGTAAATTTGTAGGGGCGAGTTTTTCTTTCACCTTTTTGCTTTTCTTTGTTTCGGAATATCCATGACTAGGTCGAATTTCTGCTAAGGTTTTTGCTAGGCTTGTTTATTATCAAGATCCTTTGTTCAATCATGATCCTGAAATGTTTGATTAGGTTTTCCTCTATTTTATTTTGGTAATTTTCTTTGGGGTTAAAACCTAGGGTTAGCAATTTAGGGAAAAAAAAAAAAAAAAACAATTTAGGATATTTCTGTTTGGTAGGTATTCGATTCGGATTTAGGGATTCTCAATTGGGTTTGCAGAACAAAGATTAATCGGATTTCTCTTCCTTTGTGTTTTTCTATTGTTCTATGGATTGTTAATTTGTGACTGTATGCTTAGAGTATTGTGGTTTTTGGCCGTGCTTTTTAAGTGAACTTATGTTCACTCCAGCGTTCCAAGCAAGGGTTCTCTTGATTTATCTGAATTAATTAGTTTTTGATGCTCCTAATTAAAATATAATGATTCTTCTTATTTCTATCTCTTAATTGGTATACTATTGAGATACAATTAGGAATTTGCTTCCATCTTCCCTTCTTTTGTTTCATTTCAGAAATGGATAGTATGAATTTTCTTAAGTTTGGTATGGATGAATTTGAGCTATGTAATTCTCCTGAAATTGTGGTGATGATCTAAAGATATGTAATTTCTTCCGAAATTGTGGTGGTGATCTAAAGATGTGTAATTTCTTCCGAAACTGTGGTGCTGATCTAAAGATGTGTAATTTCTCCTGAAATTGTGGTGACAATCTTCAGCTTAATGTTATGCAATTGGTTTGAAAATCCAGTAAAGGATTGTTTGTCATTAAAACAGAGTTTGCGGGTTGCTTTTTATTATCTATGATGATGTAATTCCTGTGAAATTGTGATTGATTTCTGCTTAGTATTATACAGTTTGTTGGAAAAATCTAGTTTAGACAACCAATCCCTAGTTTTATCCTGCTTGGAATCCTATTTATTTCCCCTGTTTTTCATTAATCTTGTCTTTTGACCTTCTGTTTTGTGTTGGCCCTGTATAGTTTAGTTAATTTGATGTTCTTTTGACCCTGTGTAGTTTAGTGAACTTGATAATTTGTATTGGTTTTGATATTAGTTCTAGCATTTTAATGTTCTCCTTGTCGTGGATATATGTAACAATCTGTGAATTCTTTTAAGTATCTCTTAATTCTTTTCGACTTATAGCTTAAGGTTTTTTTTTATGTGATGTTCAGTTTTCTAGGAACTTTGTTTTCTTTGGGTCTAATCTTCTCGTGTGTTAATTTAAGTTGAACTGTTTTTCAAAACTTTTTTGCTGTCTTAGTTTACTTGTACAAATTGGTCTTTCTCAAGCCTCCTTAGCGCCTATTTTGTGTGTACCGAATATGAAGAATCAATTCCGTCTGTCCAAAACCCATGCTCCTCTCCATCTTAATAACCCCTGTGTAAGTCCACTAAATATACTTTGATCATTTCAAAATTGTCTCATTTTCATTAAAGCTTTCAGTATTATTTAGCTTGTTCCCGTCTAAAACATTGTAATATTTTTTAAGTTACATCTTCTACCGGAAAGTTTATACGTGTAAAATTTTAATTGTTTGAGTCCATTATATTACTTTATACCTACTACTGTAACTTTGTTGGGTTATCAAGATGAACATTCTGGCATGGAATTGTCAAGGGCTCAATCAGCAAAACACAATACAACATCTTCGAAGCTTAATATCACTATACAAACCATCTTTTGTTTTTTTATCCGAAACACTAGCTACCAACAATCATATGAATTTTGTCGCACAATCGCTTCAATTCCAGAATCATTTCTCAGTCCCTAAAGTTGGTAGGAAGGGAGGATTATGCTTAATGTGGAAGGATAACTACGATGTGCAAATCATCTTCCATTGCCAGAGTTATATACACGTACTTATTACTCCTCCGGCACCCGAACATCCTTGGATGTGCACTGGCATCTATGCCCCCCCACACCCAGTTGCAAGAAGAGATTTCTGGCACGACTTCCCATCAATTTTTTCTAATATCAATGTACCATGGGTCCTCATTGGCGATTTCAATGAAGTAATGAATCAATCAGAGAAAAAAGGAGGCAGACAGGTAACATATGCACAGACCCAACCGTTTCTCAACTTAATTGATCAAATGGGACTCTTAGATATGGGATTCCGAGGCGATCCGTTCACCTGGACGAATAATCAGCAAGGACAAGATAACATCCTGGAACGACTTGATAGAGCTATGGCAACTCAATAGTGGCGAACGTCCAAACCACATGCAGGAGTTACGCACCTTCCGAGAATAGCCTCAGACCATGCCCCAATTCTACTCCAAACAAAAGCAATTGACTGGCAGGGAAGCAAAAACTATAAGTTTGAGCACTTATGGCTCACCCACCCGCAACTACAACAAGTGGTTATTTTGGCGTGGACCAGGCTTCATGATTCAGAACCCACACTTTGAATTTGCAACTCAAGCTCATTTCAACAAGTGAAATCCTTACAGAATGGAATCAGGAAACTTTTGGCCACCTCCCCACTATGATCAAGAAATCAATTGGCGCAAATCAAAATGGCACAACATCAATGCGCCATGCATACTGGCAATGATTTGACATATTGGCAACTCCGTGAAAAAACATCTCAGAGAACTACACATGACGTTACTTGACTGCCACGCAACTTATTGGCGACAAAGATCAAGAATTCAATGGCTGCAATCGGGTGATCATAACACCACATTCTTCCACACCAAAGAAACAATCCACCGAAGTTGTAATAACATCCAGCAACTTCAAGATCATCAAAATAATTGGGTTACAGACAAAGATGTCGTGGTTGAACTAATGCTCGATCACTTCACCGATCAATATACGGCTCCAAGTACAATGATAGATGAAAGCCTATTTGCAGTAATAACACCAAGGTTAACACCAAGCCAATGCGCCTCGCTGACGAAAGAAGTAACTCCCGAGAGATCAAACAAGCATTATTTTCCATTAACTCGAAAGTGCTCCAGTCAGGACGGTTACACTAGTAAGTTTTCAAAGTTTTTTGGGAAACAACCCACATACAATTAATAGAGATGGTACATAGTTTCTTTAACTCCTTCAATATCCACCCACTCATGAACCATACAAACCTAACTTTAATCCCCAAAATAGAAAACCCATCCAAACCATCACAATTAAGGCCTATAGGACTCTGTAATGTCACCTACAAAATCATTTCAAAAATCCTAGTCAACCGCTTACGCCCCTTGCTCCCTTTTTTAATAAGCCCTTACCAAAGTGCTTTTGTACCCCAAAGATCTATCCAAGATAACATAGCAATTGATGGGGAGATCTTTCACCATATTAAAACTTCAACCAACACTAAAGATCCCAAAATAGCACTTAAATTAGATATTCAGAAAGCCTATGATAGTCTAGATTGGGGTTTCATTAGAAAAGCCTTTACCAAATTAGGTTTCCCGCCAACTTTCGTAGAATATATCATGCTTTGTATATCTACGGTTACATACTCAATCAACATCAACGGCACGCCACATGGATATATCACTCCAACTAGAGGAATAAGACAAGGGGATCCACTTTCCTCATATGTGTTTATTATTTGTGCGGAAATTCTCTCAACAAACTTGGGAAACCTTGAGGCCAACAAAGCTGTGAAGGGACTACGCATTTCACAAAAAGCTCCATAAATTCTCCATCTTATGTATGCGGACGATCTCCTCATCACGTATAAGGCTACAGCGGAAGGAACGAATCAACTCAAGCACCTTCTCCAAGCATACAGCGTATCAGCAGGCCAACACATTAATTCTTCAAAATCCACAATCATCCATCATCCAAAGCTCAACCAACAACAATTACTTGACCTTCATCAAGCTTTCGATATTCCCACCACCTCGACACCCCGATCTACCTAGGAATCCAATTTAAACATGGAAGATCCTCTCGTCACATTTTTGAACCTCTGCTAAATAGGTTGGCACGCAAGGCAAGGGGCTGGATGACGAAATGCCTAACACCTTCGGGAAGATTATCTCTAATAAAATCTTCCCTAACCCCTACATCCAACCACATCATGCAAGCACAACTTCTACCTGTCAATGTGAATAAGAAAATAGATTGCATCACTCCGAATTTTTTTGGGGACATGACTCCTCAATCAAAAAGCTTCACCCACTGGGTTATGATAAGCTGACTAGGACCAAAGAAGAAGGCGGGCTAGGAATTCGAAGAAGTAGCAATCATAATAAAGCGTTACTCATGAAACAGTGTCCGGAACATCCATGAAAAACGGATTCAATCTATTCTAGCCTTTGTAACTAAAAAAAAATATCTTAAACAACAACCCCCTGTTTTGAGAACTCCACTAACCCATCTTCAATCAGTCCCAATGGAGGCAATTAGCATCCCTCATTCCCACAATTAAACATCATCTTTTCTACAAAATCGGAGATGGATTAACAACCCCTATTCAAGAAAACTGGATCCCACGATTCGTTAATTCTGGACTCTGGGCGAGTGCTACCCAATCCAGACATGATCGGCCGCTGATCTCATTGATCCTTTCACTCATACCGGAATCATGATCAACTAAACCTCTTACCACCCCATATAATCCAACGAATCGTAAATATCCACCTACCCCAAAATAACCCATCGATAGAATCATACGGCCTTACACCAAATGGAAAGTACACCACATCATCCGGATATCGGTGTTTAACCAACTTATCGGATCATTCCCACCTAAACCCCTTACCACCAACCAAGTTTCTTTGGACACTCCCATGTCCTCCAAAATTACTGACTTTTCTTGTGGAAAGCAATCAACGAAGGCCTCCCGACCTTCACCATTCTAAATCACATCCACCTTACCGATACCAACATTTGTCCACAATGCAACTCCAATACGGAATCTGCAAGGTCATATTATCCTCCACTTTGTCAAGTGGCGGTGGGACGCATGGAACATCCTCCTCACAAGACTCTCTATTCATTCAAACACCCCCAAAATCTTCTAAACTTTCCAAACCCCGAGATGACCATCACACAAATTATACAATCGAAAACTCATCACTCTGTCAAAACAACCTTCGTTTCCTTTTTCTCGGTCATTATGGATAGCTAGGAATGACTATATTTATCGACAAAGGCAACCAAATCCAGGTAACATCACCCAGATGGCTATCAGTCTACAACAAGAATTCTCTTGGGCGCAGGAGAACCTCCCTCCTGTAGTACCTGGATAAACAGCTCTTGCAAACCCAAGAAATACAACACGAACGTCTACAACAATCTTCATAGGGTGGGTTAAACCTGATATAGACTGTATCAAGATCAACACAGATGGAGCAGCGCGAGGACACCCAGGAATAGCTGGAGCAGGTTTTATTTTTAGGGATACTTCTGCTAACACCTTGGTACCCGTGGCACAACCACTAGGAATCACCACCGCCCTCACAGGTGAATCATGGGCAATGCTCATAGCGAGCGGGACGGCAAAAAGAACGAAGTTGGCCAAAGGTTCAATTTGAAACTGATTCGGAAAACTTGTTTCGATTCTTAACCTCGACGACAATCCTCCTTGGTACATCTCAGGAATGATATCCGAAACCAAACAAATCATGAGACAGATCCCCTCTTTGCACCGTCAAGCGTAACTACGGGGAAGGAAATCAGGCGGCGGATGGACTGGCCAATCTAGCGGCGGACAACAGCCAACTGGAGAACCTTACAACTTTATTTTGGGAGCATACAATCCCACCATGCATTAATCAAATTGTAATGGATGACTCCTTGGGTATCACATACCCTCGTGTAATTGCTGCCTAATTCTATTAATCTATTCCATGCTTGAAAAAAAAAAACAAACCCATTGCTTTGAATTTGTTTTTGATTGAAAAAATCGATTAGAAATCATCAAATTAGGTTTGAAATGTTAGTTCTGTAGTATTGTTTGTTAGGAGTACTTTAAAAAAACTCTAGTTTTCTAACCGAACTTCCTGAAACATAGAACACCAAAAACACGTCGGTTAGAACGAAAAATTTCCTTGCAAACCGAACTCAGAGTTCGGTGCGTTCGTAAAAGTTTTAGAATTTTTTTACCTAACCGAACTTTGAGTTCGGTTCGTTCACAAGTTTTTACTTAACCGAACTCCTATCTGAAATATACTGAACAGGGTCGGTTATATTCATAAAAATCTTTGCAAACCGAACTGAAAGTTCGGTGCATTCGCAAAAGTTTTAGAAATTTTGTACCTAACCGAACTTTGAGTTCGGCCCGTTCGCAATTTTTACTTAACCGAACTCCTATCTAAAAATACACTGAACATGGTTCGGTTATATTTAAATTTTTTTTACTTAACCGAATTCTTATCTAAAACAACTTTTATATATTTTCTCTTAGCCGAACTTTAAGTTCGACTAGATTCATTATTTTCCCATAACTGAACCACATACAAAAAAATACAAAAAAAAAAAAAATTAAAATTAAAATTTAGAATTTTTAGAATTTTTGTTAAAATTGAAAAATTATATAGCTAGACATGATGTTAATATTAAAGTTCGCAATTTTCTTTTCATTAGATTAGGTTTAGCTATCCAAAAGGGGTTGGAGCGCAACTTGTTGCGCGAACTAGTATTGTAAACTTCTTTATGGAATAAAATATTATAATTTAGTTAAAAAAAATTTAAATTTTTTTTTATATTATACTAATATTTTAAAATTTACAAAATACTAATATTGTCAAATTGTATAAGTTAATATTTTAAAAATTTTAAAATGGTATAAGTTTATATTATACTAATATTGTCAAATATTACCAAAAAAAAAAGTTAAATAAAATAAAATAAAATATTTAAATATTTAAATTAATTAAATATATTTATTTAATTAATAAAAGGGTAACTTAGTCATCTCCACCTTTTAGGTCACCCCTTATAATCATAGAGAAGGTGGCCTAATCAAATCATGATCCCTTCAAAAAACTCATGGTCCACTAAAATGGTTCTTTTTTAAGAACCATTTTTTGGGGACCGTGGTTTTTTTGAGGGGACCATGGTTTGATTATGCCACCTTCCCTCTAGTTATAAGGGATGTCCTAATGCGTTGAAATTACTAACTTGCCCTTAACCTAATTTAATTTAAAACCAACCTAATAACCACCTCTCTCTATATATATAACCATCACCACCTCCTCCCACCACCACCGCCCATCACCGCCGATAAATACCACCACCACCTCCGACCATCACCACCGCCCACCACCGCCGATTACCACCACCACCTCATCCCACCACCACCGCCGATTACCACCACCACCACCTCCTCCCACCACCACCGCCGATTACCACCACCACCACCTCCCAATTATCACCAACGCTAACCACCGATTACCACCATCACCACCAACCACCACCACCTCTATATATATATAACTTAATTTAAATCTTTAGCAAAGATATTCTCACAAACCCATTACTTGTCGTTTGTTTTGGTTGAAAAAATGAGAAGTAATCATCCAAATGAGTTGAAAATGGAAGTTGTGGAGAGGTTTAATGGAGGTTCTGATCTTGAGTTGATTACTTGTTCATCTCACAAGGCAACCGAACTACACATTCGAATGAGTTCGGTTACTTGTTCATCCTCACAAAGCAACCGAACTACACCTTGAATGAGTTCGGTTCTATATGCTTTATAACTATGTTCGAGGCGACGACGAGTTCGGTTGTTTCGCATAAATGTATAAAACGCCATGTAACCGAACTCTAGGGTTAAAAACATAAGAAAAAAGTTGTCATGTAACCGAACCTTCTTTGTTTTTCCCATTATTTTTATTTCTCTTATAACCGAACTCTATCAACTTTGTTCGGTTATTTCTTAAAAATTTTAAAATCGCCATGTAACCGAACTCTACGGTTAAAAACATAAGAAATTTTTGTTTGTTAAGTTCGGTTGGTTGTGCAATTAATCTCAAGTTTGCGAAACAACCGAACTTATTAAACTTAGTTCGGTTGGATCGCAAAAGCATGTAGTTTGCGAACCAACCGAACCTTATACACTTGGTTAAAATTTATTTGTACATAAAGTTCGGTTAGTTGCGAACCAACCGAACATAACACTGCATGTCAGAGCTTCCATTAATATGGAGTTCGGTAACTGCGTGTTTGGATCAAGCAACCGAACTACACCTTGGATGAGTTCGGTTACTTGTTCATCCTCACAAAGCAACCGAACTACACCTTCGGATGAGTTCGGTTACTTGTTCTTCATATAAAAACCGAACTGTTCAAAATCCAGTTCAAAATTTTACATTTTGGGGAAGTTTTTACCAATTCAACATACATTATCTAAGTTTGGAGCATACTTGTTCACCCAAATACTCTACCTCTAGTTGTGGTTGATAAAATCCATCATTTGAATACTCAAAGGGGGTGAATTGGAAAAAAAAATTTATTTTTCATGTTTTTCTCCTTCATCTTCTCTAACTCTACTCTCACAATAATTCTACTCAACTAATAATAAACCCATCTTTTAATTTAATCTCACTAATTGTTTTTAACTAAATCATTTCACTAATCATAACCTAAAATTAATAAAGAGGGTAGATTAGGTATTAAATAAATAACTAGATATGGGGTGACCTAGAATTACTTCTAATGTCTTTACAAAAATAAAACCATGGTCCCCTCAAAAAAAGGCTGGTCCCCAAAAAACGGTTCTTTTTTAACTACTCCTATACATGTACAACCCAAATAAGGCCCACCATTTTGGTGGTGTATTTGACACCAATAACTTTTTGGTGAATCACTTTATAGGAGGTAGTATTTTATAAGGAATCAAACAACAATTTTAAAAATAAGTTGCGTCTTTGAAAGTTTATTCGGCAAGTCGCTACAACTGTCTTGACATGCTCATACTTGATCCCGTCTTTATTATTAGATTAGAAATTTTATTATTCTTTTGTAAATTTGATTGAGTTCTGATAAAATCCTCCTCTTTTTAAAAATATCCTTATAATTTTTTTTTTTTTTTTTTCCTGGGGATACATGTCACGGACAGAGAGACCGCCTCTTAACAGATTTAAACTATCCCTCCATAAGAATCCCTTATAGTGAATGATTGAATAGGGCACTCATTCCTCCTAAGGCTAGCTCTAACGGGATCCAAGATTCAAGGTTTTTCTTGGATCCACGTCACCAAAACACATCGCCCGGGCGCAATGGGAATCCAAGATCCCCAGATGAAACGCATTTGGAAACTACGTGCAATGCAGTTTGAAACTGCGTTTCATAGGGAAACTCAAAAAACGCAGTTTCAACATGCGTATTGACCATGTTGACCCGTCAACACGTTAGTTTGAACTTACGTTTCGTAGAGAACCCTAAAAGCTACAGAAGCCGCACTTCTTCTTCTCCTTTCTTTCTTCCTATCTTTTTCCCTTAACCTCACCTCTGTTCATGGTTTGATTGAAAACAAATTGTGTTTAAGGAGCGGAAAATTTTCAGGGGTTTGTTCTAGAAGCCGAGGGTAATCAATTGGTGGTATTTTTGTGAGATTTTATCATCAAAATCCACCCTAGGTAAGTAATTTTTTTTTTTTGATTTAGTTGTTTTATGATTCTTGATTTTAGTTATAAATGGATTGATTTAGGTGTTATTGGATGCATAATTTTGATTATGTTGATATTGTAGTTGTATAATTTTTGTATTGATTTAAAAAAATTAAAATGTTAGTTAGGGTTTTTGCAATTTGTGGTTAATTTTGGTGAAACATTAAACCTTGATTGATTCTTAATTTGATGGATTGAATTAGTTGTGTTTATGCTTGGTATAATGTATTTGAAATTTTTAATTTGATAAGGGTGAACTGGATGTTGTTAATATGGTGTAGTTGAGGTTGAGATGAATATATGGGTGAAATTGTTGTTGTTAATATGATTTTGTTGGAAATGGATGTTGTTAATATGATGTAGTTGAGGTTGAGATGAATATATGGGTGAAATTGAGGTTGTTAATATGATGTAGTTGAGGTTGTGATGAATATATGGGTGAAATTGATGTTGTTAATATGATTTTGATGGAAATTGATGTTGTTAATATGATGTAGTTAATATGAATTTGTTGTTAATATGATTTTGTTGTAAATATTATTTTGTTGTAAATATTATTTTGTTGGAAATTGATTTTGTGGTTTATAGCATTTTGCAATGTGTTTTAGGATTAAGTCATGTATTCTTTTGAGTTGATGTTTAGAAGATTCAAGGGGTGGAATTGATGTTGTTAGTATCACTTTGACTAAGATTTTCATTTGAGCAATGTGCATCCCTCCATGTGATGTGAATGTGAACGTGTGAATTCATATGTTGATTGTGCATAGATTAACATAGGCGTTTGATTTTTGTTATTCACATGTTGATTGTGCTTCCCTTGGTCTTTTCACTTTTAGATAATGGAGGATATCGATTGGTCTAGGTATGAGAAGTTATCCCAACTATCTCAAGGTGTCGGCGAGATACAACATAAGGCCGACAACTTAGTAGATAAGCGAGACGGAACATTTAGGAGCACTTGGACCAACCTAAATAAATTTTATAAGATAGTGGTTAGAAACAACCCCCGTGCATTATTAATTCTTCAATGTTGTGGTTTAGAGTCTATATTCCAATTTAATTTTAAGTATGGGGATAAAGGATTAACCGAAGCTATATGTGAGAGGTGGTGGAAGAAGAGTAGAACTTTTCACTTCAAAGAGTTTGAAATAGGTTTGACTCCTCTAGATTTCTATAGGTTGACTGGTATTCCAATTGGAGGAGGTAAGCCAATCCCGAGAATTACCAAAGGAAACAATGACGGCGCAAGAAGTAGAAGCTATGGATGCTAGGTATTTAGGGGTGTGTTAGATGTTATGGAACAGAGAAGACTACATGATGTGAGAACTGGAGATTATGATTCCAAGGCATGCACGATGCGAGTTTCTCACTTGTCTAATTTCATTTTAAGTAGGGACAATGTTGACAACTGCGGCATTGCCGACGAACTGACTAGAATGTTCTTTCTATGGTGTATTGGTTCTTTTTTGTTTGCCGACTGTAGTGTTAGAGTAGATAAACGATGGTGTATAGTGTTGGATAATTTGGATGCAGTTGGGTCTTATGATTGGGGTACTCCAACTTTGGGCATTCTGTACAAACACTGGATGACTCGGAGTTCGTGCAAACGAGAAGGATATGGGTGGCATGTCGATGATCTTAGAGTTACAGGTATTATTTTTATTTCCGTAATTGTCAACCTGTTTTGAAGGAAAACCCGAGAGATGATGAACTGTATCCACACCTGGCTATTAGTCTATTTAATGTGTTGAATCTTAGGAGTAAAGGACAAAAAGATCTTCACAAACACTCTCTGTCAGATGCACGCGCTCAGATAGATATTAGGATGGGTGATGCGGTTATCTGGGACTCCTGGTTTGGGGATAGTGAACACCAACACACTGATGCATTCCAAAACGCACTAGAGATGTCTAAGAGGAGATGTGTCTTTAAGGACAAGGATGGTGCAAGAGCTTGATTTATCCGGCCGAGAGGTGTATGAGGCAGGTGTTTGGTGCGATAGTTATCCCATGCAACCCACCTAGATTGGAGGACGTAGTAGATGGTATGGAGGTTGAGGTTAGTGATCACTTCCTTCCTGTCGCTGATGAAGTGTATTCCAAATTTTGGAAAACTCAAAGCGTGGGGGCCCTTATGACAAAAACAACTCACATAGACACACATGATGATATCGGAGTTGGTCACGGCGGTATACCCAGTAGTTTGATGCCCCAAGGCCCACCCCTAGCATGTCATCCCAGACATACACATACGACCAAGCGGGACAGTCCATGAGGAAACTCCCAAACCTACAATGGGACTTGCCCTTCTACAAAGATTCGTTTGAGGAGCTAGTTCCAGTCCCCATGGAAGGAGAGAACCCATACAATTTTTCTGACGTCAACGTCTCGGAGGTTAGTCATTTTATATCTCATTTTCATTTTCATTTGGAGTTTCTTCATTGTTAAACATAATTGTTTAAAAAAACTTTATTTTGTTTTTTAGTAAGAGTTACGTAGGTTTGCGGGGGAGGCATACTGGCTGATTCAGAGTAGCAGACAGGTGGCATATGATGAGAGTCGTCGTCGAGCGGTGTATAACACCCCCACAACCCATCGTAGTTCCGGAACATCTGAAGGCCAATTCTATTCAAGTCAGGAAGAACAGACATTTCCCACCACATATTGCGCTGGAGTATCCTTGCCGGAAACCCAACACCGTCGCAAGCGTCCGGCTGGAGACCCTTCCCCATCGAATGCTTATTATGTCCCTCACCCTCATGATAGTAACCCCCCCAGAGCATAACCCGTTATTGGAGCATGCCTCCCCGGTGATTAGTGACTTACCCACTTCAAGTGATTTTTTAGGGCTTAGCTTGGGTGGTAGTTGGCCAGGTAGTGTGCAGGGTAGTGTTCCTAGAGGTGATGATGGAGCTGATATGGATGTTGTGCCAGATAGTCAGTTTTTTGGGTGACTCCAGTAAAACCGGTTAAAATTCTGTTGATTAGCTAGGGCGTAGTACATGTTTGCTATTTAGTTGTTGTATGATATATTAAGTTTTTCCTCATGTATGTTGGTCCTCTTCTTATCCCTTTTTTATGTTGTTCATATCCCTTGTTTAAGTGCGTCATTTGTTATTTTCTTAATTTACCCCGTTTTAAATCCGTTGCGATGATGATTTAAATTGATATTTAGCTGAAAAATGGAGTCGGCTATCGTTATATATATGCGCCGACGGAGAGAGGCGACATACCCTAAACGGTACCACGATGATAGCCATGGAGATTTCGTCATCATGTATCAGCAAATTTTGCACCAGGCGCATGACTTGCACCAACCCGAACCGGTACAGGTCTTGACTAGAAGAACCGTTAACCGATGTCGTGTGGAGGCAGATGCCAGGATGATGCAGGACTACTTTAACCCCAGTTGCAGGTTTGGACCTCAGCGTTTTAAGGGACGTCATGGTTTGCCCCGAGAAGTTTTTCTTAGAATACTGCCTCAAATTTGCGCTAGAGATCCCGATTTTTTGCAGCGAAGAGATGCGTGTAACATCCCGGGTCACACTCCTCATATGAAAATGCTTGCCGTCATGAAACACCTGGCAAAGGGGGTGGCGGCGGATAGCTTAGACGATTACACCGCGATGGCTGCTTCAACAATATACATGTATGCTAAGAAGTTTATGGATGCACTACTTTGGGAATTTAACGACCGTTACATGTGGCTGCCAACAACCGAAGATACTAAGAGGTTATTGGCTCAAAACGCAGCTCGTGGTTTTCCTGGAATGCTAGGAAGCCTCGATTGCACCCATTGGGAGTGGAGGTTATGTCCCTCTCGAAGAAGCGGGCGGCACGTGGGACACCATAAGAAACCAAACCTTGTTCTAGGAAGTGGCATCGTACGATAGATGGTTCACCTTTGTTTTTGGCGAGCCCAGGTCTAACAACGACTTGAATGTGTTGGCGCAGTCGGGATTATTTGACAGAGACAATGACGTGTTAGCCCCCCCTTGCAATTTCCATATCATGGGAAACGAGTACAAGCATGGATACTATCTGGTGGACGGCATATACAGCGAAATGCCTGGGGTGGTCCATAGCTATAAGAAACGTGATGTTATGCCGCCCATCCAGAAGAAATTTAATGAATACCACCACGCAAATAGGAAGGATGTGGAGCGTGCTTTTGGTGGTCTAAAGTGGAAATGGGGTATAATAAGGAATCCTTGTCGTTACTGGTCTCATCGTGACATACACAATATTATGAGAGCCTGTTTAATTATGCATAACATGTGTGTGGAACATGAGTACCGTGATACGGAATGGGCAACTTTGGATGAACGAGAAGATACACCTCTGGTACAAGGTAACGTGGCAGAAGCCCGCGCGTATTATCTGAGCCATGCCCGCTGGAGATTCTTGCAAGCCGATATCACGGAGCACATTTGGCAACGTCACCTCCTAGGATTGCGAGACGGTGAATTGGTCCCTGGTGAGGAGGATGATGCGGGTACTACCGATGTGGATGATAACTTTTATGAGAACGGAGAGTAGGAGGAACAGGCACTTACTTTAGTAAGTGAGGATGCCACCATTGTTGCCTTTTATAAGACTACTACTGCCCTTGTTTCTTAAGACTTGTTATGTTTTTATAATTTTAATTAATAATTATGATATTTTAAGATATAATTTTTCGTAACAAAATTCGATTTCTTATTTGTCTTACTAATATTCATTTTAGATTACTTCAGAATTTTTCCGATAAATGCGAGCCCTCATTCGCCAAATCCAACTGTGATGATTGAGCCTATGTACCGCTAGTCACCGAAATACACTTAAATAGCAAACGACCTATACTTTTTGGAAAGAGCATGTCTATTTACAAATGACCCATTTCTGTTGCACTTATAAACGTCCTTTGCTGTTCACAAGATTACCTTTTCCATCAGACTACCACTATAAAACCATCGATAAGGTTGCCTTTCAATATCATCCCACCACTATGCGCTTCACCGGTGATGAAGATTTAGGAGTAGTAAGCGCATGGATTGCGGGAACAAATCATGGAACACCACAGGGGGTTTTAGAAGATCCAAAAGTTTTCTGGAACCGTGTTTTTCAAAACTTTGAAGATCTTACCGAAAACGACAACAACCGCACTAAAGCCTCGGTAAAAAAAAGATTTGGTCTGATAACCGCGGATGTGGATGCTTTTGTTGCATGTCCGCATGCATGTAAACATAAGCCATCCTACGCTATCGTACGAAGCTCGGGTTAGTAAGCATATCCTTCAATATATACCGAGTGCTACCTCCATTATTATAAATACGAACGCATAATTAATTTTATTTAACTACCTTTTTACAGAAAACAAGAGCCCGAGTCGATTTCCGTGCGGAATTAGCTAAGCCTTTCATGTATGATCATCTATAAGAGCTACTAAAGGATGTTATGCCCGCATACAATGTGGAATGATTACATACTTTAGATGTATTCCTAATAATAATATGTAGTAATGTTTCAACTAAGTTTAAGGTGGTCTCTTTCGAATCGAAAAGTCTAAATAACATTAAGAGGTACAACATATAAAGAAACTGCGACATTGCAAATTAAATACCACAACGACAACCTAGGGGGGAATAAAAAACAAGAAGGATGTAAGGAAAAACCAAACTACATAATGCGACACGATTAAGTAAATACTAAAGTTCCAGACAATAGTTAAATGCAACCAACTGCTCCAACTTAGGTGTAACGGCGACTAGACCCCTGGCGAATCATAATCTCATTTTTGAGATTCGCGAAATACTCCCTTTCACTCTCGTCGAGTTATTTGACTCGAGATCAATTCTCATTATCTCCATGTCGGTCTCACGTTGTTTGTTCCTAGCTAACAACTCGGTGCTCGCCGCCAAATTTCTAATAGACGGACCGCCATCGTGCATTTCTTAGAAAATTCATCCTTTCCTCACCTCTTTTTGGTCCCATTCAAACCTTTGAACATCCTTATGTTGGAAATATGCTAATGTCTGGTTCGCTCCTTCAGTGACTCTTCTCTCTTGTTTGGTAACTTCAGGGGGAATTTGTATTTGGGGCCAAATACATTCTTGGTAGTTATAGAGTGTGGTATACATCGTATAAATAAAAATTTAATTTCATATGGACAATCGGTTCTTAACATTTAAGGCAAAAAAAAGGTCTACCACACTAATTTTGTGGGCAGACATGTACCACCTTTTGTTCAACACCATCATTGAATGACAATGCAAGCCCGGGCAAAAATTGTATCGCAGGACTCCTACAGTGTGACATTTCCCTATAAATGGATGTTGTTGAACCAAGATGGAATACACAATCTTTAACACATCATTAGAATTTTCCCTCTACTATTTTATTCTATTCTTTCTATATGGTTGCCGAATTCACCGTTGAGGAGGACGTTGCAGTTGTTGCCACATGGATTCTTTGTATTGCGTGGCACGGTGGTGAAGGTGTTGATAGACCCACCGGAGCATTTGGCATCGTACATACCAAGTTTGTCGAAAGATTTGGAGATCCAATACGTAGATCGAGCCAAGCATTAAGATACCGGATTGGGAGTATAAAAAGAGACGTAAAATTGTATGTTGCCCCTGCAAGGTAGACTAATGATATGCGTTCCACCTAAGTCCTTCTGGAGGATATGGATATTGTAAGCGTTTTCGTCATAAAATACCCAATTTTAACAAACATAATATAGCATATGATAATTTGAATGCTTCATGCAGGAAACGATGACCAATGCATATTTCCTTGAAAGAAACGGACGTCCTTTCATATATTACGAATGCTACTTACTTATGAAGGACGCCATGAACGAGTACAATCCGACGAGGTTATATAGGCTTGTACTATAATAGATCTAGTAATCGCAATAGTTAAACGAAGCTGAAGTTGAAGATGTCCCGTTGGCTAAACGCAATAGTTAAACGAAGCTGAACCATGGTATTACTCATTGTTTGTTTCATCTTTCTTGCAATTAGGTCATGAACCTTATTAAGAATGACGAGTTTTATTATAAACTTCCTTATTTCCCGATCTTTGGTGAAATCAAAGTCAGTCATTGCAGATTAGGATCCAGAGGGTAAACGAAACCAATCCATTTTTTAGGGTTTTCTATATATTGCGGGGCCGACAAAAAAAATTTCCGGTCAATAATTAATGTTCATAATCACCCTCTACTGTTTGAAAGACGCCTTGGATGATGGGAAATTACATGCCACCGACAAACCCTAGTAGAGAGACTAATCAAGTAAAAGACGGAAATTTTGAAAGTTGTGTGTATGACACTGACATACTATTCGCCCGGTGATTTTTTTTTTTAGAGTGGGTCGTAAGGAGGACTCATCCATTAATATCCTACGTTGTATTTTTAAATATCGCCGTACGTGTAATAATTTTAAATTAATGAGGAAAATTAAAGTATGCTTCGATGACATTTAATTCTTACCAGTCATTATATCCAAAATAAATGTTTTGGGAATACATGAAGTACCATCATATTTAATATTCCTATTATTTTACCATGAATTAAGGGCTAATAACTAAAGTATCCGGCAGTTGGGTGTCTATTCATCGCTACATGAAAGGACTGTTACCAGGTCCTCTATAAAAAAACTTTTTCGGCCATCAGGATGAAGGTGCAAATATAAGGTATTCAAATTCATCTAGTTACAGCTTCTCCTGTAACACTGTTTCATCTCGTCTCTTTTACCCAAAACATACAACAATAGTATTATGGCTAGGTATACCGTCGAAGAGGATGTTGCTATCACTAATGCGTGGGCAAGTGTTGTTACCCTTCCCGAGGTGGACCATCACCGGGTTCCGGCTAATACGGTTTGGAACAGCGTATTTGAAAATTACACACAACTATTCCCAAATATTCATAAAGGAACATCAGTTTCTGTAAAGGCTAGGCTTGGAGTAATTAAAAAGGGGGTGAGGGTTTACGTCCGATACCAGAAAGAAATTTATATGACACATAACCAATCTCCTCTATGGACAGTTCAGAGGCTGGTAAGTAGTTTATCTTTTTACTAATACCACTTTTTTTTTAATCTTTAACATGAACACTAAATTCGTTATGAACCATTTGTATAAAGGAGCGATATGCAAATTGGAAATATGCTCGTGATACAGGCAAAGATTTCATGTTTTACCAATGCTACTTAATCACGAAGGCTAACATCCCCCAACTAAACACGATACAACCGCCACCGAATCCTCCGCAACAAGGGGACGAATATTAACAAAACCGCATCAACACCATGATATTAATTTAATGGTTTTGTGGGCAAACCTCTTTGTAAACCCTCACGAGACAAAACTCGTCCGTTATGGCCACATAACGGTTTAAATGGTAGATTTCTTTGGTAAAAGTTAGCTAAGTTTACTTTTGAAAATTTTTTTAGCGATCTGTAACCATCCCATCAATGTATCAAAGATCAATTTATTACTAATGGTATTTGTTTATCAATTTATTCATAATGATATTTTTCGTAATAAGTATCATCATGGGTCCCCTTAGTTTGGTTTCACCACACAAAGCGCTTTCGATCAGATATTTGATTCTTTGGGAAGACACGAATTTGGGTCGATGCAATGTAGGGGTTATCGATAAATAGTAAGGGTCGCTATATAAACAGTAAATGTCCCTTGGTAACAGTAACCGACTTTTGGATAAAGATTCGTGGGTGGTTAATAATTTGAGTACTGTCTTTATTAATATCGCTAGATTCATTTCCACCATGAATTGTCATATGTGTTGATGCATTATTTTGAGTGATCAAATCATGATTCGCAGTCTTCTTACGTTTCCAACCCTATACTATGACACCATATGTACAAGTTGATTTAACCCCAACAATGGTCGTTGTACCATCTCTTCCTGCCCGAGATAGGTCTTTCCTTGTCCTCCAAAAGGTGTTTTAAACAGTAAAGGGCGTATGTGAACATCAAAAGTGTGTTTTAGAGTGAGAAGGCTTGTCGGTGAAAATCGCTCTGTGCGTGCAAACAGTTTTTCATTTACTACGAGTGAATTGGATGTGTTTTAACAATTTCCACGCAGATTATTAATTTGGATCCTATAAATATCCAGGTTTACCCAAAGGTACTTCTCACCCACCGATTAATTGGAAATCGGATTATCTTCCTCCAAACAACATAAACCTAGGAAATCTTCTCACGGCTTTCTACCCATAAATTAACTCATTGTACGTACACAACAATGGGATCGTTTGATTCGTTTGAAGATTTGCAAATCACCAAAACATGGTACAAAGAATCTCGAGTAGCAGACCGCTCGCCGGTAAAGCCGGAGCCCGAAACCTTTTGGGCAAAAATATACAACCAATATATACGAGAATATGGGAATCCAAAGAGAAGAAGTCTTCAACAGATTCATGATAGGTACCAGATTATACAAAAAGCCATTTGCGATTTTATAGCTATTCAACAACGACTCACCAAACACGGCCGTATTAGAATGTCTTCCCGACAATTTGTAAGTGTTGTTTAATTTATTCCGTCCATTGGTTAATTGATTGGTTCTAAATTTGCTGAGTATATTTTCACTGTGTTTTTGTAGCACGAATTGGTTAAAGCAGGGTATTTAGACGAAAAAGGTGAGGCATTCACATTCGATGAATGCTATAATTTCATGGTATCCAAAATCCCAGAGTATGGATCACCGGGCAATTCATCGACTTCATCGAGTGAAGTCTAAAACTGGAATCTATGTTTGTAACTACTTTGTGGGTTAGTCTGTTATGAACCCTCACGAGACTATACTCGTCCGTTAGGGTCACCTAAGGGTTTAAAGGCTTGTTACACGTGCTAAGTGTAACCGTGATTCCTACGAAAGGGAGTTAGGTTATTAATTACGTTGTTCTAATGTAATACGATGTTAAACATGAATGTCGTTATTTAAAAAGTTGTCTGTTACGTCATTGCAATAAGTAAGAAAACACATTACATCATAAAAACCCAACGATTTCAAATGAACAATATTAACCACTCATTTGCATCTCAAGAGAACAACATTCAATTTTATATGCGACGGCCAAAAAAATAATTGGCCACGAAATGCCTGAAAGGCTTCCCTTCTACCGCTTCATGCATTGCCATCGCCTGAGCACGATTACCATTTGCAAGAACGTGATCTGCCTAAAACGACCACAAATCCTTTTCAGCAGGCTAACACGGTGTTGGATACATATGGCGGAATACCTAACGCTTCCATTCCCAATTTGAATCAAAAAGTATTCCCTCACTCGAATCCAAAACGCCATACCCGCCAGAGGATTTTCTGTATCATGATCCATATCCGAAACCTTACAATAACTTATCACTAGAGAGGTATCTTCATGCATCGAAAAACGAGGCATCGTGATTGATTAATGTCGTGGAAATAAGATATGAAACTTTTATATTTTGGGATTGAAAAACTTTATCTTTTGGTTGAGTTTACATAGCATTAAACCTTCGCAGATAATTGATTTGTGAGGCGTTTATGACAAATTTATACTAAAACTCTCAGATGGGTTTAAATGTAATTTTGAAATTCTTGAAAGGAATAACTTATAAATATTGCCAACTTTGCCGCATGAGTACGTTTCATTGGTCGGGCATTATTTTGCATGTCATCTTCTGTAGCGTGATATATTTTTGTAATCTGGGTAATGGTTAAATAGAAAATGACCTTAACAAGAGGAGGCAGCATAAAAACTTTTGTACAGTATTACTGATTAGACGTGTAATAGTAGTCTCTGACATATACAATTATCACTCGTCACATTGTGTTTTCGTAACACGCCCCATTGAGTTGTCCACCACTTGTATGTCAGACTAAAGTGTAAAGATGGGCATTGAATTATGCAGCTTTCCCTTCTGATTTATTATCATACACGTGGACTGGAATAAGGGGGTTTGGGATCGGGTGGTTGGGGAGATTACCGACTTAAGTTGAAATATTCACGAATGGGAGTTTGCCAGGAAGTTTGTCCCTAACTTGAGGTCCTAAAATAGTCATACATAAACAAACCCAAATAAACGTTAACATACATAAACAACATAAAAAAAACACAATACATAAAACAAAAACATTACATCTGACCGCGCCTCATTGACCAGAATTAAACACAGGATTAAACATTACATCATAAACACATAACATAACACAACATATTAATGAGCAACCGAAAAATTAATTATTCGGCCCATTCCACCAAATTACACCCAGGACATTGCCAGAATTGTTTACCATAGGTGTTGTTATCTTTAGAACGATGTAGTTTCATAAAAACCTACATCCAAGGCACCGGGCATGACGCTCCCTTTTCATGTTCAACCTTAATCATACCTTTCTCTTTGAAGTTTTTGAAGAGTACGTTAATATTTTTATCATCTTTGGACTTGATTGCATCTTCTAACCATTGAGCTTCTTCACGGCAATTATCGAACCGGCATCGAAGGTACCTACTTTTTCCGGTTCCGCTTCCAATAACAATTTTATTCGGACAACCTCTCTGCGGGCACTTGGAATACATCCAAGGGCATTGCATGGTTGAATGGTCTTCAAGGAAACAGAAAGCGGACATATTTGGTTTGCTTCTACACACACAATTTGTTTTCCCTTGCGATTAGAATTCATATTTTTATCCGGCTAAATTCGAAGAAGCGTTTAATGTTTCATGGTGTGTTTCTTTGAGTGTATTTTTATGGGAAAAATAATTATTATTTATAAAGGAAATCCCACTAAAAAAATCTTGCCGTTATAGTGTGTTGATAAGGTTAACAAGATTTATATCAGAAGTATCGTTATCCAAAACAGTGTCTGGGTGACTTAATGGCAACTGCATACGAAGATTACTCGGCGTTTAACATTACAGTGTAAACCGGGTGTAGGAAAAAAAAGGTCAAACAAATATTTAACAGCCACGCAGTTTGTAACTGCGTGTAAAGAATACGCAGATTCAATATGCGTGCTACGCAGGTTCAAACTGCGTCCCGAAGAATATTCCGTGGATTTTTTATTTCATACGCAGTTTTAACCTGCGTATTATGCTTTTTCCATACGCAGTTTCAAACTGCGTACCTTGGGTATTTCCAACTTGGATCCAAGATGAACGCAGCACTCGTTCTGGATCACTCACACTATTCACACATAAACGACGGTTCTACAGGGCAGAATCTTGGAAGTTGGACTCCATAAGAGCTAGCCTAATCAAACTTTTTTGGTATTCAGAGAAGTTCCAAAATTTAATATTGTACTATGTGATTGATGGATATTCTCCAGTTATACCAACCTAGTAATATAACTAAAAATTATATATGCACCCAATGTTAGGTGGCAAATGACACCTCACCAAAGTAGGAGTCCAAATCTGTTCACACTCCTCTAACGAGTGTATATTTCACATAATCTTCTAATTGGTTGATTATTTAACGGATGACCCCATTACCCTCCATGTTTAGAATCACGACCCTCGTTACATAACTCCCTAAATTAAATCAAGGGTGGAGATTAAAATGTGAAATATACACTCGTTAAGGAGTGTGCACGAATTCGCACTCCCAAAGTAGCGGAACAATGAAAAATCGCTTTCTTATGCTTGTTTTTGAACCGTTGATCGAATTCACAGATTAGATTAGGTATTTGCCATTTCTCAAAATTTAGTAAGTATACTTCCAAATATTTCCACCTATTTGCCACCCATAATTTTCCTATATGCCACCCTCACTTATCCTATTTGTCGTTCATATATTTTCCATAAATCCTAAATAATACTTCTTGACTTTTTGTTTACACCCAACAATGAAAATACCCCAATAACTAAATTTCTAAAAAACCCTATGTTACAAATTAATCTCTCATCGCCATCTTCGTCTGCTCCACCTCTCCTATTGATCACAACCTTACCCACATATTGTGCTTAATTTTTTCCTTTGGTTTCTGAGTTTAAATAAGAAAAATATCCTTTAGTTTCTGATAAAAAAGATGCCTCCAAAAAGGAAAGTAGGAAAGTAGGGAATGTTCAAGGGAACTCAAATTCCAAAATTAGTTGTACAGTGGGTTTAGCGGTGTTGGGTCTGGTAGTGGAGCCAGTCCAACTGGCTGGGTTCGGGTAGGGGTCTGGGTCCTGCTTTCGCGTATCAATTTTTTTGAACTTCCAAAATCAGGTCAAACTAAACCTAACTAGACCATATTACTATGCGATCGCATATTACTGTGTGGTGATAGTAAAACCATTAACTTTCTTTTGTTTGTGTAACTTTCTGAGTGATTATGCTAATTCAAAACAACATTAAGAAGGTGGTGGAGTGGTAGCCACTGGCTAACAACTTCGTCTTCAACTTCCAAGGATTGTTAAACTATACTAATCATTTGTTACTTTGATTCAATATAATGATGTACTATTATATTTTTGATGGGCTTTTGATGAAAGTAAAGATTAATGGAGGAGAAGAAAAATTAATTATAGTTTGATTTTTATAGGTGGTAATTAGGAAAAAGTTAAATTACTTTAGAAATTTTAATGATGGTCGCAAATAGGTAAAATGTGGTTGGAAAATAGGTGAAACCATTCCAAAAGCAAATCAAAACGAGAAAGAAAAAGTCATTCTTTTGCGAAAATTTTATATCAATTTTAAGAGATTTGGTGAGGCTAACCCATGGATTCACTTGGATTAGTATACAAATATAAAAAGAAAAAAAATTCTATCATCTCTGAGTTTAATTTTCTTTTCCTAATCGATTTTCTTGTTAATGTTTATATAATCTAGGGTTAGGTCATTGAAATGAATTAGTTCACTTGAATTTGCTTTGCCTGCAACCAAATGAACAAGCTATTACTTTAAGAGATGGATACTGGAGTTACAAAATTTCGTGGGATTTTGTAACGAGGATAGTTTACCCACGACTAGTGTTTACAGGAGTCCAACGAGGGAGAGGCAGAAGATGAAGAACTTGTCATCATTGTTCGACACTTACTGTTATTATTACATATTTGTTGTTGCATTACATTGTGGGAAATTATAAGCCAAGAAGCCGCTGGCCAAGCAGAATGTCACTTCCGGGGCAATACATAACTAGTTTACATATAAAAATCTCTACCACTAACTCCTCAAAGCTAAGCAGTTTCTGTTTTCCAAGTCTTATATGAATATCTTAGGTTAAGGTCGTAAGTTTCAAGGGACTTAAGAGTAGCTCAAGATTAGATTTCTCATCTGCCACAACGCCTTTCCTGCAAACTTAAAATAACAAGGAAAAGAAAATATCATTAACAGAAGCTGAAAAGATATGATTACAAATGTAGAAAACATGCAGTATTGAATAAAAGAACTAGAAGGAACAAATGGCAAACGAGAGTAGTTTTCCAAGCTTACATATCTGATATTAAGTAGAGATACCGGTATTCAACCGCATAATTAAGTGATCCACTAAGGCCAACTTACACTCCATGGTGACTAATCTGCTCAACTTTTATGTTCACGAAACAATCAACAATTATCCAGGTACAATCCTTTATAAATTCAAAAAAAAATTCATCAATTTTTAAAAATTTTAAAGAACCAAGCTTAACAACCTTATGACGATATGTTGTAAGCAAATAACTATGCATATCACAATATGCTGGAAGCAAATAACTAAGCAATGGGTATATATTTATTTGTTGTGTATTCATTTAATTTGGTGCCTAATCAATTGAATTGGATAGACGGATTGGTATAAATCCTCAATTGAATTAGATTCTCAACCCGTAAAATTTACTTCAAATTTTCTATTGACTAAGTTACAACAATTGCAGCAATGAAAACAACGAGGATCAACAACATTGTAAGACCATTAATCAATGATTCATCAAAATATATATATAAAAAAAGTATCCTCAATAGATGAAAATGAATTAAAATTGAAAGGGCATAAACAAGAAATCTTAAGTTTTGGTGGATATATTTAGCTGAAATTGAACGACCTATACACTTACACACTTATACTGCTATTTCGAGATATACCTGTGATCCTTGATGATTCAACAAAAGATGTAGATAAACAAAACCCTAGATTTCCATCTTCAGGTTTCGAATCACAAAACCCTTTCTCATCTTCCCTGACGTTCCTCTTCGTTTTTTCTTCTTCCGTGAAAGAGAACACACCCAAGTTTGTTAAGAATAACCCTAAAAAAATTACGTCAAACCTAAGCCGTCTATTCCGATCCACGGTCCAGAAACTAGAATTAAAAGTCATACAGATTTTTCAGCTTGTTGTACTGACGTGTCACTTGCCACATATTGGATGCACTAGGATGGGCGCCATATATCCTACTAAAATTACAATAATTAAAATCTTACTAAAACTACAATAATTAAAAAGAAGGCTATTATTGGGGCGTTACATTCTAATATAAGGCCGTCACCTAATAGGACAAAAACGAGTCACCCATAATTAATTTCAAAAACCCTTTATCTAAAATAATTTTATAATGACTAAATAAACCTTATTTAGTTAGTTTTATGCCCCGTTTGGGATTGCTTTTTTTCAACAAAAAGCACTTTGTAACAAACTTTTACCAAAAATTGTGTTTGGTAAAAAATTTTCAAAGTGATTTTGGAGAGAAGCACTTTCATTTTAGGCCTGCTTTTAAAAGCTACTCAAAGACTAGCTTTTAAAAGCGGGTTATGTAAGTTGTGGACCACATAATTCGATTTAATCGATTCTCTATTTTAACCTTGTTAATTTATTATAAAGACAAGTTTTACCCTCAAATATTGTACATTTGACATTATAATTATAATTTTATTTTATTTCTCTATTTTTTCATTTTTTATTTAAAATAATAAATACAATAATAATTAAAATTATTATATAAAATAATAAAAAAATTAATAAATATTAAAATAAAAAATGAAAAAAATAATAAATTTAATAAATATTTTTTTTTGAATTTTTTTTCAAAATAATAATATTTTTATAGCAAACCATAATCATAAATTTTTTAATTAAATAATAAAAACAATTAAAAAATAAAAAAAAATATTACTTATATTTTATTAAATATATTAAAATTAGAAATATAATTTATTATAATAAAATCGTATTAAAACTAATTTTTGAAATATGTCTATTTTCGTCATTAACTACATCACTAGCACTTTTAAATACCAGTTTACCAAACAGAATTTACAGTTTGTTAATTGCACAGTGCTTTTAAAATTATAGTTTACCAAACGTCATGCAGATTTATTTTCACAGCACAGCACAGCAACGCACAACACAACACAACAGAAAAGCGCTTTTCTAAAATTTACAGCAATACCAAACTAGCCTTTAGTCAACTATAGATAAGATTAATGAATCTCTTTTATGTTTAGTGGAAAAACTAATCAAATTAAGTGTTCAGTTTTGGTGGAGAAAAAAAATTATTTTTTAGGGATTTCTTTTGAAAACCCAAGATTTTGATTTAACTAAATAAAGAAATCAATGGATGAAAATAATTAGGTATACCTATAATTTGGCTCCAATATCGTTTTTATTGCCTAAAATTGGTGAATAAACACAAAAAAATAGGAAATTTTTGAATTTTGAAGGACTTATGGTTAGGTGATGATGAACACCTAACCGTAACTGGTTACAATGAGATAAAACTTAATCATAAACAACGGGTGGTTTCTATCTTTAGGTGTTAACCGTAAACAAGTTACGGTTGAGACTTTGGTTTGTATCCAACCGTAACTGAAAAATTCCAACGATATTCACGTGGCAGCCCTGAATTCTTAACCTCTGCGAATGGCTTAACGACCCAATATCTCTAGGTTGTTTCTTTTACTTTGGGCCTTGATTGAACGTAATCTTTATATAGTATATTGCATAACTTGCCAACTCTTTGGATTAAACATGGAAAATTTATCGGATGGTCCTAATCCCATAAAGTTATTTGTTATAGGGTCCAACTAGATTCTAGTGTTATTAGGGGGTCCAAAGTTATTTAAAACATGGAAAAGACCTGTTTGTCCTTCTACCAAACATGTGAACCCTCTTCTCTCCACGGTCCATTTTTCTACTTCACCCCTAACACCACCTTCCAAAACAAAACCGTGCATCATTTTGTTTCTCTCCTCCTTCTTCTTCTCATCAAAAAAATTAGAGAAAACAAAATCAAACTTCATTCATTCGAGAGAAGTTTATGTGATTCAATCAAATAATCACAAAAACTAAAACTAAAATCAGAAAAACCTAAATTCTCATTTCAAAAACAGAAAAACCAAATTTGAAAAGTAATAATTGATTTTCAGAACTAGATTGGTAAAAAAAATCATGAAAACAAGAAGAATCAGTTGAAAGATTGAAGAAGAAGAGTAATAGGGGAAGATAATACTACTCCTAGGTCAAAAGTAATAGAAGAAGGTGGTTTTGAAGAATAATCAAGACGAAAAAACAAATCCGTCAACAGAAACCCAACAAAGGAGTACCTACATCAAAGAAGAAAGGTACTAGAATTTGTTCAATTTAAGTTTCTTCGTAATTTTTGTTTATGATCCACCAGTACATATTTCGCATACTGGTCATCACTACAACAAAAACATAGATGGACCATTCCTAAAAAGTGTGATCTAAATGCTGGATGTTTGTGATCTTTGCCAGTATAATCTAAAGGGTGATCTATAGATAACAACTCTCCATAAATGAAAAGTGTGATCCTACACTATGCAAAGAACATAAGGTTTTGAGAAGTTGAGATCTAAAGATAGGTTTTTAAAAGACAAAGTTTTTAAAGTTGTGATCTTTCCAGTGAGTTTTCAACCCATATTTACCCTATACAAATAGTAACCCAAAGTGTGATCACACATCATTTCTGCACCTGTAAGTCATTTGTCTGAATGAAATTCATTTAATGTCTGACCCAAATACATTCAATGTCTGACCGAACCAAATACATTTACTGTCAACCAAATGCATTTCAAAACCACCTGTAAAAATTACACATTTCTACTGTAAGAATTACACATTTCTACTGTAAACTGCAAATGCAATTTTAAGTTGGAAATCTCAATCATCCAAAAGAACAGGAAAGGAAACTTCGTCCACGTGCTATCCACTCCAACTTATCTGAAACTTCCTCCGCCTGTTAAGACAAAACAAATGCATTGGTTCAAAGACCTGGCAATAGAATTTGTCTATTGATCTAAGAAGAATATCACAACTCTTATTTCTTTACTGCCGGTGAGCTAGTGCCTGTGATAGTGCCTTTGATTCATATGCATTGGCTGGAAAAAACAAATGCATTGGTTTCCAGTTTTCTCAACTAAGAGTCTGAGACAAATAATCAATTGGGTATCAACGAGTTTTCTCAGCTAAGATCTGACAATCCATAATCTTAAACAAACATTATTAGTTACTACCATTCTTCTTTGTTACCTTGCGAGGTCATGGGGTGATGTAACAACATTGTAATGCAGCTATCAAAAGGGAGTTTATGTACCTTTAACCCTTCATGAGCTTTTTGACCTTCTTTCCCTTTATCACCAGCTTTTTAGGCCATGCAACGTGATATCTCTTGGCATCTCCTACAAGGAATATTTCCTCTTCGCCTTTAAGAGGAATGGGAAGACGAAAGCTTGGCTTTATTGCCTCTTCTACAAGTACACGGACATTTCCTTTACCAATAGGAACGTTGTGTAACATATCACAGCTCTTTGAACGGAAGACCTTTCCTTTAGCCACAGCAATAGATGATCCTGAAGTTTCCAGGCACATTATACAAGATTTTCCCTGTATTCAGAAAACGGATCAACTGCTCAAAATACATATAGATGCAAACAAAAGAACGCTGAATAGGTAAATGTATATTAGTCATCTGTAAATAACTATTCATGGTGTTTAGATAATTCCTTATGGTCTCATACGCTTTGAGTGCTTACATAGCTTATAACAGAAACGACAAAGGTGGGCTCATAAATATTTATACTGTTCATATAACATACTAACCTTCCCAATTCCAATATTACGTTTCCTTTGGTTGATTTCATCATCGACATCCTTGTCTTCACTATCCTTGACCACTTTTGGTGAAGAACCAGCTGACGACTACGATAAAAAATCAAGAATAATGACCATTCTAAGAGATGCATAACCAAATCTAAAGCCAATATTATGTAAGGAGTTTATACTTACTGAAGGTTTGCTCGCAGTTGAACGGTTTTGATGTGAGAATATCGAGGCTTCAGCTCCCTGTTAACATATCGCCAACAACATGATAAGAACACATTAAATAAAGAACTTAGTTAATTCATCATCTAAGCATAATTCAACCTACTGTTCCACATGCAACTCACTTGAATACCCATGAAGATGGCAAGTTGAGCTTCTAGGCGCGAAATCCTCTCACTTTCTGAGCTTGATTCTGTATTTGCACTGTGGAAACTTGGTGCAGTTCCACCCTGCATAATATGTATATCATTACGAGTTTGACTTGAAGATATGTGATCGCTGTCGTAAGCGACACAAATATAATTACACTTTCTTACTACTCAAAATATAAATATAGCAAGGGCAAGAAAGGATCGATCCCACAGAGAGGTCTAGGTTGTCAAATTGTTATGGTTTCCTATATAAAACACCCGGAAGAATTTCTGATTGTGTAAATAAAAATAAACAAAAAGCAAATAAACAAAGCACGCAAATCAAATAAGATAGAAGAGATATTGGTTAAGGATTTCGTTTTCATTCACTAACATGCTTTTCACAATAACTAGAATTGATATTTTAATCTCAACTTTTATCAAAGACCCTAGAATACCTTGATCGCAAGAATATCCCGCAAATCTCCTCATGTCATCAACAAACACATTAAAAGATGCGAATATGAATTCTACCTAAAGGAACAACCTAACGTGTAAAAGCACTAATCAAGTTTAATTCCCTAGATGCGTTAAGTTCTATGAAATCAGGCCAATCAAAGCAATTGAACGTGGAAAGCGCACTAATTCAATTTAACAAAGGTTACGATTCACATATGATCATAAGAATATATCACTACAAACTTTAATCATATTATGCTACTTGTATCCAAGGAATATCACTTTTGCGTATAATAAACCCTAAACTAGCAATAGATGTGATTAGAAGTTCTACCAATTTGCAACTTGACAAAACAATCAACCAATCATAAAACAATATTTTCAGAGAATTGCAAACGATAATTATGAGACAAAACTAATATATTGAATCAAAGAATCATATTATGTGAAATCCAACTATTCCATAACCAATAATAAACTTAGGTACTCATATTCATGGAGTTCATCACAAGAAGAAAGAGAAAAGACTTCATGGTTCTAAACCCTAGAATAAAGTAGAAGAGATAATAATAAAACGTGGTCGATATAAGATATCTCTGCGCCTACTTATATAGGGTGGTCACCGCCTCATTCCTAATCCCAGTCGTCATCCCCTCGTATAGTCTTGTTGAGTGTGTCTAAAACTAAGACCTAACAAATCTACCAAGGCCCAGTCCAACAACCGACCCAACGTCCAAATCCAACTCCTTTCCGTTGACCCTTCAAAATCAAGCCAAAGCAATGCCTCCGTTCCCCGAACTTCCAAACCTGCGTTACCAATTCAGACCCAACCGCACTTTGTATTCTCTGTCTAATAATTCGCCTCCTTTGTTACACAAAGCAACTCCGGTCTTACGTCCTTCTCGAGCACTTTCTTTTCTTCATAAATCAACAGACAACGACCACTCGGTTCAAGTCATTACCTTTTTTAAAGATAATCAAATCATCCATAATTCGGACTCTCAAGTTTTGTCCAGACCCCAACCACTACTCTATTCCCTCTAAGCTCGATTCTGAGACTCGTATACAGAAGGCAATCATCATATTGCCCATTAAAAATCTCAGAGAGCATGCAAAGATCACAGGTTCAACCTCTTTCATTCCCTTATCACCTCAGTTCTCAACTTTAAATCCATTAACGGAAATCAGTGGGTAGTGGCAATGACCAACAACGACCCGTTCAAGCTCAACTGCATAACCGGCAGTGACCATATCCTCCAATTAGAGCCAAAGTTCTAAGACCCCATCTCTGTGGCCATCCTTTGCCAAGATCACGACAACAACCAAACTCCGGCTTCCATTTCGATCCACAACAAACAAGATCCATTCGATCATCACCTAGCTTTGCTACGCCAAAAACCAATCAAGACCAAGAACTCACGATGCAAATTCAATTTCAATCACCACCAAGTAAAACATCCCAGGTTTGGGCCATACAAACACGACCACGTACCCTAATCACGGTCGCAGCATGAGCTTTTTCATCACCAATTACCAACTCCAGTACCTACATCAGGCCACCAGCTGCAATTTCTTCTCGACTGGCAAAGCATCAACCATGGACCACCGTTAGCATCATCATCTTCCATTGTCCACGACTTTGCTCCCCACCGATCCACAAAGCACCATAAACGCAATCACCATCACCGCGGTTCAAACTCCATTCGCTATCCAAGATTTCTTCATTGTCACCTTCTCGCACCATCGAGCATCACCAGCTTCAACTCCTCCATGCATGTCATGCCAAGCTCACAAGAAGACAACGTCATAAACTCCGGTCGCACAGCTAAACCCACCATTACCGATTATCATCAACAACAACACTCGCGACTCCGTAACACAACAAAACCCATCATGATCTTCACTGTATCCTCCATCTTCTTTTCTCCGATCTTTTGGCATCAATCTTGAACCGCCGTACTCGGTCTTCGTTAAGCAACTCTCCACCGTCACTGCCTCATTTGAACTTCCCTGTACTCGTAGTGATAATGGATTGAATAAGATGATTGTGGCAGCCCCTATCGAGTGTTGCGGTGCCTTTAACGCTATTCCACCGTCAGTCTTCCAGGATCGACAATTCGATTTTCTTATGAAGCTTGTATGCCCCTTAACGTCTGATGGGGTGTCAATAACAATCTTTGTTTAACTGTCAGTTTCGGATAACCAACAAGCTTAACTTCTCGTTTCACCCGTAACTTCTTTATACGACATCGGATTTACTTCATTCTTTCGCCATCGTCTTCATCTTCTCGTCCTCTACACAATGAAAAGTAGAAATCTTGTATTTGAACGAGTTCCAATTGGTATTTTTGCTCCAAATGACTCCATTGCACCTAATAAACTCAAAAGCACACATAAGATACATAATTTACAAGAAAACTCGCAAAGAAAGCATAAATACTAGATATTAAATACGGTGTATTCTACACCTATCAATATGCAAACATATTACCACATGAAGTCATCAACAATATTACCATGAACCCACTCTCCAAAGTTACCTTTGTTTGCAGAACAAGAGCTAACTGTTCTTCTACACGAGCTAGTCTTTGCTTCGTTAGACAAAGTTCAGCTTCAACCCTCAATCTTGCCTCTCTTTCCTCCTGCATCTTTGGTCGCGCAGTATGGAAGTAAGATCCCTGTGAGACAAACTTTCCCATCCCTCTAACATTTCCAGACTGTTCAGCAGTCCCTAAAGCAAGTGTTAGGATATCATTGCTGCCACTTGTGACTAGGGAACCTTCATTCACCTGTTCGGTCAACTTGTCCTACAGTTTAAGAGAGAAAACAATCCATATAAAAAAGATACCAACGAGGCAGTAAATGAATTGACATAAAGAATAGTACTTCATTGTTTTATCTTACAATTTTTTCGACTTTTTCCTTGGTTGCATCATGTGGAATGTTTCCGTTTTTATCTTCCCTAGCTTTTTTCCATAAGATGCTCCTATCCAATCCATCAGAAGAAAGCTCTCCTTTTTTTTTTTTCTCGCTAGCAACAAAGACACATGGAAGAAAGCTCTTCTTTCTACAAAATTTAAGAAACCCAATCTTACATACCAATTGTTCCATAAGATCTGCATATCCTTTTCGGCTTAACCTATGAGGATATAAGTTTTTCTTCCGCCTTGTTGATAGGATTTCACGGCGAACCTTTATGTATAACAGATGTGAGATTAGTCCGACAACTTCTTATATATTATACAAATTAAGGAAATATTTGAATATCATGTATACCTGGAAATTTTTACTCAATCTTATCTTCACAAACTCCTCCCAATGCCTTTTGTCAATAAATTTGTACATCGCCGGTGGATTACCAAGGAGATCTTCCTGGTCTTTGAATGGCATAATGTACTTCCTTGTCAACCTGCTTTTGAAAGATCTCCACAAAGCCCCTACATTCTGGATCAAGTTTCTCTTCTTTTGGGGCTGTAGAACGAATTTCCCCTGAAATACACAACTAAACTAAGACACAAAAATCCCTAGTTCCTATAACAGATTGTAGCCAAAATATTCCAATTACCTCTAAGAAACACCAGATCTTATCTTTTAAACTCCTTGGAACCTTACTCCACTTTTCATGAATTATAGGAACCATGTGCCGTGCTAAGACTCCCATATAGCTGGACAGCTGAGCCGCGGCAAGTCCTACTGGTTGGCCAAGCTCGTTGTACTCAACCACCTTTTTCAATCCCCTGCTGCTTCTAAAAGCCTTGGATAAAGTTGTAGGGCCTCGACGAGCACTTTCCATCGTGGTATCAGCTATGTAATTTAAAATGCAAAAAAAAAAAAAGTCTTACGTGATGATAAAACAACATTAAAATCGAAAGCAATTACAACACATAGCATGCAAATAACTTACAATCCAAGGTTGTCTCCATGTCTTCTCCACTACCATCATGCATGACTGGTTCGTCAAACTCCATGCTTGCTGTACTTTATTTAACACAAGCAAGTTAGTCACCGGTTCCCCAACATCTTCATCATTTGAAGTATACCCTGCGTCTTCAACAGTTGGAATATTCCCAACATCTTCCCCATGCCAAACCCACTTAGAATATCCAGGATCAAATCCAGTATGAAATAAATGGGATCTTACTTCACCAATGGTCAGACCCGGGGGAACGTTATCACAATCAAAACAAGGACATCTTATAAGAATATGTTTTTTCCTACGTTTATATGAAGGCTTTTCATTGTGTTTTTCTTCGTTACGAACTGCAAATCTAAGGAACTGCTCAACTCCGTTACTATATGCAGCAGATGTCCTATCTTCTATTATCCAAGACTTATCCATTACTGCGAATGAACTTGATAATTAACCATAATTAAAAAAAAAAAAAAAAGATAAACATATTTTGGTAGCCAGATGGAAAACAAAGAGACTGAATAAGCCTAAGGAGAAGTACATGGCACACAACTGAAATCTTAGACACTATTGAACATAAATAGAAATCTAAAACCTGTCATAGGATGAGTTTCTGTGGACTATGTAACAAATTTAGAGAATACAGGGGTCTAGTTACTAGTTAACAGAACAACGTTGTAACTAGTAAGATTCATAGTAGCGCAATAGAAAAACGAAATAACAGAACAAATGAACACAACTGATTACCAAACTTTCGCAGTTCCACAAGTTCAGCTCCGAGATCAACCTCTGTCACAGCCTTCCTAAGATTGTCCTCCCTGACTTCATAAAAGAAACAAAAATGAAATCTCATCAATCTGCACATAGAAGATGGACATACAAGGTAATACAATAGTATTCTACAAAGAGAAAATGTGTGTAAAATGCTGCAGAGTAGACTTTTGAGTAGCCTATTTCTCTTCTTCAAATAAATATAAAACATGATCATATTTATGAACCAGATTCATTAGCCATGTTGGAAGAAAGATAATCAAATAAAATGTGGGAAACGAACAAGTTATCAACTAACATGGTTAAAAAATTCACTCAAGCAACGAACATTCAACCAACACATGATGAGTTCAGCTCCTAGCACTACCTAAAACAGCATTCACCTTTTGTATCGATAACTAACTCATGTACATAAAATTGGATAACACGATTCCTTGTTTTAATAGATCTCACTCATCATCAGTTAAACCATAGGAAAGGAAGTGTGTATAATTATACTGAGACTATTTTCTAAAAAACAACCAAGAAACGGCAACAAAAAGTAAAGAAAGCGCAATCAGATAATACGCATATTCCTAACTATTACAATCATTCATTCAAAATTTCAAACTGAGTTTCTCTATTGATTTGCAATTCCATTAGACAACAACATTGATATACCGAGCAACTTTATAAGATCAGCAATGCCGTAGCGACTGATGTCAATTTCTCTTCGCCATCAACAAATAACACACAATCAACATAACTAGTATCTTTCAAATAACAGTGATCCATTTAGGAGGATATATCGACACAAATACTTCAAGCATAAATATCATAATTGGATTGTTTTACCGTAGTATTTCTAAAGCAGAAGACCACTGTAATTACTAGTCACAATACTTGCAAGTGGCAAACAAAGAAAGAAAAAAGGTAAATAACTTGGATGTTCGGTTCAAACTTCATTCATTGTGTGAAGAATCCCAACAGAGTGGTGGGACCTAATGTTAATTAATGCTTTTTTCTTTAATATTTCGTATCACATTAACTGCAGATCAAGACTAGCTAGGTCTCCATGCTTAATAGTAAAACACTATTAAGCATGGATCTCGCACTGATGTTTTATGTCGCTTATCAACGAGCTTTACACCATTAGTCTTTTGTGTTTTCTGGAAACATTATCCTACCAGTTTAATGAGACTAATTGGATGGAACAAGTATAGATCTAAAGAGTTTGAAACTCTGACTAAATCTATTTGACCAGACACAAAATTATCCTGTACATAGATTGTCACATTTCGGTCTTTGATATAAACATTATCCTACCAGCTTTTAGGGTTTGTACATCCCCACCGAATACCTATCCATTCCAACCCAGTTGTTTGCTAACACAGTAAACAGAAATAGCTATTGAATAGTTTGAAGCTGAGGTGTCTAGATCCTTAATCAAATTAACATATCTGATTATTTGTTGTCTTTCTAAGAATTGAAGTGTTGCACCTTCAGTATGACCGAGTCATAAGAATTAGACGAATTGTAATACAGTTAAGGCTTATATGAAATAGCAGTGTCAGTGTTATGACAATGTTACTGACTTTTTGTGTGTGTTGTATCTCAGCTCTTTGTGGCCAATCGAGACAAGTTCCATTCGAGGGTGACAAGAATTCTCTGGAAGGCTATTCTTTGAGATCGTCTCTAATGAAGTCCCACTATCGAGAAGAGGAGGGGGAAGAAGGACCAGGACAAGAAACCATCTATTGTTGTGGTTCAAGGGCCAAAGCCCTGGTAAACCAACCGACCTAGCTAGGATGCGTCGATTCTAACGAAGCTCAAGCACAATACACACTGCACACATGAAGCCTCCACCACCCGATTCTTGATAAAGATGCTAAAACCGAGCTGCTTCCAAAGATGCTAAAACCGGAGCTCTCTTGCTGCTAAGGACGGGAAAACTGGACCAGCCACTGCTTCCCCTAAGGCTCCAGCTGTGACTACTGCTGCTGTATCAACTACAGCTTAAGAGTAAGAAAAATTGAAATGGAGAGTGTTTATTCTTGTTTTCAGGAAAAAGTGGCATTTGGTGTAATATTAATGATGATTTGGTTGAAGTTGATAGAAGTAGTAACTAAAGCGTGAAAATGAGAATCAGGAGTTTTCTATAATCATATTTTTACTTCGAGCGTATAAGGTTAATGTCGTTTGAGGGACTTTACTAATCTCTCCTTAGTTGCTGGATAGTGGACAGTGGTGTTTGGTGAGGGATTATCTTCTTGTATCAAACACTCCTTTATGCTTATATCAAAGACTAAACGAAAGGTATTCGTTGGGGATGTACATTACCTGACTCTTTTATGCTTATATCAAAGACTGAAATGAACATGCCAACAACAATGACTAGCAATACATTATAAGATACAGATTCATGCCTATTGTAGCTTGTATTCCCTGCAACAACAGATTCGCTACCATAAAAGAGCAGAAACAAGAAACAAGTACTTACAGTGACTGGATATAAGAATACCTGCATAATATTCAACTAGCTATGGAAAAAAGAAATGCACGAGAACCGGAGAAATAACACACACAGATAGCAGGTAGTATGTTTCATCACGAAGAACAAAACCCGGTCCAACCTAAAAGTCCATGGTTGTTAAGTACATGAGAATTCAAAACTATTAAGATCTTGTAAAACCCAGACATGAAATAGATCAAGGAAGAGTTGAGCAGATAAAATTCTAAAAATCTGTAAAATCTATAGCAAGTCTTGCTAGCTGATGAGTGACCCCATCACTCTCTCTCCCTTATAAACAAATCGATCTCTATAAACAAATCAATCTCTATAAACTAAGCAATCTACTAAGTAAAAGTAAGAAAACAACTAATCTAAATCAGAACCAAACATGCAAGCAAAATTTTTACAGCAAACCTAAATCAAATCAGCAGAGATAGATTCGGAGTTTCAATTGTAATACCAAATCAAACTTCACCGATTTCCAAACAAAATCTCACTCCAAGTTTAGATCGCGTACGCCTGCAGACAAACCAAATTGAAATTAAAAATCGAAACAACTACAAAATCAACCCTAATTTCAAATCTCAACTACAAAACCAACCCAAACAAGAGGGGAACCAATTGAATCCTACCTGAATCCAAATGAAATTAATGATTTCTATAGACGGATAAATTTTTGAGATCGTTCCTTAAATTTTCTATGGAGAAAAATCGAGAGAAGCTCTGGAGGGAGAGAGACGGAGTGAAAATGAGAAACAAATCGACTGAGAATTCGAGGAATAGACTGTAGGTTTTGCTATTGGACCCGCAAAAATTATGTGGGCTATGTTATTTTCCTCTAATGGACCTGAAGGTCACGGGTTCGAGCCATGCTCACCGCAAATTTTAAAAAAAATCTATCAAAAAAGAATAATGGACATACTTTTCATCACAAAATAATGTTGAAAGTAGTCAAATGCTCAAATTGTAAGATCACACTACTTAAAATGTATGAGATATATGGGTAGGTCTTCATATCAAAGATCACAAACACTATAATATTAATGGTCTTTAAGTTTTAGCCATATAAAGACCATAAGTGTTCATAAGTTGTGATGTTTGGCGTGTGATCTATAGCACATTTTGTTGTAGTGTCAAAATCATGAGAAATTTACATGCAACTTGTTATTCTGGGTTTCAGAGACAACGATCCATCGGTAAATAACTCCTATACCGGTAAAAAAAAAATTATGCTAGAAAAAGTCATGAAAAGGTAACATGCAGCTTGTAATTTTTTCTTCCAAAGACGATGACCTACCGGTACATATGTGCTATACTGTTATTTAAAAAATAAAATCATTATGCTACTTGTTATTTTTGGTTTATGAGACAATGATACATCAGTACATATCTCCCATACTTAAGAAATAGGCATTAGCATACTTTCATTTATGATTGTATATTTATTAGACAATATGAATTTGAGTACATATCTCTCGTACTCTTCTGAGAAATTGGTTATTTGTAGTAAATGTTTTAGTGCAAGTTTTGATGTATCTTCGTATTGCAAACTAAATCTAGTTGTTTAAAATATTGAAGTACATATCTAATATACTGGTGAAAAACATAGATTATGCTTCAAAAACTCATGAGAAAGTAACATGCTACTTGTTATTTTTGTATCCCAGACATTGATCCACCAGTACATATCTGACAAAAAAATTTATGTTTGAAAAAATCATTATGTTGCTTGTTAATTTTGGTTTATGAAACAATAATCCACTAGTAGATATCTCCCATACTGATTAAATAAGTATTTTTAGGCTTTCATATATGACTATCTTTATTTTAAACACTATACATTTGTGTAAATAACTCCAATACCGATGAAATAGGCATTAAAATACTTTCATTTATGATCACTATCATTGTTTTAGACACTATGGATTTGCATAAATAACTCTCATACCGATGAATTAAGTGTTTTTATGCTTTCATTAATGATTCTCTTTGTTTTATGCACTATGAATTTACAGTACATAACTCCCATACTGATTCAATAAGTAGTTATATCTTTCATATATGATTGTATGTATATTAGACACTACGAATTTTCTTTTGAAAATATAAATTAGCAATACGTATATGTCGTACTAAAAAAACTGGTTTAATATAGCATTTTGACAAAACTAAATGCTATACTGAAAACAAAACGAGTTAATTTTGCAATACATAAATGTTATAATGAAAAACAAAACTAGTTAATTTTGCAATACATAAATGCTATACTGAAAACAAAACTAGCTAATTTTGCAGGTAAGGTTGTCATGGAATCCATTAGAAACTTACATAGATTTGCTCTAACTGCATTACATACTTATTTTGACATGAAACTAATTTTTGCAATATGATCCAACAGGTAGTGGTGCCGGGAGACATAGTTTAGTAGTGGCGGCGGTGGTCTTGGCGTTGGTGGCATTGAAGTGGAAGATCTAGTTTTATGTTTAGTTTGTCTTCTATTTTGCTTTTTTTTTTTTTTTTTTTTGTTATAATCTTGTACCATTTATGTATATTTTGATTGCTAGTGTACCTGCAATTGTTGGGGTAAAAGATTTGTATGTGCGCAGTAACTGCAGTTGCGTTGCAATGTAAAGTTTCAATTGATGAAAATGTTTTGTTCATTCATATTGTTTATGACTTAAAAAAATTGTGTATGCGCAGTGAACTGCAGTTGCGTTGCAATATGAAACTTGAAGATTTGTTTGTGTGCAGTAATTGTTGTTGTGTTGCAATGGAAAGTTTCAATTTACAAATAAATGTCTCATGCATTCATATTGTTTGTGCAATAACTGCAGTTGCGTCGCAGTGTGGCATTTAAAATGTTTGTATGTGTGTAATAACTACAGTTGCTTCGCAGTGTGGCACTTCAGTGAAATGTTTTAGTACATATTTTTTGTACTGGTTTGCTTTCACTATCCATCTTATGTATGTTCAAAGGAAAAGCTGGAAGTCTTTTATGTTTGTTTGTGTTTAATGGCATTTCACTGCCCAGTTCCAAAGATTCAGTAACTCAATACGTGCTTTGAGTTGATTTCTATATTGCAACCTTTTTTAATTCACTCATTTGAATTCAAAAGTTATGAACATGATACAAGCACTAGTGGAAATCAGCTGTTTCGCGACCGACCAAGCAAGTCATTTAACTCGTATCTATGACTTGCTTTGTCGGTCGAAGAAAGGGTCGCTGTTTGAGCGTCTTTTTCAACTATGACGTGTCTTTAGGGGTCGTTGAAAATCTTATATCAACGACCGATTTTAACGGTCAAAAATTTATGACTGTCTTTCATCAGTCATAGATATAAATCTTAATATAAAAAAAAAGATTCAGATTGGCCGATTAGAATCGATCGACTAAATCAAAACCAAACAGAAATGAAACTCAAATGAGAATCAAATGAAAACCAAATTCAAATGAGAATCAAATGAAACTCAAATTAGAATTCAAATGAGAATCAAATGAAACTCAAATGAGATTTCAAATAGAACTCAAATGAGATTTCAAATTCAAATCAAATAAAAATGAGAATCAAATTAAACTTGCACACAAATAATCATTCGATTTAACATTCATTGATTTAAAATTACACAAAGGGTTAAAATCTGTAGTTCTGACAAGTGTAATCTGTAGTTCTAGGATTCGATTACAAAACGATGAACTAAAAAATTATTGATTAAACAATAAAATTATAAACTCCGATGATGATGAAGAACTTATTCCTACTTCACAATGGTGTACCTGCACAGAAAAATCCATCAGCTGATTAATGCGGGAGGTCACAATACTCAAGAAAATGCTTATAAAAACACTAACTATTGCCATGCACATGAGAGGACAGTGATCTATAAAGGTGGGTATCCTAACCAATATGATGTCAATCTCCTTACCTGCCTCTGTCCAACATCGACACTACAGCACAAACGTAACTAGTTCATTAATTCACGACCTTGACATATCTCGAGCACAAGATACATAATGGGTTATACATGGAATCCTAATGTAAGAACGGTAACAGACATTGCAGGTAAGACTACAGAGAGGCCCCAAGATGAATAACCAAAAGAACTCAACAGTTTTGTTCTTCCTACTGATAAACCAATGGCTATTAGCGCAGTGATTGAGAAAAGCATGGGCAAACAAAGAAACCTATTTGTTGAATCAATGGCTTTAAATGGGAAAAACCCTATTACAATCCCAATCAGAAGACGAAACAAAGCATGAGCTACAACAAAATTCATCCATGGAAACCACTGAATCATTATAGAACCGATACTGTTAAACACAAGCAACAATCGAGAAAAACTCAAGGAGGATAAAAAGTGCAAAGTTGTGAAGATTAGAAAAAAATTCCTCATAGATCATTTAAGCATATATTTTTAGCATGTTTGGTTTCATCTTCTAAATAAATACGACAGATGAACAAACTAATATATGGGAGAATGCAAAACAAACATGTGCCATATTAAATGAAAGATACCATTGTCATTATTGCAGCATTAAATATGACATGAAAGATAGCAAAACAAAATGACATTGTATATGCACCCTCAGGAGAAAACATATTGTAGCGATCTAGTTCTGGACGAAAGTCAGCAGTAAGGAAATAAAACTTGGAGACAACTCATTTTGGATGGAATATTCAATACTTACTTTTTACCCACTGATCATAGATGTTGGATTATTTTAATTCTGACCTGCTTATTTTCTCTCTGCAAAAAAAAAAAAGAGGAAGCTAAGTATTGCAACAACATACAGGCCTGAACAACAGACTAGTTGAGTGAAGCGTTGTTACCTTGTCAAATTATGCATCAAAAATTACAACTTAAGTAGTCCAATCTCCAACTTCTCGATCTTGAAGCTCATCCAACTCTACAAGTACATGTAAGAAAAACAAAGAAGAAGCTAAGTATTGCAACAACATACAGGCCCCGACAGCAGACTAGTTGAGTGAAGCAGTTTTACCTTGTCAAATTATGCATCAACAATTACAACATAAGTAGTCCAATCTCCAAATTCTCGATCTTGAAGCTCATCCAACTCTACAAATACATGTAGCTCAGTCAAAGGAGAGAGTGTTAAGATAGAAAACAGAAACAAAACCAAAATATAAAGAACCAAATGTATGCATCTTACCTTCGAACTTCAAACATCTTTAGTTCGTAGCACCATCATTGTCGTCGATACTATTAACAAGGATACCTACAAGTTTCAGCATGATATTGTTCAATTATTTCTGCAAACAACTTCTGGAATTTCTCTAAAATATAGCAGTTTCAAACTACTTTTTGAACCCTTTAAGCCGATAAAACAAAAATCTACGAAACCAACAAAGTAATAGATGTCCAAAAACTTTTAATGTTATGGCCCCAAACATTTAGCATGAACATGCAATCTTTAAGATAGTGGTTAACATAGACAAGATAAGAGCATAGTAAGCAAACCATAAAGACAGTTAGACAAACCTTGAGTCTTTGTTTTCTGTCCTTGTCGCAAAATTGAAGGCACCATCTCATCCAGTTGTTGTACATGTGTGATGAAACTGCAGTGACCACATAAAGTTTTCAGGCAAACTATGAAAGCTTGAAATCAACCTACTATTACTAGCCTAGTAGCTATCTGTATCTAACAAACAAAAATAAACAAGGAAACTTAAGAAACATGACATAATATATCTATTGATAGCTATTACCCAAATGATGTACACCACATATGCCCTCAATTAAGCCAGCCTATCTACAGAAAAAAAAAAATGTTTTAGTTAGTTAGGAAATGTAATAGAATTTCATCAAAAACGAAATGACTAGAGGATAAGCTAAGTAAAAAATCTTCAACAAGTGAAAAAAGATCTATGCAACTGCTCAGCAAATCCCATGCCAAAAGAGAATCAGCAAAGCCCAAACACCATATATTCTAAAGTGCGTAAGGACATGTCGTCAATCTCTGACAAATGATGCAACAACCTACCAGGAGTTGCAATGATAGTATATTAGGATTTTGTGACAATTCTTCGAACTGGCTTTCCATACTATCACCACCATGTTCAGGCATTTAAGGTATTCTTGGTATAAAACAGAATTTCCTAGCGTCTCCTTGACTTTTTCACAGAACAAAAACTCTTGGGTGTAAGCACCTGCGATATTTTAAATACAAAGAAATATGAGCATCTCAGTATGCGCATCTGTATTATATGTCAAACTGAAGTAGGATAATATATATATTTCATCCTCCACCACGATTAAATAAATAGTATCTAAAACAAGCGAACTCTGTATCTATAAAATACCATAGTGCATATCCAATGTCTCACTCTTTAAGGCAGTTTAGTCATCATATGGACCTTCCCCATCTTGGAGAAAAGGCTCATTGGTGTCTTCACCCTTCCTAGAATTTCGTTTGTGCTCAAGATCCTTATCAAAACGATCACGATCTCCTTTTCTCTCCTTCTCCTTGTTGGGACGTCTCCGACGCTCCTTGTCCATTACTTTTTCATGGTCAGGATCAGGTCCGTCCACACTGAGAACACGCTCAGCATGATATGTTGTGGTTCTTTCCCTCGCTTTGGTAGTGCAAGTTAACAAAACACTAGCTTGAGGATTCAGAAAGCATAACTAATTTATATTAAAGATTCAGAAAGTTACCTTGTCCCCATGCGATTGCCTTGAAGCAGTAACAGCAGAGCTTCTCTCATGAGGTCGAGGATAAGATTAATTTCTGCCTGATGGAGAGTGTTGTGTAGAGTCTGTCTGGTAGGAAATGTTTGAATTCCTTGAGCACGTCTTGATGATAGTGGAAAAGATCATCTACCTGCAAGAATAAAACTTCAGTTTCTAGTAAATTTCCATGAGTTTACTTCAGCACAACTAAGTCTTGTTTTAAGACCAAGTGTGAAAAGAAATATTTACCTAGGCATAAACCTCAACGATGGACTTGTTTTCTTTCCGGTACAGATTCAGTATATCTAGGAAAGATTTGTAAACCTGGTCATCATCTTTGAATTTTGTCTGGAAATAAAAAAAAAAAGTTAGATGAAAACCCATACCAAAACTAAATCGATCTACAAAAAAATCAACTAACTTCAAATTTGTTACCTTTATTTTGTTAACGAAGTTAATGGCTTCATAAAATTCTACAAGTTTCTTAGGTTTTTGCTCGTCCTCAAGTAGGAGGGTTATCTCATAACCTTCACGTAAAAAAGGTACTGGGAACCCAAAATAAGGTTTCTATGTTTTTAAAAAAAATCCCCCCCTAGCTATAACCCATGTTGTGTCAATTCTGAAAGCAATAAACAATAATCAAAGGAAAATAGTAAATTTTCTCCCTTAAAACACCCCAAGAATGAATTTTGTGGAATTTAAAACAAGTATACAGAAAGAAAATCAGACATTTGAGCCTTAAAATCTTTCATAACTTCCAAGAACTCATCATATTTGTCCTTTCTATCCTGAAACATGTCCTTTACATCTTTGAGATAGGCTAGGGAATCGTTGGTTGTTAGTGTATGCGTCCCTGAGCTTGTCCAGAGTTGTTGTTAACCAGCATAAAAATTGAAAAATCATATTTCAGTACAACTTCACAAATCAAAATATAGACTACCAATTTGAGTACATATAACCCTGTAGCTATAACTTCAGGGGAAATCCACCACCTTTACTACCCACTCCATACTATAACAAATCACAAGCAGGGGAGCCTTCCATAGCTTGTTGATAAGAGTAAAAACATGAAAGAAGTAAGACTACTCTGTGATTAAAAGAAACAATCCTATTGTATCATATCCAATCATATTCTATATTCTCTAAACACAACAATATGCAACAACTTACAAAGAAACTAGTAGCATAAACATTAATGTGAAACCTCCTTCAATTCAGGAAAACCTCTAAATAAAAAGGAGCAGAAAAGTTGAAAACCAAACCTCAGATTTCTTCAACAGAGTTAATAGACTTGCATCTTATATGAACCCTTTTTTTTATCACACCTTAGTGAATTGGTACAAAATTTTGCAGGGGATTTGTACCTCCATAACACGAAGGGAAAAAATTCAGTAAACATTTGAAATATGAGCCTTGGGTACATCCATAATAACATATCAACACCAGATGAATAACTTTGACAATAAAGAAAAATCAAATCAGATAAAGATGGTGTAGTAGTTATACCTGAAAATGTTGAGAAGTCCAAGTGAGGATGATAATTGGTCTTATAATAAATCCTACGACAAAAATCAGAAGAAATTTAAAACCCTACAAACCAAATCAAAAACAATAAATAGAGAAAGGGGCGAAATTTGGTTTTCAAAGAAAATGGTTGAGGTGAGTTTAGATTGAAGAAAATAGCATTCAATCAAACATAATACAGACGGATCTGGAGAAATAGAGAAGAAAATGGTTGTTCTTAACCTGTTCATGTTGAATCTTCAAACCCAAACAGCATACTAGAGTTGAAGAACAAATTAGGGTTTTACGAAAGTTACTTGCAATTGAATTTTCTTTTTCAAGTGATCTGATTGAAATAATTTGGATCTCGGTCGAGAGAACAATTATGTAAAATTGCCGAGACAAAACGAAGGAGGTGAGGTATTACTGCGAAGGGAGAAAAAAAAGAGATAAGCCGAGGCGAGAGAGAGTGAGGGAGTAATAGAGATATGAATGGATAAGGATAATGGGCGCCTAGAAAGTTGAACCATAGGAAAAGCTAGGTTCACTGTGGTCAAGTGGGGGTCGATTAGCGAGCAATAAATTAATAATAAAAATATTCATACAACGACCAACTTAGGCCCTCTATAATGTGCTCCGTATTTTTTTTTATATCTATGACTGTTTTGACCGGTCCATGGTCAATTGACCGCTATTGAGGGTCGAGGGTGTGGGTCAATAAAACCCCTTATTCCACTAGTGAAGCGTTTCCTTTTTACCAAAAATAAAAAAATATACATATATACTAAATCCCTTGGTTCATAAAAATGCGAAAAAAGACAGTTTATAAAATCTGCACACAAATTCATTGGTGTATACAATCTGCACTCAAAAGTTTATAATATATATCAGCTGCACTGCTTACAAATTCAAGTACATATCCGATGCACTCCTTAGAAATTCTAGTACATATCTGTTGTACTAGTTACATATTTGAGTATATCTGTTGGACTGCTTACAAATTCATAATAGACATTGAGACAATGGAGACATACTTTGAGACTGACAAAGATTCATAGCAGAGACATGAGACCATGAAGACATAGTTTGGTGGTATATAGACCACTACAAGACAGATTCAGCTTGGGTCTCAATCTACTTTTTTTTTATTGCAGAACAACAACTGCTAAAAACTTCGGCATATTCAATTTGTGTTGCCGAGGCGCAATAAGCTAATTTTCGTGCCTCCATATCTGGGTTAGTTTTTCCACATGCACCAGCCCCATCAGCTTTTTCTATCTCAGCAAGTCATCCTGCAACTAAAATAAAACCTACGATAGTAGTCGATCAACGTTTTTACTCCCTAACCCGTACATATAAGAAATTAACCACTTATCACTGGTTCAAATAATCAAGTTAAAAAGACGAAATTATATGCATGCAATAAGACTTGTTGTATGTAGATCCTCATGAGCTTTAGTACCACCATGCACATGTTGTAAACGTGTATTCATCCAAACAAATATGTCTTATCATCAGGACACAACATCATGAGTTAATCCTTATTTGAATATGGCCAAGTAGCAACATCCATGTACATTCTGATAGCAACCACTTACCGTATTTCCCGACGATTCCATCCTACTTTGTATGCTTATCCTGCCTCCACAATAAATATGTGAAGGCATTAATAAAAAAATAATAAATCAAATTGGAATTTATTTTGACCAAATCATAGAAATATAAATAACAAGTAGTGTAAACCACTAACAACAAAAACTGTTAACTGAAAATTTGGAAAATATACATAACAAATGATTTCTCTTCAGTACATCATATATGAACTGTGACTTTGTTGGAGTACGGCATTTACACACTAATTTTACTGAGAACACCACACAATGAAAATGAAAAGCAAATCAAAATAGTAAACAACTATCACCCATATTTTTTCTACATATAATGTTCTTCCAACCTAAAAAAACTCATTAGGCAGTCGAGAACTATGCATGTTCTTCGAACCCAGAATACATGAAATATGAAGACGTAAGTATGTGAAATATGTACTCGGAAAAAATCATCCAAACCTTCTTAGGATACTCCTAAACATTCAAACATGAAAAAAAAGAAATAACTTTCGCAAATATGGTAAAAATATCAAAAGGACACAACAATCTCCAATTCTCGCAAATACGTATCTTCAAATCAGGTATGCTCAAAGCAAAAGTAACAAAGTAGGTAAAATGAAGTTGCTTGTAATACACATATGAATAGCAATAAATATTTAGAAGAGAACTACACATATTGAACCTGTAAATGTAACCAGATGTAACAATATTAAAAAAACCCATACAATGAACAATACAACCAATACGCATTGATTCAGCTAATTACAATTCCAGATAATCTTATGAATTACCAAGCAATTATGCACCGTACATACAAAACATTGAACACATCAAAATAATACTGCTCATTTTACATGAAACTAACCTGAAAAAATTATCAATCAGATTACAATCCACCACGAAGAACAACAACGGACCTGTGAAAACAGAAAAAAAAAATTAACACACAACTAATAGATACAAAAAAACTTGTTATCTTTAGGTAATCCATATATGAACTGCTGATTAGTTATCTAAATGAACTCAAAGACAAAAAAAAAAAAAAACTGATGAGTCTATGACTATAACAGAATTGAAACAATTTTAATTCACTATCTTATATATGTACTCCTAGATCATACGAGTTAACTAAATAAAACTATGAACATAACAAAATTAAAATAGTTCTTTTCAGTATTTTATATATGTACCTCTAATTCATAACTAAAAATCAACTGCATGTCAAAATGAAAACAACTATTTCTCAGTATTACATATATGTACTTCTGGATCAAACGGAAAAAGTAAATAAACTATGAATACAACAAAATAAAAGCAGTAAAAACGTCATTATTATGATCTGATCATTGTGAATAAGTTGAAAACAAACTTAAACCATCACTAAATCGATCTAGTCATCAAGATTGAGTTGAAAACAAATCAAAAACAAAAAAATATAAATAGTAGGAGAAAGAAGAATGAAATATTATCACACAACATACCCGAAAACCAAAAAGAATCGGAGAAACCCTAGGTCGACAATTCGGGAAGCGAGAAAAAGGAGAGAGCAAAATTTTGGATCGAGAAAAACTAATGGAGAAAATTTTAGGAAACTTGAAATATCTATAAAAACAAGGAAGGTTATTTCTGGATGTTTTAAATTACACATAATTGGTCTTGCACGTGTGACGGACTTGGAATAAAAAAATTTGGTCCAACTTTTTTTTTTTAAAACTTTAGACCTCCCATTATGGTTTCTTAATGGGTGGACCTGCCACTAACTAGGTCTACTATATTAATACTTCTTGGTAATTCCTAGTTAAACATTCACCGGTTAAATCACACACCATTACGTGATTGGCTGACCCACCGACTGATCAGTTGCAAGATACGTAGATAAGTAAATCAACATCTATTTGGATTAACATTCAATCCATGAAAAATTATATCTTGCCACATGAACAGATATTTGAGAATATATATCATGTTTTGTAATAACTTTGTTGTCTACCAGGCCTGATATTAGAGAATATATTTGCGTAGTAACTTTGTTGTCTACCAGGCCTGGGAATCAACGTTGTTGTTTTTAGAGAGTTGGCTGTGTACTCACTGTATGCATATTTACAGTTGGGGGAAGAAGTGAACGCACCATGAAATTGAAGTGTCTGCACCATCTACAGTTTCAATATATGGCATTGCAGCTCCAGGTTGCGACACTGCCATTGTTCCTGGTGTTGAGACTGATGTAGCTGTACCAACTTTGGGGATAGAGTTATTGAACGAGGTGTTTCTAGCTCAAATTCCTACCATCTCAAGTATCCCAGCAAAGTGCAGATTTCACTTTGCTCGAACTTTCCGGTCAGTGCTGTAGAAGGTGATAGCTTTGTCTGGTGATATGGCCTCATGGATTCGGCTCCTTCTTTTTCCTATATGCAATCTTCATGTTTATATTTGCAATCAAGAGGAAACAGGAAGTTCCAGGAGGAAGCTACAGATTAAATTTATTAATCTTGCACTACGTCAATGGATGGAACCCAATGGTTGCCAGATGCTGGTTAAAGCTGTTCTGGAAGAACATGAAGAGAGGAAGAAGCTACTTGAGAAGGTTAAGAAGAAGTATAAGCATGTGAATCAAGAGGCTACTAATCTGAGGTTATGTAGGGACAAACTCAGCAGTGGGTTATATGCCGCTGTAATTCGCACTCTTACATCCAGTGGAGTTGCGCCTAATAATAAAGACACCCTAGCTGAACTACAGTGCAAACATCCCTCAGCTTCCTTGCCAACAATCCCATCCTATCCACCTTTGCAGGGTGCTATGATAGCTTCTACTGAGCTGGTTCTTAGTAGATTAAAGATTTTTCCCAAAGGTACATCCTGTGGGAGGGATGGGCACCATGCACAACACCTTCTTGACGTTCTTAGTGGACCAACAGCTGTTATTTCAGATGAACTAATCGCATCCATCATGGATGTGGTTAACTTATGGCTTTAGGGATCATGTCCTTCTGTCTAGGGAGAGTTCGTAGCCAGTGCACCTCTCACCCTACTTATTAAGCCGGGTGGTGGTTTGCGTCCGATTGCATTCGACACTATCTGGAGAAGACTTGTCTCTAAGTGTGCTTCTTCTTATGTTGGCAAAGAGATGAACTCATATTTGGGGGATTTTCAGTTTTGTGTGGGGGATAAGTGTGGTGGTGAGGCGATTCTACATGTCGTGAATCGAGTTTTGGAAGAAAAAGGGAACCAAGATAATCTTTCCATGCTACTGGTGGACTTCTCCAATGCTTTTAATCTCATAGACAGAACTTCCATGATTTCTGAGGTACGCAGCTTATGTCCTTCGATATCTCACTGGGTTGAATTTTGTTACGCTTCGCCGGCTCGTTTATACTATATGGACCATGTTCTTTCTTCATCTCAGGGGTGCAGCAAGGTGACCCTTTGGGTCCATTATTATTTGCTCCCACTCTTCACCCCCTAGTTATGAGTATTGCAGAACATTATGACTTGGAAATGCAGGATTGGTACTTAGATGATGGTACAGTGATTGGCGATACTTTGATGGTTGCTAAGGATCTTAAGATTATACAGGAAGAAGGTGAATCTAAGGGGATGGTTTTAAACATCAAAAAAACGGAAATATTTTGGCCTTCTCTGGACCCTAGAGCTTCCATTACTGGCATGTTTCCATCAGACATTGGCAGGCCAGTAAAAGGGGTTAAGATGCTAGGGGCGCATGTTAGTCTTGATGCCCAATTTAATGTGGAACTGGTGGTAAAGAGAGTGCAAAAAACTGTGGAGCTCATCGACGCAGTTGAGAAACTTGAAGATCCACAGTGTGAGCTTCTTTTGTTTCGAAATTGTTCTGCAGTTTCTCGTTTATATTTTTCCATGCGCACAACTTTACCCTCTTATCTGTCTGAGGCTCAAGTTATGCTCGATTCTCGTCTTTTCCAGTTCCTACAGCATGTGGTCACAGGGGATAGTCCCGGTTTTGGTCCCTTATAACAGAGGATCTCCACCTTGCCTTTCAGATTGGGTGGTTTAGGGGTTTACTCGATGCAGGATACTATGCATTATTGCTATTTAGCATCGTGTTTGCAGACCCTAGAACTTCAGACTGTTATTTTGAGACACACTGTCATCGATGGTTTTAACTCTCATCTCAAGCAAGCTGCAGCTTCTTTCAACTCTCTGTGTAGTCCCGTTTCTCCTATATGCGTCGATAACACTGCCACCCATTCTATGAAATCTCTGGCAACTGTTTATTTTGACGTAGTAAAAAAGAACTTGACATCCAATTTTAAGTTGACTGCACGTGATTCAATGTTATGGCAGAGTAACCAAATTAAGCATGCTCTAGACTTCTTGTTGGCTATTCCCATTGTTGGTTTAAATCAGCAAATTGGTATGAGGCAGTTCAGTGCAGTTCTGTGTTAACGATTTGGTATCCCTTTGTTTGAGATGGATAGTTTATGCCCCTTCTGCAAAAGGGAGATGGACGTGTTTGGTGACCATGCCTTGCATTGTGCGAATGAGGTGGGGTTAAAGTTTCTCCATGACTTGGTTCGTGATATTATCGCAGTCAGGTGCTATCGTGCTGAAGTATCGGCGAGGAAAAAGGTGGACTTGGGAATTCTTGCGGACAATGGTACTTCTCTGAGACCTGCTGACATTCTTGTACTCAATTGGGATAATGGACGGGATGTTTGTTTTGATGTGACGATTGTTTCACCTTTTGCTGGAGGTGGAAGTCGTTCGTTGGAGTTAGGTCATGCTATCCAAGATGCTGTTGCTCGCAAGAAAACCAAATATTTTGATAAGTGCACTTCGTAGGGGTATGGGTTTGGTGCTTTAGCCTTTACAACTCTTGGCGAGTTTGGAGACGATATTATAATTTTTATTAAACGACTACGCAATTATATGACCAGCCACGATGCTAATGTTCGAGTAGGTGATTTCTTATTTCATAGGTTAAGTGTGGTAGTACAAAAGGGGTTAGAGCCCAGCTTGTTGCTTGGCTTCCGACAAGTTTCTTGTCTGACAAGGATCCTCTTGACTTCTTGTTTTAACTTTTCGTTTTTAATATAAATAATTTTATTCAAAAAAAAAAAAAAAGATAATCAATTACGAAATATATCGAAGATTTTGGTTCACCAAACAATAATTATGAGATATTATCGTACCAAAAATATTAAATGTGTAATGAAGTTGGAATATTATCTTTTCCTTTATTTAAAAAAAAAGATAATCAAATATCTCGAAGATTTTGGTTCACCAAATAATAATTATGAGATATTATCGTACCAAAAATATTATATGTGTAATGAAGTTGGAATATTTGATTATTCCCACAATCAACTCTTCATTCCAACTTTAAATTTCCCATTCCACTGTATATGCAATAGATCAAGATATAATTCATTTTCAAGAAAAAAAAATGGCTTTATCAGTTGTCTACCTAATCTCTATTCTTTCCCTCGTTTCCATCGTTCATTTAGGAGATGCTGATCAATCAATCACAGATCTTTGCAATTTTACGGCAAAAGTCGATCTCTGTACACGGATATTAAACGCCGATCCATACAGCAACGAAACCGGTACAGAAGGTCGGGCTACTGTTATGCTTAATGCTGCGATAAAAAATGCTGAGGACACATCGAGATACATAGTCGACGAGCTTGTGAAAACTTATACCGAGGCAAATGCAGTTAGAGTTGTCACAGAATGCAGTACGTTATATGTCGATGCAAAGGCTAGACTTGAGACATCAATCAGAGATCTGTATTCCAATGATAAACTTGGCCATACACCGGACGAAATCAATGCTGCTGCTTCATTTGCTGAAAGATGCGAACATTCGTTTGGCAATGCCACTCCTCCACTAGCTTATCCTGATGAATTGTCACGAATGCAAGAAAATTTTGAGGATATATGTGGTGTTGCTAATGATATTGTGGGATTGCTTATAGCGGTTAGGACCCCACAACCTTAGATAGGCTTTTGATTATAACTTCGATCTGCATAAAATTGCTTGATCATTCATATGTTCTGTAGAACTTAATTTGATCTGAATAATGAGAAAATCATTCATTTATAGGATATTAATTAAGTAATTGCGGTTTTGTTTATGCGAAAAATCACAAATAATTAATTAAGTAATTGGACTTATGACAAGAATAATAGTAGCCCGATCGGCCAGGAGTCAAACTCCCAAGTCATATTATAGGTTAACGGTTCGATTGACACCATTGAATGATTGAATAAAAAAGAAAACCACGCCCATTAATTTATTCTTTGAGTTTTCTTTTTTATTTTTTTTTTACTTATTGTAATTCCGAGAAACTTATTGCTTAGAGTTTTTCCTAGCATGTAGTATTTTTGGATTAACTAATTTTTGAGCCAAGTAGAATGCAAATAAATTTGTGTCTTTGAAAGGTTGGGATTCAGAGATTTGTATACACAAATAATTCGATTAGCAAGTACCGCCTCCAGCGGCGGAGCTAGAAACTAGACTAAGGGGAAGCAAAATTCTATTAGGGGTAGTCTGTACCTACTTGAGCTAATTTCAATGGGAAATCGACAACTACTTCGTCAAGAACCGAGATTTTTCAAGCAGTTTCGATTGGAAAAGTAATGGATCACTTGGAAATCGAGACATACTTAGGGGTGGGACTTGGGTTGGGTCAACCCACCCAACCCATGCCCAACCCGAACATTGGGGGATATGAGTAATGTATTTTAAAAGGATGGGCAAGCTCGGGTATAATTTTAATAAACCCGAGTTAAACTTGGGCAAGCATGGGCACAAATATTTCTAACCTGAGCAACCAACCCAACCCGAGGAACTATAATATAATTATATAAACTATTTTTATAAATTGGTAGTATTATCTATTAAGAGCAATTTTAGCTATTATTTTCGAACCTAATAATGAAAATATAAATCATATTTATCTCATTATTAATTCAATATGAAAAAAATTTATATTATTGTCAATAATCATAAGTTATTTGGAAATTTAAGCTAAATACAATAATCAAATCTTATAATTACTGAATGTTTTGATTATATTTCTTTAAAAAACTAACATAGAATATACTGAGTTGAGTACTACTGTACACAAAAAGTGAAAATGAAAACATCGTTGGTGCATAGTAAACTGAACCCTGCAACTGTCCACAATTTTTGTGTTGTAAAGTATTAAAATGGGTCAACTCGAGGAACCCGGGAAACCCGAGAAATATAACTTGGGCGGGACTTGGGAAGCACCTCCACGGGTTCCACGGGCAATCTGGGCAAAAAATTTCTACCTCGGGTTTGCCTCGGCCAAGCCTTCCGACCTGACCAACCAACCCAAGTCCCACCCCTAGACATACTCAGTTATAGGTTCAAGTTATGGTGGCTTTGTTGCTTATCATATGGCAAGATTATTCCCTCAGAAAATCGATAACACTGTTATTGCAAATTCTACTATAAATATGAGATTGAAAGATAATGTACATTTATTGAAGAAAATAAATTTCGAGAAAATCGAAGATATATTGTTGCCGGTTAAAGCTTCGCAGCTGCATAGTCTGCTGATTTTGACTTACTACAATCCTCCATTTTCACCTGATTTTCTGTTAAAGGATATCATCAAAGTAAGCAATATTATTTCTTACTCCTTACTTAATTCCTCTGTATAATGAAACAAATTAGTGACGCCATATATAAAAATCTGGCTTCATTTTGTAAAAAGTGTTGCCATATGTTTAGACGAAAAAGTCCAAGTGGACCAAATCAGTAATTGTTTAGAGATGAATCATTTTGAAATTTCAGTTTTTCTTGATGTAGACTACGATGTCTGATCATAGGGAAGAAAATTTACAACCCCCGAAGGGATTAACAATAGGAAAAAATAACACGGTCGAAATCTCTAGCCTAGAACAACAGGTTTTAATATGTTGGGATCTTGCAAATGTATCGAATTAATACGTAAAGAACTGAATCGAAATAACTCAACCGAACTGTACCAATCCATCAAATCTCCCTACACCCGATTACAGGGGTACTGGATGGTAAACCTTGGTGTCCCTTATTGAGTTGCATCTTTTCTGATGACTACACCCAAGTAGATCTAAATGCTATAAAACTACCAACATACAAGATTCAAAGATAAACAAGATGTAAAGAACATGAAAAGTAAAGATTGACACAAGCATATAACGTGGTTCGATCATGAAGACCTATGTCCACGGGAAAGAAGATATTTTCCTTATTAATTAAGGTCTTACCCTTGAAAGAGTTACAAATATCACTTAGATTTCTTGCTTTCTCTTTCTAAATCTCTCTCAATGGAATTCATCTTTTGTGGAAGTTGTCTTTTAGAAAGACCATCTAATATTACATGTCCATTTCCTTCTACATGGTATTTAATCATACCCATAAATAATGATGAGTAAGATATTTATAGGAAAATTAGACTTTCGTGAAGGCCTCATCTTAACTTTCTCCCTTCAATTCCCATTGGTGGAGTTAAATCATTAAAAATCGCCTTATATTTCATCTTCTCATTGCTTCGGACGAGTTCTATACTATCCCTCGTGATGACCTGCTTGGTTCTCCTTCCGAGTCATCTCGCTCCGTTCGTCATCGTGTTTCTCTTCCTTGGGGAACCTCGTGTTGCATCATCCTTGGGTTTAGTATAGATCGCCCGAGCCTTCTGATACGATGTGGATTCGTCCGCGCCTCTTCTGATCCTTCATTAAATGCAGTCCTTCTTTTTAAACTTAACCGTCTGAGTTGATTAGATCACTCCTCACACGCGTCATTCATGTAACGTTGTAGCAGGTGTCTCGATTCAGACGAAATCACCTTTTTAGAATATGATTCAATGCTCTTATCTGATCACCTTATCATGAGACCATCTCTTGAGATGCTGACACTGTGACCATCAGGTAATTTACCTCACACCTTGGTCCTGCCTAAGTTTAAGAATGATGAACAAGGCGCTTCTCTCAAAATGGGGCTGGAGAGTTGGTGAAGAGACTCATACTCTTTGGCATGGAAACATATTCGAGACTAATATGGAGGACCGCAATCCATGTGAACACCTCAGATTCCCTCTTCCAATCAAGTGTTTGACATGGATCGTGGGTTATTCTGGTTATTAATTGTTATCTTATTACATGCACATAAGATAAGTTTTGCGAGTTCTGTGAGGTATCTTTGTAATTGGCAGCACACATTTATTTAGTGACAATGAGACATCAAAATAACACAATCTTGAACGTTCAGATAAATTACATTACATTACATAATATGCATCAAAAGTTAGATAAAATTACATCACTAATTTGAAACCCCAGCAACCCATGCCACGAAAAGTACTTTGTATTAAGATTTTTGAATTTCCTTACTTTATGATAATAACCAATTACTTGCAAATTATTAGAACTCCGGATTGTTGAACCTGAATTTGGAGCTCGTCGGTAATATCATTTTTACTTCTATTCAAAAAAAGTGCCGAAGAATTATTTAGACGCTGGCCCAGTCATACACTCACTTTCCCTGCAAATAATTTTGGTCAAAAGCATCAAGAAAGTCTTTCACCTTCAGCTTCCTATACTTTCTAGGATTACTCCCATCTATCAACGCAGCAACAGGTTCAATTTCTTCATCGGTTTGTGCTGCATAAAACATGGCCAAAGAAATTCTCGTCCGTTCTGTATTTCTCATTGCTCTGTGTACTGGGCTCTTGAATATGCCATTTGTTATTATCTGTAGTTGATCCCAAATGTTAACAACTAGGGCTCCAGGCATGCATGGAACACAAACCCATTGATCATCTGTATGAACTTGAAGACCTTCTACTTTTGGGTCTTGCAGAAGAATAGTTATTGCTCCTGCATCTGTTTGAGGTCTTATGCCGTAAACAAGATCTGGTCTAGAACAAGGAGGATAAAAGTTAATCTGTGTATGCACGATTTTTCGATCTAGCTGGTGGACCAAGTCATTCTCTTCTAATCCTAGTGACTACTGTGTTCTCCTGCGGATCAGCATACGCAAATATTAACAATATTATATTTGTAAAGTATGAAATATTGAAATTTATATTTCATTTTGTTTGTGTTATACCTGAAATGCAGCGGAGAATCATCACCAGGCCAATACCGAAGCCTTCGCTCTTCTGCTGGTTCGATTAAGAGGTTTAGATAGTCGTACCAGTCGAAAACCTGATCGTCATCGATATTTGCTAGAACCGAATCACAACCAAGCCCATGAAAGTCAGAAAAAGCATCGTCTTTAGATGACGCGTACCTTTGCTTCTCTTCTACAGGAAGATCAGAAAACTGCTTGGAAACATTATACATATCATCGAGCAAACTTTGCAGCATGCCCTATCGCCTGAAAATCCATTAGCCAAAAAAGACTGAACACTTTAGAAAAATATATTCTTAATTTAAGTGAAGAATATATATATAGCAGCAGATATGGATTTTGCTTGCACAAAAAATCATACCTGAAACATGCCCCATGATTTCAAAGCAGATTTTAGCTTCTCCATCTCTTCTTCTTTCTCTTCTATGGATGCATTAGTCGTTAAACGACTAACATCAATTATTGGAAGCCATAAACAATCATCTATAGTTACCTGGTTCCCCTTAACATTGACTATATCTTTCTGGATATATTTTAGTGGTGGTTCTTCCCCACTGATTGCTAGTTCTTGGACATACTTCACCTGTGCAGTCTGTGCATGCGATGGTGATGATACGACCCCCTCGGTATCCATGATAAAAAAACTTACCCTGATTCAAAAAAAAAGGAAGACTGGCTCTAAATCAATTTGTTTCTCTTTTTTTTTTTTTCTTTTTGCTAAGGTTGTGCTATGACTATACCATAAATTTATTTACATATTTATAGGGTGCAAGTGCAAGTGGGAGGCTCCGAGGCTACATATACATATGAAACTGATGATTAACTGGGTAATATAGAGTACTGGTAATCATCAAAAGGCAGCAAAAACAACACCTACTAACATTATTGGATTGGATATTATAGCATAATGCAGTTGACATGCATTGGATGAATTGTCAACACCTACCAAGCATTGGTATCAGCTTCACGTCCCATGTTCCTCTTTACCCTTTTTTTTTTTTAATACGAACCCAAAACATTATTGATAAGAGCAGTGAAAACAGAAAAGGAAGGGGCAAAAATCCTGGACTCTAGCTACACCACAGTTTCACTGTGTTCGCTTATAATTGAAGAAAGGGTCCCAGGATGAGAACAAGGTAAAACTCACCAAGCCTTTATTTTCACTGACATCCCGACTAAAAAGAAATGTTATGGCTGGTTGCAAACAGAAAGCCAATGGCAATCCATGGGTTGAGAATCTTGAGATTAAACCGTGTATGGGAGCAATACAGTCCATGTTCATTCAGTTCCGTTCGGTTTGTAGATCCATGTGCATTGTTCGGTTTGTAGGTAGATCCATGTGCATGTAGTTCCGTTCGGTTTGTAGATCCATGTGCATTTAGTTCCTTTCGGTTTGTAGATACAGTCCATGGGCATCAGAGCGGCTCTTCCATATATATTATATTTAAATTATGCGGAAACTAGCGAATGCAATTTGGGAAAGCTGTACAAACTGTCGTTCGATTCGTTTTTTTACATATGTTTCTCAAAGCATAAAAAAGAATCCCAAATGGAAGTTGCGCGGACTGAATATAAGCCAATTACGGGTAAGAACGAAAATTATTTCAAGACCAGACAAGAAAAAAAAATCTGTTTATGATCTATTTGCACTAGGCTATGCACAACCAACCAAAAACTAGTATTTGGCATCAATAATCAAATGTGAAGTGTCATATCAAGCCTTCACCGGCATCAAATGGACGTATGTTTTGGGCATATTCGGCCATTCAACTAGTTGTACAATGCTACAAGGTGAGGGTTCACATGATCCTGTGGGTTTGAGCTAGAACTAAAGATTGTAGCATGTTTCAGAGTTAAACTTTCTTGAACAAATTACAGTCATAGGATCAGTAATTAAAATTTAATATTTTCTGATAAATAAATAAATGGGAAAATTGGGAATATGTCTCATTTTCACTAATTCGTTTGGGGATCTATCCCATAACCGAACAAATTAAGGAATCTATTCTAGAGAGAGAGAAAAACTGTTAAGTGGCTAACATCCCACATGTGTGGGCTTACACATGCGACAGATGGACGTTTTTGTCCTCTACCGTTAGATGATCGACACGTCACCTAGCATAGAAATGGGCGCCACGTCACCTATTATGTCGATGAGCGCCACGTGTTATGAAATCCGACGGTCAATGATTTACCTTGATACTTGAGATGACACTTTTACCCTTATTTAATAGTAAAATTACCGAAAAACTCTTCTTCGTCATCCTTCTTCCATTGCTATGAGTAGAACAAAATATTCAGATTTTTCTTTATCGAAAGTTAAAGGAAAAATACTTCTCTTCATGATAAAACATGATAAACATAATAAGATTATCAACTCAAATGACAGAAATTATGAAATCAAGTTTATCTTTATATAATAATTAGTAGTATGTCTTGAGATGTTAACATAGAAAGAACAAACAAACTACTTAGGCTAGTTCTAATAATACTGTCTAACATTTAACCAAAGATAATTAAACATAGGTCTAGCAACACACTATCTCAATAGTTGCTTCTCACACAGATAAAATTGAACTCACACCAAAATGAACATTGATCAAGCTTACACATCAAACTGGACTGTAGGCTTCCTCTGCCTCTTTGAACCTGCATCATAGCTGAAATTGTTGATGGTCTGCTTCAAAGGGACCTTATTGATGTTTCTGATGGACACATTGACACTAGCTGATGTAGCAACAGTCTTAGGCTTTGGTTGTTTCCCTTTGGGCTTAGCAGTTGCAGTTGATGTAGTCTTTCTAACAGTTTCAGAAGATAAAGCAGTCCTTGAAGTTGTCTTTCTTCCAGAATCACTTGCTCTGCTCCTTCCGATCTTGGTTCCAGTGGGCATGTTTTTTGGTTTTGATGTAGTGGTTGTAAATGAACTTCCATTCACCTCGCATTCAACTCTAGCTTTCTTTCCCTTCGGGTTGGATCCAACCTCACCACCTTTACATGTTCTGCTGTTGTGAGATCACCACACTTACGACAGTGCCTCGCTTTCTTCTCGGGATTCATCTCTGTCCAGGACCTCTTCCTGTTGACACAAGGCCTGCCTGGTTCTCTAAGCAAATGTGGAGGTTTGATCTTTACTCCTTCACACTGTGTGCAACACAAACAGATGCAGTTTGAAAGTGTAGAAGAAAACTAGAAAATAGAGAAAAATAGATTTTTGCCTCATTCACAGATCTATAAAAAAGGAATCCAAATTAGATACACCAAAACAATTACTAAAGGACAAAACAATGAAAATAAGATAGAATATTAAATGAAAATATTCTTAAAGTAAAAGGTGTCCCAATAAACAAACCTCGGGCCAGTCTTCCATGTTTTCTAGTGGTGTAATTGCCCAAGAGTATGTGGTCCTATAAAAATCCACTGTGTAGTATTTACTACAATACCTGCAATACCACAACAATACACAAGCACAAAATTTAGAGTTTCAACCAAACAGACAAGTACAAAAAATGAAACAAATCTTTCAATCAAATACAAACAATGAAATAAAATATTTCAACCAAACATCTTACTTAGGCCAATCTGGTCTCATGGTGACCAACACACACACATCATGCTGACAGGGGAAGTCCCTGAGCTACCATTGGATACAAGAACAAGTTTTTTCAATAATGTCAACTGTAAACACTTTTCCTGTGGACCTGTTAGTAACTTCATACAGTTTTAATATCTGTGAAGGACCGGTCTTAAACTAGCTTATGTTATCTGTCATCTTCTTAATTAGATCAAGTGCATCAGGGACTAGTTGACCACTTTTCCATTTGGCAGCTACTGCAATTCTCTTGGCAAACAACAACATAACCATCTGGGTGTACATGGTGAGCAACTTGCAAACTGGCTTGTCCCTGATCTTGCTACACATCGCATTAAATGATTCAGAAAAAATTTTATTGATGTGTTCAAATGCACAATCATGGGGGAAGTGAAATCTAGCCCAACATGATGGATCTTCCTTCATTAAGTCATCCCATGCATCTTTATCAATCTTCTTCAGTGCATCCATGTGTTGCTGTCAGTGGTGACAGCACATGTTAGTACTATAGACAGTAGATAAAAAACATTTAATAGTTTACAATGATTTAGTAGTTTATATATGCACCTTCCAATGAGATTTCTTATAAGCTTTAGATGCATTCCAAACTAGGTCCAGCAACTTAGGACCCTTATGCTTAAGTTTAAAGTTCTTATACAGATGTCTGATGTCAAGCATTGGAAAAAAAATTCATATGTTAGGTTGTTGTCAAATAAATCTATACTAAAAACAGAATTTCTAAAATGAAGTAGGTGTAAAGAGACATACCTAATACAGAATCTATGATTGTCCTCTGGGAACAACTCTTCAACAGATTCTCTTAGACCCCTTTATCTATCAGACATAAAGGTCAAGCCCCTCCGATGCGCAATTTTTGGCTTCAAATCTTTCAAAACTTTGTACCAGTTTGGATAGTCTTCAGTCCTGCAAATCATAATGGCCAGAGGGAACAAAAAATTTTGTGCATCCAAAGCAGTGGCACACATCATAACACCACCATGCTTTCCCTTCAAATGAGCTGCATCCAATCCAATTGCTGATCTACAACCATTGTTGAACCCTTGGATTTGTGCATTAAAGCAGATAGTTACAGTCTCAAATGTCTCATCCGCCTCATCATATGTAAATGTGGCGATGCTATCGTTATTGAGAGTTGTAACTGCTGAACACAAATTTGGAATCTTTGCAAAAGATTCCTCATAATTACCATTGATGTGTTGTAAAACCATATTCTGCACAAATGAGCGAAAGACTTTTAAAACTACCATGTAAGACGCATTTAACTACAAACTTGCATAGAACTTTAAAAAAAAAATTAAGACATTTAACTACAAACTTGAACAAAACTTGAAAAAAAATCGCAAAATCTTACCCTCGCATCATTTGCAACCCAATATGGAACATATGTATCAAAAGCTGGCCATATCCAGTCATCAACTATCTCCCAAGCCTTTGGAATTATTGACGTAGCTGTTAGTTTCTTCTTCAAATACTCACTTACAAACCTTGCATTGCAAGCAGGATTCGTATGATCTCCAGGACCAACACAACTATGTTCTTCACCAACTTTTCTCGATCTTTCAAGGTGGCCTCTTCGGTATTTTCCTTGCAGTAACTTCCCAATTACAACCTTGACTGTCTTTATTCTTACACTCAGCGACAACTCTTTCAAAGTCAAGCTTCTTGTACTTAAAATTGTTCTTCGTCTTCACTGCATAGTACCTAAGATGATCTGTGAAAGCATCTATATCTGGAAAAATCATCCCCTTCATCAACACACCGGGAGTAGGTTCAGGAATTGCTTCTTCAAGCATAGACAAATCTACCGGGTCCTCAGCATTTGTACCACCAAAATAAAATTGGCACTCAGCTTCCATATCTTCAGTCCAAGGCACTTCAGGGGTATCTCCATCTGTAGGCACATAACCATTTGCAGGAATATCACCATTTGCAGGTATATCACCATTTGCAGGCATATAACCATTTGCAGGTACATCACCGTTTGTAGGAACATCATTACTTGCAGACACATCATCATTTCCAAGAACATCACCATTGGCCTCACCATCATCAGTTCCATTCCCCTCATCATCTTGTTCAACTTCTACATCTGCATAATCATAAGGAAAATACCCATCATCATCATCAGTCTCATACCCTTCAACATTTTTCTCCCTCCCTTTAATTTCATCATCACTGGATTCATACTCAAACTCAAAGTTATCATCTGGGTTACACTCATCTACAGCTATATTTGGGAGTTGTATTGGTTGATCTTCTTCGTCATCACGTGTAACTTCCAATTTATCTGCATGTGTAGATGCTTCACTTTCATTCACATCTACTCCTTCGTTATCAGCCACACTAGCCTGCGTAACTTGAACTTCAACTTCATTCAGATCTCCATCTTCAAAAAATGCAGTCTTGTAGGTCTTTTTTTCGTTAACTTCTCTTGCTTCTTTGACTTCTCTTGCAGTCTTGGACTCCTCCTAGGTGTCAGATTTAGTTTAGAGACTTGAAGTTCAACTTCATTCATAGCTCCATCTTCAAAATCCAGTCTTGTAGGTCTCTTCTTCTTTAACTTCTCTTGCTTCTTCGACTTCTCTTGCAGTCTTGGACTCCTCCTAGGTGTCATATTTGGCTTAGAGACACATTTCTTCTGTGGTGTCATCTTCTTTCTAAATCTAGGATCAGTTACACAACTTCTTTCCATATGAACCCCATCACCACCATCCATATCAGCATCTTCACCACCACATATACACAAATCTAACATAACAAACCCATCCTCATCTTGCTCAGCACATTTAAACATTTCAAAGAAATCGCATGCATCAAATAGTAACTTACAGTCCCAGAGTATTTCAATTTTGTAGTCCGTAGACAAATTCAACCTACTCCTTATGTGTTCAATGAACCCATCAAAGCTAATATCATTAGCAAATACATTCAACACATACAATGGTTTACCAGCTTCAATACCGGCAATTTGATTTCGAACAGTTAGCCTAAAATTCCTTTCAATCATTTTCCCGAGACAACAATAAACAGTAGTTCAATTGATTATGCCTAAATTGATTATTTCAACAAAAAAATCCCAAAAATCATAACCTAAACTGTATTTTAAGCAAACCCTAATTTCAAATAAGAATTAATCAAAACTAACAGTATGTAACAGAAATACATTTTATTAGCCATAAAATTCACGTTTAAAACAAAATCCCCAATTCCAAAAACCCTAAAATCGATTCAACATACACCCTGAATTCAAAGTTGCAATTAAAGAAAAAATAACCTACTTAGATGTGAGATACAACGAAATTGAAGAACCTAATGTCTAAACCAAAACCCTCAATTTCAGAAACCCTAAAACCGATTTTTACATAAACCCTAAATTCAAAATTGCAATCAAAGAAAAATTAACCCACTCAATGTTGAGATACAACAACAATCGCACTGGGTTTGAAGAACTTACATGTTTTGGAGTACTATAATCTGGATTTGAGATGCCTTCGCAACTTTGAAGTAGAAAACAGGCAACATATGTATATTAGAGTTGTTCTTCCTTTAAAAAAACACATAATCATCTCTCAAAACACATCAATAAACTGGATTTGTTCTTCCTTTTCACTCGATTTACTTTTTTCTTTCTCTTGTTCTCGATTTCTCTCTGCAAAGTTTTTTCTCGATCTCTTTTCTCTACAGAGAAGACAACCAATTTCACTAAGCTATCACTCAAAATCGTCCGATCTCAAACACGTGTAATTCTAGTTGACGTGTCACTCATATAACGGTGGAGGGTAGAAATGTCACACATTCACATGCGTAAGCCCACACATGTGGGATATCACCCACTTAACAGTTTTTTTCTCTCTCTAGGATAGATTCACTAAATTTTTCCGTTATGGGATAGATCCCCAACCCAATTAGTGAAAACGGGACATATTCCCAATTTTCCCTAAATATATATTCCTGAACAAACTTTTATTCAACATTGCAGAACAACTATAAAAGAATTCCTATAACTAACACGAACTTCGAACTAAAGCACCACCGGAAGAACTTTTCTTGACAAATCCTCCTGATCCACATCCATAACTATTTCTGCGAACTCAAGAGAACTAATCCAATTGCCGTTGACCCGTTTTAGATGAGATCTCAATTCCCACTTGCGGTACTCGATTTCTTCTCCTGACAAAGGAAAGTATACAGAATATATAGAACGATCTTCCCCAGTACGCTTACTTCGAATAGGATCTCTACCCGTAATTATCCCATACCACCACCCATCCTTGCAGAAAACATCAACTGGATCACTGATATTGAAATATGATGCTTTGAAGTTAGGAGGCATGTGTTTAATTTCATTGCGAGGAACAACTTCTCTTAGTATATGGCCAAGATGTGTACGAATTCCAAACCACTAAATCAACCAAGATTATCAAAAGTATCAAAATAAATTGTCTTAAGATTGTTGGAAGTTTATACTAATCTTGGTTATCATTCATTAGTGCTATCATGCAAAACAGTAATTCAACAATTGTTACGATAGTAATATGAGTCCTCCTTGGCATAAAGACGAACACTCTGTATGCAGACTATTAGGACAGGACAATTAACAATCCTAGGTTTTTGATTATATCTCATATACTATTGAACGCAAGAAGCACAGTAATTATAAAGATGGAAACACAGTTGGTACACTAAAGCCCAAAATCACAACCAAACTGTTTCCAAAATCAAACAAAATAATTAGACAAGTAGAGATGGAAAATGTGCGCCTTGACAATGGAATCAGTAACCAAACAAATGGATGTATTGAGGCGAGTAATCTCTTTGCTTAAGACAATTGATGCCCTGTATAAAATGTTGTTACATCTTAATGGCATATGTCTCCAACAATATCTCCATGTATTTCGCAGCACTTCGATTACACCGAACAGCGAACACGAAGTTTTGTAGCACAACTCTTTTACAGACTCTCAGAAATGTACTCAAATATCAAAATAATCACTTGAACGTTAAAAAGAATAATGTTCTGTGTTTTTAAAAGGGAGAAGAGAATTGAGTTTTATATTGAACAAAACAACGTGATGGTTGGGATCCTTTTGATCCTGACCATTAGATGACATCCATTCAAATTAAGATTGCAACAGTTCATTTTGGTTGTTGTTAAACTAACCTACTAGCCATCAGTCACCAACCAAAAACCTTTGTTTAGTTAACTCAATTTTATTCACTTTAGAAATAGATTTAAGTGGCCAACTCAACATCCTATTTCCTACAATCCCCGCATGAATGAAATTGTATTACAGAAATACAAAACGACAACTTTAGTCCTAGACTCTAATGCAGACACTAAAAGAGTTGTGCGCGGAATATCACCATATAAGGAGAGATAGCTTTTGGCTTTGAATCTTCCATAACAAATATTTACCGGGTTTACTAGTTGCTCAGTGAACGCGATGTCTTGAACTGCTCAACTTTATAATGTAAACCGATGCAGTAAATGCCACATATCTTATTTCCTTACAAATTCGGTTCTCGGTTGTGTTCATTTCGGCCCTGAACGATGTTGGTTTTCATGAGTGCTCTAGATTAACTTAGCCTTATAGTTATCATGGAAGCGTCCCCACTTCTCACTCATATAGGTGATCTCCTATTTAAAAAGTATCCTGTCATACTTTCTTAGTCAGACTAAGTCATAGGAATCATTAAGAGAAATTCTCAACCTCTCACTTGACAGGCAACACTGTTTCATCGTAGAAATAGGAAAGAGAGTAATCTCTCACAGTGTTTCCGGTGAGTATAAATCTATAACTTGGCTGTCCCTTTTGAACCTAGATAACCATGGGATCTCCAATCGCTAGGTTGGGTGTCCGCTATAAATACTACTCGATATTAGGCAATAATCCCATTCCCCTCGATGATGCAATTACTATATCTCTAGGTAACCCCTTTGTAAACGGATCTGCTAGGTTATCCTTGGACCTTATATACTCCACTGATATAATTCCTTGAGATAGCAATTGCTGAATGATATCATGCCTTCGACGTATGTGTAAAGACTTACCATTATACATCTTACTATGTGCCTTTGCAATAGCTTCTGTATTATCACAGTTAATGTTTATTGCAGGCACCGGTTTAGGCCATATTGGTATGTCCTCTAGGAAATTTCGAAGCCATTCCGCCTTCCTCTGCCGCTTTATCTAAAGCGATAAACACATCCTTCATTGTTGATCTTGATATCAACATTTGTCTAGATGATTTCCACGATACCGCAGCCCCACCCATAGTAAATACATAGCCACTTGTTGCTTTAGTATCATCTGAGTCTGAGATCCAGTTAGCATCAACATATCCTTCCAAAACCGCGGGATAGGTTGTATAATGCAACCCATAATCCTTTGTCTTTCTCAAGTACCTCAAGACTCTTAGTATGGATTTCCAGTAAGTGTTATTAGGATTACTTGTAAACCTACTCAATTTACTCACTGCACATGCTATGTCTGGTCTAGTACAACTCGTTAGATACATTAGACTACCAATTACTCTTGAGTACTCTAATTGATCAACAACATGTCCTTCATTTTTGAAGAGAGGGGTAGTCATGTCTAACGGTCTACTAGACGCTTTGTCATCATTCTTATTAAACTTCTCTAAAATTTTCTCAACATAATGTTCTTGAGATAATTTATTCCCTTTCGGAGTTCTAGAAATTTTAATTCCAATAATGACGACGTCTGCTTTGCCTAAATCTTTCATATCGAAATGTCTAGACAACATCTTCTTTGTAGACTTTATAATTTTTGAATTATTTCCCATAATCAGCATGTCGTCTACATATAGGCATATAATAACAAACCCTGTAGGTGTTGTTTTTGTGTAAACACACTTGTCACACTTATTGATTTTAAACCCATTTGATAATAATGTGTTATCAAATTTTATATATCAATGTTTTGGTGCTTGCTTTAACCCGTAAAGCGATTTCACCAACTTACAAACTTTCTTTTCTTTTCCGGGTACCACATACCGTTCAGGTTGTTCCATGTAGATTTCTTCTTCTAAATCTCCATTTAAGAAAGCAGTTTTAACATCTATTTGATGTATATCCATATTATACAATGCCGCAATTGCAATAAGCAATCTAATTGATGTAATCCTTGCAACCAGAGAATATTTGTCGAAGTAATCTACACCTTCCTTTTGTCTAAAGCCCTTGACAACTAGTCTTGCTTTATACTTGTCTATCGTTCAATCATTTTCAATTTTCGTTTGAAAACCCATTTACTACCTATAGGTTTACAACCTGGAGGTAAATCCACTATCTCATATGTGTTGTTTTGCATGATGGAATCGATTTCACTATCAGTGGCTTCTTTCCAGCACGGAGCTTCTGGTGTAGCCATAGCTTGTTTAAATGTTTGAGGTTCATCCCCTAACATACAAGCTACAAAATCTTTACCAAAAGACTTAGCAATTCTACCTCTTTTGCTTCTTCGAGGTTCTTCAACAATGTTTTTTTCTTGTTGATCGGGTGATTGCGAAGTACTTGTATTTTCATCTTCACTAACATTTTTCCTTTTGAGAGGAATATTAGTTTCTGGTTTCCATGGAAACAGATTTTCAAAGAAGAATACTGCATCCCTTGACTCTAAAACTGTGTTCACATGTATATCTTCAATTCCTGATTTATGAACTAGAAATCTATAAGCACTACTATTCTCATCGTACCCTATGAAAATACAATCCACTGTTTTTGGTCCTATCTTGACCTTTTTAGGACGCGGTACTTCTACCTTTGCTAGGCACCCCCACATTTTCATGAATTTATATGAAGGTTGCCAACCTTTCCATAATTCATACGTAGTTTTTGACATTTTCTTGTGGGGTACCTTATTTAAAAGGTAGTTTTTTGTAAGTACAGCCTCCCCCCACAAGTTGTCGGGTGCTCTAGCGTTAATTAAAAGAGCATTCATCATCTCTTTTAAAGTACGATTCTTCCGTTCGGCAATACCATTCGACTGTGGAGAATAAGGAGGCGTTACTTGATGAATAATACCATTTTGTGCACAAAATCTCGTCTAATGTAGATATATACTCAGTGCCTCTATCGCTTGTCAGAATTTTAATTTTTCTGTTTAGTTGATTCTCAACTTCATTCTTATAGAGTTGAAATTTATCAACTGCTTCATTTTTACTTCTTAATAAGTAAACACGACAATGCCTAGTACTATCGTCTATAAACGTGACAAAATAGTTTTTGCCGCCCCGGGTTTGAACCATCTTTAAGTCACACAAGTCAGTATGAATTAAATCCAATGGTTTTGTATCCCGTTCAACTGCATGAAGAGGAGATTTTGTGAACTTAGCCTCAACACAAACTTCACACCGTTTAGTTGAATCTATGTCGAGTTTGGGCAACAACTCCATGCTCATTAATTTCTTTAAAGAACCATAATTGACATGACCCAATCTCTCATGCCAAATAGAGCTTGACTCAACGACATAAGCCAAAGGAGCCACCTTGCTTATTTTAGGCATAACATCCTTTTTAGGATTGTTATCTCTTCCGTACGACATAGTCCGGGACCAAGCAACACCGTTGGTAACTTAATTTGTAACTCAACAATTGCAGTTGCTACTAAACACACTGTGTAGTATTAACTACTACAAAATTCCCGAACTTCGAAAGTACTCAAACCAAAGAAATGTCAAAACAAAATGGAATTTAATGAGATACTTGTACAAGAATAACACAGAATCTGAACAACTATCCTAATCCAAGTATTAGGACTACTACTGTGAGTTATATGTTTTGTGCAGTATTACCACTAGGATTTCAAAAAGCTACAGATCCCGGTAAACACTAATGCTAACAATGAAAGCACTAATGCAATATAGAACTTATTAAATGGAAACGTACTACAGACCTGCTAGTCCGTAGTATATGGCCAAGATGTGTACGAATTCCAAACCACTAAATCAACCAAGATTATCAAAAGTATCAAAATCAATTGTCTTAAGATTGTAGGAAGTTTATACTAATCTTGGTTATCATTCATTAGTGCTATCATGCAAAACAGTAATTCAACAATTGTTACGATAGTAATATGAGTCCTCCTTGGCAGAAAGATGAACACTCTGTATGCAGACTATTAGGACAGGACAATTAGCAATCCTAGGTTTTTGATTATATCTCATATACTATTGAACGCAAGCAGCACAGTAATTATAAAGATGGAAACACAATTGGTACAGTAAAGCCCAAAATCACAACCAAACTGTTTCCAAAATCAAACAAAATAATTAGACAAGTAGAGATGGAAAATGTGCACCTTGACAATGGAATCAGTAACCAAACAAATGGATGTATTGAGGCGAGTAATCTCTTTGCTTAAGACAATTGATGCCCTGTATAAAATGTTGTTACAATTTAATGGCATGTCTCCAACAATACCTCGATGTATTTCGCACCACTTCGATTACACCGAACAGCGAACACGAAGTTCTGTAGCACAACTCTTTTACAGACTCATAAATGTACTCAAAGATCAAAATAATCACTTGAACGTTAAAAAAAAAGAATGTTTTGTGTTTTAAAAAGGGAGAAGAGAATTGAGTTTTATATTGAACGAAACAACGTGATGGTTGGGATCCTTTTGATCCTGACCATTAGATGACATCCATTCAAATTAGGGAAAAATATCGTTTGGTCCTTTTTTAGGTGGGCCCATGTCTGTTTAGTTCTTTGGTCAAACGCCTTTACTGTTTGGTCCATAATTATTTAAAAATATTTAAATAGACAAAAATACCCTTCCTTGTTAATATTTTTTTTTTAAGAGTTCTTCCGTGCTAAAAAAACAGACTTCATTCCCAGGAATGAAGTCCATACAAAAAGCTAAAAAAACAAACTTCATTCCCAGGAATGAAGTCCATACAAAAGCTAAAATGCAGACTTCATTCCCGGGAATGAAGTCCATACATAAAGCAGAGACTTCATTCCTAAAAAAGCATAAAGCTAAAATGACTTCATTCCCGGGAATGAAGTCCATACAAAAAGCTAAAAAAGCAGAGACTTCATTCCCGTGAATGAAGTCCATACAAAAAGCTAAAAAATGACTTCATTCCCGGGAATGAAGTCCATACAAAAGCTAAAAAAACAGACTTCATTCCCGGGAATGAAGTCCATACAAAAAAAAAAAACAGACTTCATTCCCAGGAATGAAGTCCATACAAAAGCTAAAAAAATAGACTTCATTCCCGGGAATGAAGTCCATACATAAAGCTAAAAACAGACTTCATTCCCAGAATGAAGTCCATACAAAAAGCTAAAAAGACTTCATTCCCGTAAATGAACTCCATATAAAAACAGACTTCATTTATGGAATGAACTGCAAGAAAGATCACCTTCTTCTTCATCATTCTTCAACACCAGCGAGGTAAAAACAAAGAAATTCAAGATCTCAACACTAGCATCAAACATCAAGAAATCAATATCATCATCAAAATCAAGATATTCAACATAAAAAATCAAGATCTTCACAATGAACACGAGCAACAAACATCAAAAAAATCAAGATCTTCATCTTCTTCAACGAACAGCAGCAGGAGTTCATTTGTTCTTCGTCGTCTTCATCTTCAAAACAGCAGCGGCGGAAAAAAAAAAACATAAAAATTGTGGATGAACTCATCTTCACGAACAACAACAACAAAAATCAACTCGCCTTCATTTTCATCTTCAAATCTTCTCCGAAGTCTTCATCAGCGGAGGAAAAAGAAAAACCAAAAAGTCGTAGCAACAGGGAGAAAGAGAAGAAACCGAGAGGAGAGATAATGTGGATCTGAGAAAAGAAGTGAGAGAATGTGAATATGCAAAATAAGATATTTTGCATTGATTCTTGTATATATATGTGGTCCCCTAGGACCAAACCATTATTTTCTAGGACCAAACAATAATATGAGGGTATTTCGGTCACCACAAGGTGACATTTACATCACACATGACATCATCCTAGGACCAAACTATAATTTTTAGGACCAAACTATAATTTATATTACCAAATAAGACCAAACAGACACATGACTGGGTCAACAGGACTAGACTCTCTCTAATATATTATTCCTAGGACCTAATGGTATTTCCTACTTCAAATTAAGATTGCAACAGTTCATTTTGGTTGTTGTTAAACTAACCTACTAGCCATCAGTCACCAACTAAACCCCTGTGTTTAGTTAACTCAATTTTATTCACTTTAGAAATAGATTTAAGTGGCCAACTCAACATCCTATTTCCTACAGTCCCTGCAATATGTATAAAAGATTGGGGCCCAAAACATAAAAGTGGGTGCTACTAATGATTTTTGAACTGCCTGACTTAATTACGAAATATCTTGAAGATTTTGGTTTACCAAACAATAATTATGAGATATTCTCCTACCAAAAATATTAAATGTGTAATGAAGTTAGAATATTTGATTATTCCCACAATCAACTTTTCCATTCCACTATATATGCAATTCTTCTCGATGGATCAAGATATAATTCATTTTCAAGAAAAAAAAAAATGGCTTTATCACACTACAAGAAAACTTGGATTAAGCGACCAGGCATTTTTGGTTGCAAAAGCCAATATTGAGTCGCTCTAACCCTTAAAGCGACTTAATTTGGCTGTCGCTCTTGAGTTGCAAAAGGTGGGATTTCTACAAGTCTAGAGCAGCTAGGCAATCGCTCGAGTAATCAACCAACTATCATGTAGCGTCTAATTTCTTAATTGCTTCATAGCTTGACCGACCTTCTTAGAGCAAGCAAAATAATGATCGCTTTAGAGCTACACCAACCTCCCTGGAGCAAGCAAAATAACCATCTCTTCATAGATAGACCAACCATAATAGAGCAAGTGAAATGCTGATTGCTTCATAGATAGACCAACCATACTAGAGCAAGTGAAAAGCCAATCGCAAGTTGATTGTTTAAGTTTTTAAGCTACCAAATTTATTTTGATTGCTTAATAGCTAGACCAAGCACCCTAGGAGCAAATGAAATACGGCCTGAACTTTTTAAGCAACCAAATTTTTGTGCTCCTGGTTTAGAAAATCCAAAAATTAATTACAATTTAAAAATCAATACTGGAGTTGATTACTAATTAAGATTCTATAATTATAATTATCCACTTCTGATTATATAAACCACTCCTTCATTACACGTGATATGTACTTCAATATCCCCACCCAAGCAAATTAACTTGTTACACAAAAAGACAAAACCATCAAGTTAATGTACTGGTTTTCAAGCCATCCCGAAAAGCAAAAAAAAAGAAACGACAGGTCCAAACAAAAGGTAAGAAAACGAGCCAATGAAAGGCTTTGGACCTGTATGTTCACAAAAAAAACTGCACATTCAACAAATCGGACTATATCATTTTTCTTAATTATCAACAAGCACATCCATCAACATTCGGACTATTCATCCTCACTGCATAATTCTTTCTCGGGATTGTCATCATTGTCATCACCACATCCATCTACCCGCATATCATCATCATCCCCAGCATAGTCATTCTCATCTTCCAGCACATCCTCCCAAGTAAATTCATCATCAACTTCATGTTCACGTTCGTCTAAAGACTCATCTTCTATATCATCTTCTATATCATCTTCTATATCATCTGGCACAGGGTCACAACCAAGCGTCTTCAAAACCTCATTCAAGTACTCTCTGAGATTACGCTCCCTACTTCGAAGCTTTGAGATTGCTTTATCTTGCTTCGCAACTTTCTTCTTTTCAGAGTCCAACTGTTCTTGGATAAGAGCCATCTCAGGCTTCATTTTCTCATATAAACTGAAGCGGGTGGCAACTTTTGACTTACGAGCACGCTTAGCCCCAATACGACGTGGATCAACAACCATTGCATATATTTCTTCGAGGGTGTGTAGTTGACTTCCCCTCGACTAACCTGCTCACTGAGATGGTTCATTTCTGCCTGCATACACGTAAAAGCAAGCAACTAATTCAAAATTCAAGCTTTTGTAGCTGCTATGAAGAATAGACAAAACAAAACAACAGTCATAGAATAACCAGAATGTTCATTCAAAATGCAGTAACTGGAGCAAAAAAAGCAAAAGATGAATGGATCAAATACTATCCTAAATAAAGTTTTATGTATCATCAAAGAACTCAAAGTCTGCAAAGAAAAATAGTGCATGTCGCCATTTTATTTGAGGAGGATACGTAAAAATGCAACAATAAACTTGAACTGAATTTGTTCATGAGTAGCATAATGGTGCCAATGTCATAACAAATCATAGTTTGACAACACAAAAGCATGCATACATTTAAAACATCAACGAACAAAAAATTAATGAATCCTGAACATAAGAAAACTACACACAATCATCATATCTTCCTGAGTTGCTCGAAAAATATTGTTATCATACCTACAAGGTTGAACATGTAATGAAAGTTTGTGCCTCCATCTTTCCTATACAAATTTAAATTATGCATGGGACAATTCTAAGGCCTAAGAGTTAGTGACCCAAAAAAGTGGCATGTCTGCGAGTCTTTTACAAAGATGAAAAGAACTTGCAACATCTGCTAATGAAAGTCCTGGGGAGAATAAAAATATTGCTATCATGCCAACAGTAAGAAATAGAAATGCATAACCAAAAAGCTACACAAATTTGAACTACACATTGCTATCAAACCAACAGTAAAAAATGACAATGATGCGTATCCGTCGACTAAAACAAACACAAAATAACCTTAAATTGACTCAAACAAACACAAAGTAACATGAGACTTCCTGAAACTTTAGAGACATTGACTCACACAAACACAAGAGTTCCTAAGATTGGTTTAAATGATGGTCTATGGATTTTTGGTTGTGCGCATGCTATACATTTTACAACAAGTGCATATTCACATTTAAAAATCACTCATATGCTAGAGTTATTAGTCGAATTTATTATTCAAATTCAGACAAACAGTAAGTCTCAAGCATTATTCAAACGTATTACTAGTGAGTGAAGGAGATTTGTACCTGCCAATCTTTACACAGTTTACCAAGCTTCCTAGCCTTATGGGTCACCATGAACATGCTGAGTGGATCAATTGGGAGATTTTTACGCGCCTAATAAAATAGAACTTGTGAGTTATCCACCGTCAAATGTAATTAACACATGAAGAACAAGGAAAATACATCAATTTAAGACTTACCCTATCATACGCTTTTTCGGGCAAAACTCGTACCATTGGTATGGTTGAGCCCGTGCCTTCGCCCAGCGACCTCGGCTTTATCGGACGCTTGACCTACAATTAAATGTGAAGAATGAAAATTAGGAAACACTCCAGACTTTACCAACAATATAGATATTTTCTGTTTCCTATGATATATAAACCATAATCAGATTTTCCAAAGAACTACTGGACACCGACTCCATGTTAAATTTTAAACATAAATTTATTATCTAAAATGTCAAATCATCAAAATGCATTGCAAAGGGTAAGACCAGCAAATTTATATACCTTAAACTTTAAATCAGTGTTAAAGAAGTCACACATAATAGCCCAATCATCAACATTGCGGATTCTAGGGGATGGATGTCGCAAAGCTTCCTCATGACTATCAAATGATCTGTAGTGCGCCGCCAACTCAGATCGGTATCTAACATAAGCCAGCCTCATCTGTGTTCTAATAGCCTCTTCAGCGTTTTCATCATCAGTTACTAAGATATAATAATCCTAAAACAAAAAATAATTAGTTAAACAGTGAGCAGCGATTAAAAAATTCTAGGGAACTTGAAAAAAAATAGAAAAGGTGAATTAAGTATTACCCTGACAAGTTTAGATACTCTTGCTATCTTTTCTTCAGGCATGTTTCTAAACAAACGCACAGTCAAAGGGAAGTTGTCACTTTGGCGCACCCACATTCCTATCGCGAGAATACATTCCAGGCTGAATGTACCCACCAAGCTCTTTTCAAAAACCTCCACTTTCAGTTTATCCGTATCAGTATCTCTAATTGCAACTTTAGGAAGGGTGGTAATACCCCTAGTAATCTCTGTGTAAGAAACGGACAGCAGCCAACAAAATCAGTTTTTAGGATAATCATGTTAACTATCAACTGTGAGAGAATATATAAAAAGATAAGAGATTTTACTTATAAATCGGTGGATGGGGCGAATCGGTTTCCAAAGGAGAATTTGAAGCTTCTATGAAAAAACCTCGACGGCTTAACTCTGGTGATATATCTTCATTATCAGCCAACCGAGTTTGTTGTCGACGAGACAATCGAGGACTCCTATGAGGTGTTGATTCACATGCATCACGAGCCAACAGAGTATGTCGTAGAGGACTCCTACGAGGTGTTGACTCAAGTTCACGAGCCAACAGAGTATGTCGTCGAGGACTCCTACGAGGTGTTGACTCAAGTTCATTACGAGCCAACTGAGTATGTCGTCGAGGAGACACCCGTGGACTGCTGCGGTGCACAAATATCGGATGAGAGGATGAAGTAGAACGCTCCCTGCTGCGATTTTCAAACTCAACACGCTGTGGATGAGATAACTGTCTAGAAGCAAAACGTTAACTGGAGTTGCCTTCAACATCAGTATGTGGTGGAACAGATGAATGACGCTTTTCTACATCACTCAACAACAATGATCGTTTTGCTTGAATTGAACTTTGGGGCCTTTGAGGACTGGCTGCTTGTAAAAAGATATCTACCACAGTTTGTCTTCTCTTTAATGGCCTTCGAGGAGTTGTTATTGCTGCAGCAGGTCGCTTCCTGGACTTTGGTACATTTAAAGATGTACCACCAATTGCTGCAGTAACCCGTAAACAAATAAGGCTTGCTATGAAAAACAAATGAAATGAAACGATGAACAAAATAAGGGAACGAGAAAGGGGAAGTAATATTGTTACCGTTAACAGACCGCATATTAGCCGGCGCCCTTTCTTGTGTTGGGGGAGAAGAAGAGTACTGTGGAGTGGTCATGGGATCACCACGGGAAACTTGTTTCACGAGACCCCCTCTACTTCTAGCCATTTCTGAAAACAAAAGTCAGGGAAATCACTCAACAAGCTAAACTTCATAAGATTACCAACACCCAAAACTTACAGCAAAGGCATAAACGAACTTCAAAAAAAAAAAAAAAAAAAAAAAAAAAAAAAGTTCCATAAATGTTCTTTCTTTTTTTATTTTTAAAAGAGAACTATACAAAGCTTAAAGAAGCAAAAAACATACATCAAAAGAAAAGAAAAAAAAAACCTCTATTTCTAGTCATTTCTAAATCAACTATAGGGAAATCAGTCAACAAGCAAACTTCACATTTACCAACACCCAAAACTTACAGCAAGGGTATATGAACTTCAAAGAAAAAAATCCATGGAACATAAGGTAAATCAAAGGACTTAGAGTTCTTCCTTTCTTTTTTAAGTTACAGGACAAGTTACAAAGAAAAAAAAAATGCTAATGGAAGATTCCATCCAACCCAAAAACAAATGTAAAAGAGAATTAAACAAACATCAAAAGAAAAAAAAAAAAATCCCCAAACTGAACCCTAGGCGGTGGAATCTTAAAATAAAATACATGCTCAAAATAAGATCCTAAGCTTAAAATCAAAGCTTAAAGTAGCAAAAAGACAACTTCAAAGACTAAAAATAAAAATAAAAATCAATACTTTTGATGAATCCTCAAATTAAACCCCTACATAGTGAATCTAAAAGCTCAAAATCAAAGGTATGCATGCTCACAAAAAATACATGAACTTAAAATCGAAGAAAAGAAAATTGATTTACCCAAGAATTTAGTGTTCGATGAAGAGAAACCGTCGACGGTCCTGCAGCCGCTGCTACTAACCCTAGAAGAGAGAGAGAACGAACTTGAAAATGTGAAGAAGAAACCCTATCTTCTAACTTATAAGCTCATACGGGTGAGAATATAATTATATAACTTTGGTCCATTTCACATGGGGTGGAAACAAATTAACTCTGGGAGATTTTTTTATTTTGTTAAGATATTTTTCACCAAGTGGATCTTGGCGGGGAGTGTTCCCGCTCGGGGGAATTAACCAAATTTCTTTGGCCTGTGAGTAAGATGTTGGGGGAAATTTTGGCTCGCCAAATTACCAAAATTTGAACCAAATTTTGTTTGGTACATGTTGGAAAATTTGGCGCCCAGCCAAATTATTAAAATTTAAACAAAAAGTTATTTGTCATGTGAATCACATGTCGATAGGGCTGCCAACGGGTACCTGATTATCCGGAACCGAATCGGACCCGGGTGTATCGTGTCCGGTTCCGGGTCTTAAGATTGGACCCGTTAAGGCCTATTCCTACGCACATGCCAAAACATGATATTTGGCATATATGCACCCACTATGGGTATGCTAAATCAGTCAAACTCATATGCCAATATGTTTTTCCCGCATATAGGCATACAAGACAGAGTTACCAAATGAGCAATAGAGTCACGGCCGCTCGATGGTCAATACATCGCTCGATGGTCTTGAAATCGACAGCGTTAGTCAAGTCGTCGCCGCTACTATGATAATAGCTAATCGATCTTCATCTAACGGCTACAATTTCCCCCTCTATAAATAACTAATTTCAAACTCATATCAACTCACACAGAAATTCTAAATCTCTAGAATTTCTTAATCTCTCAATATTTTTCAAATCTAAAACTATCACACCTCCTCTACAATTATATATTTTCTTGTAAAATGGATTCACAAGCACAAACTCAAGGCAAAGGTAAGAAGAACCGAGTCCGTGGTGCAAAATACAACATGATAGAAGATGAATGTATTTGTCGTAATTATGTTTTTTTTTACCCAAGATTGTATCGGTGGTGCACAACAACATGGTAACACCATGTGGGATAATATATTTCAAAAATATGAAGAACAAACCATGAACTTTCGAGTTATAGTAGTCCGCTCCCGGCCGTGTTTCGATCTCGGAGCGCTTTCTTTCTCAAAGTTGACAAATTTGTGTGTGTTTAAGGTTTTCGAGAATATTCTCATGGAATCTTACCAAAGAAATGGTGTGATTCATCGATCTTACGAACTTTCAGACTTATAGTAGTCCGCTCCTGGCCAGGTTTCGATCTCGGAGCCAGTTTCTTTCTCGAAGTTGACAAATTTGTGTGTGTTTAAGGTTTCTGAGAATATTCCCATGGAATCTTACTAGTAAATGGTGTGATTCATCGTTCTTACAAACTTTCAGAGTTATAGTAGTCCGCTCCTGGCCAGGTTTCGATCTCGGAGCCAGTTTCTTTCTCTAAGTTGACGAATTTGTGTGTGTTTAAGGTTTCTGAGAATATTCCCATGGAATCTTACCAGTAAATGGTGTGATTCATCGATCTTATGAACATTCAGAGTTATAGTAGTCCGCTCCTGGCCAGGTTTCGATCTCCGAACAAGTTTCTTTCTCGAAGTTGACGAATTTGTGTGTGTTTAAGGTTTCTTAGAATATTCAGATGGAATCTTACCAGTAAATGGTGTGATTCATCGTTCTTACGAGCTTTTATACTTATAGTAGTCCGCTCCTGGCCAGGTTTCGATCTCAGAGGCAGTTTCTTTCTCGAAGTTGACAAATTTGTGTGTGTTTAAGGTTTCTGAGAATATTCCCATGGAATCTTACCAGTAAGGTTTCTATTGAGCATGCCGATACTTAGTTATGGCATTGAATGTTAGTTACCAAGCATGCCGGCACCAGTTTTCGGCATGGTCTTCATCAATTCCGTTATTTAATCAAGCGAGTCTAGATGAGTTTTGATACTAAAATATGACAACCAAACTTGACATACAACGCTTCACAAGTTCAACTGAGCTATGCTCTAACAATACCGGTATGTATACCAAACCGCCTGGGACCAACAGTTCTTTTCGAGTATGCATACGGGTATGCGATGATCCGGTTCACGAGTTCACAGACTTTTTAAGTTGTGCATACCGGTATGCATACCAAAAGCTGTTTTCGACATATAGCTACTCCGATACGTGTACTGAGTACATATATGTTGGCTTCAGACCTTAACAGTTTTCCCAGTTTGTAAGACTGGTATGTATACTATAACAACTCTTCATTAAAGTCAACAGTATATGCATACCAGATATGCATACATCTGATTCACGAATTCAGGCTCAAGAGGTATGCGTATCACAGCTATCAACTTCATTGAATGTCATCTATCAATTTTAACTCAATTTTGACCAATTTCACTTGTTATCCATCAATTTTACCCAATACCGGTTGACCCCACTCAATTTCTGTAGGATTTCATCGGTTTCCAAGTAACAATCACTTAGTATCCAACAAACAAGAATGGATGTATTTACTTTGATCGATTAATGTTCAACCTATGATATTTCAATTATGGTATGTATACCAGTATGTATACCTTAAGACATAACCGAGTTTTCGGAGTTCACAAATTTTTTCCGGTATGCGTACTAGTATAGATACCATTAAAACATAACCGAGTTCCGTAGTTCACAGATTTTTTGGGTATGCGTACATGAAAACACGACCCAAATACACCACAATCTTTTTATTTCAACCTATAAGTCTATACCAAATGTGATTGACTATGGACAAAGTCGAGACAATACGACAATTTAATATTCAAAAGATAAGCATTATACTTCTTAGTTTAATTCATTAATACTATGATCATACTATTATGATCATGTCACATCACTAGAGTATTATATACAATATGTACATTGTATACCGCTTCATGATTATGTTTTCAATGTAGCACGACTTAAAAGATACATTAGGAATGAAACAGTTCAAGTCAATATTACTAACCTCAAGTGGACGGATAATGTCGTCGTTGTAGTTCGTTACTTCTTCACGTTCTTCAGGTCTTCGGAATAATACTTGTATGTCTCAACATTCCTAGACTTTCTATTCTAATTTAAACAAAGTTGACTCTGGTATTTAATCAAGCGAGTCTAGATGAGTTTTGATACTAAAATATGACAACCAAACTTGACATACAACGCTTCACAAGTTCAACTGAGCTATGCTCTAACAATACCGGTATGTATACCAAACCAGTTCTGGGACCAACAGTTCTTTTCGAGTATGCATACAGGTATGCGTACTGATCCCGGTTCATGAGTTCACAGACTTTTTAAGTTGTGCATACTGGTATGCATACCAAAAGCTGTTTTCGACATATAGATACTCCGATACGTGTACTGAGTACATATATGTTGGCTTCAGACCTTAACAGTTTTCCCAGTTTGTAAGACTGGTATGTATACTATAACAACTCTTCATTAAAGTCAACAGTATATGCATACCAGATATGCATACATCTGATTCACGAATTCAGGCTCAAGGGGTATGCGTATCACCGCTAGCTCTTGAATGTCAGATCCAGGGGGTATGGGTACCTTCCTCTATTCCTGAACTCAAACCCAAGGGGTTTGCATACTGTACCTTCCCATATTCTCGAAAGTAAACCAACTGAATGATCCTTGACAATATGTATATAGAGTTTATACCTTTGTAGTTACTTCTATTTCTTCGGTATCGTTTTAAAAATGGATTCCCGATTATAAATTACACCGACCTTGCCCGAAACCTACTATTTGGTTTAGACAAGTGCGTCTCAATCTGATAATGTACTCAAGACACAAGTTTCCAAAAGATCAATTTTAAAGAAAATAGCTAGTGAACAAGAAATTTTTTAACTTAGTTTGCTAAAGATCTATGAATATCAATTGCTTGAATATGTTTCGAGTTTAAACAAGACAATCTTGAACTTGAAATTTGTCTTAGAATTGTGTATGAGAAATATAGCAAAAGTAAACTATAGCCATGGTCAAGGTATGCATGAGAGTATGCTTAGCCTTAGGCACTTCATGTACTTTTGCCTTTGCACTTAAGATTCCTAACTAGGTTCGGTCAACAAGGTATGCATACCAAGTATGGGTACCTTTGGTCGTTGTGAAATCAAATCCAAAAGGTGTGGATACCTGTACGCGCACGTGCTCCTGGAAGTTCGCAAAGTCATCTCGGAAGGGTAGGCATACCTGTATCCGTATTGTCAAGAAGTCCCGAACTCAGATCAAAAGTGTATGCATACTGACAGTAAACAATTGGTTCTTTTCTTGGGAAATTTTCCGAAAGATTAATTTTAAATAAAATTATTTGTGAACAATAAATTAATTGTTCTAACTGAGTTTGTTAAAGATCTATGAATATCCGTTGCTCGAATATATTTCCATAGTTTAATCAAGACAAGCTTGAATTTGAAATTTATCTTGAAAATTGATATCTTCTCTAATATCTTCCATAACTCCAAAATCTTCATCTTTTTAATGGAAAATATCTTATGGTATAATTTTTATGTTATTCATCACAATGTTTGCTTCTCCAATTTAAACTCTCTATTAATTAGATAAATCAAATCTTGAAAGATATTCTCTTTTATTACACAAAATTTGCATAAAAATTCGTTTTCAAAGGAACTAAAAGGGGTGCGAGTTATCAAAGACGTGGGTACCTTTAATAATTTTAAGGGTGCCTTTAGTAATTTTCTCGGTGGGTGGGTGGGTGGGGGTACCTTTAGTAAATCCGATAATGTTCATTTCTATTAGACAGAATTTTGAATAATGTATATAAAATGGACGGGAATGAACCGAAGATTTATCATCGTCGAAAATGCGCATACAGAAATAGGATTAAACACTAATAATGTGTAAGAATCCATTGAATGGAAAAAAATCGCAAAATGAAAAAGAATGGAAAATGTCTTTATTGACCATCATCATCTAATAAAAAATAGAAAATTGTTTAAGAAGACTTTGGGTTCAAGAACCACAAATTTTATATACCAACAAATTTTTAATGATTTTATTTAAAAATTAGATTTGCAAGAATTTATTAATTACCAGCATAAATTAAATTACATTTGAAGAAAATGTTAGATTAGTACAAAAATAAACAAAATTATTATGGATTATGTATGAAAAAAAATGTGAATCCCTTATTTTATTTTATTTTATTTTTGATGGAAAATCAAAACTTAGATCCACTTAAAATATAACAATAGTGATCCGTATGACATTAATTAAACTGTCCAATAAGACTAAAACCCATAATCCAGCGCTACAACCCGTAATCGACCGCCGCTAAGAACTCAAGAGGATTCTAAAATGTATAATCGAAGGCAATCAATTCAAAAGGAAAACTCATACGGATTGCCATGTTTAATCGACGGCTATTATCTCAAAAAGAAAACTCATACGGATTGGAACTTTATCCAACGACCACAAGTTTGTTTTGAATTGGAGAAACTTTTTAGGCGGCAAAGTTCAACTTGGTTTGAATTAAAGGTTCCTTCTCGTGGCAAAATTCTCACCACTTGTGTTTAGGTCCAATAAAAAGGATGACAAAATTCTTTCACGTGTTTGCTTGGAAACGAAAATGCTATATAAACAGCTTTATAACAGCTGAATAACAGCGGTTGATGTTGTGGCAGATGACGTGTTAGGGAGTTATGATTTTTACTTTGCCACCTCACCAACTAAGATATTACCAGAACTTTTTACAGATCTGTAAAGTATACCCTTCTATTTTTTTGATAACTTTAATCCTTCATGATTAATAATGGCTGTGAACCTTTGAGTATTAAACAGTTTTGTGTATAGTTCATAGCGGAAAGAGATCTCTTTATTCAAAACTCAAGTCAAGAGATTCAATTTCATTGAAAGTGATAATCATTCGCTCTCAAAAGCAATCAGTCATCTGATTGAGGTTTTTCTTCTAACCAAAATTGTACAGAGCCCCTCCCAAAGTAGCTTTCCAACATACCCATGAAATCTTATTATCACTGGAGCAATTTGATACTGTATACGGGGCTAATATGGGGGGAGAGTCCGGAGATGGGAGCTAGCGATCCATATTTTGTTCTGATTTTGTGTATGTTTCTATGAAGAAGGGAGAACCTTTAAAAAAGAGAAATTAAATTTTTATGCTATCCTTGGTAGCCATTAATGGCCGACGATAACGAAACAAAAAATTTGGCAAGAGAGAAAATAGGGTAGCCTGATCTTTCGTTAGATACAATGAACATAAATTTGATGGACAAAGATTTACCCATTTGAGAAATCCAACAGTATACATATTCGCATTTTTCTTTTTCTTTTGAGGTGTCAAAGATAGACCTGCTCTCTCCAGCACATCACCGCCAAATCACCAAACGCTGTTATTCAGCTGTCATTCAGCGGTTCATGTAGCACGGTTGGCTTGGAAAGTAACAACTAACAGCGTTTTCAATGGGATGATCCTTGTATTTTTGAAAATTTACTCACGAACAAACTAATTCTTTTTATTACATGACTAATTTTGTACCTGCTGATGATGGTTTAAAAAATGAATGCTAAATTTTCAATGGGATGATAATCATGATATCCTTGTATCCTTGAAATAAATCTTATTCCCCAACATACTATTCTTCTTATTACATAACTAAATTTAGAATCGCTAAAACCAAAAGCTTAGTAAACAAATCACAAATTTTAAAATCTAACTTTCATTTGAAAGGGTGGTGTTGTTGAGATAGGATTGTACCACTACCAACCAAATGTTTTGAATTGCTGGTCCACTGTGCCTCAAAGTAAATAGCGACTCGAGCACTTTTGTAGTTGCTGTGGATAACTTGAAAAAGTGATGTACCAACCTAACACCTTTTTTGGTCGCTACGAAATAGTGGAAATAAATTTTAAGCAAGCAAACTATATGGTGGTTGCAAACTTGGTTGCTTAACCATTAGAGCGACCAAAATTTCGGGAGCTTGCTAAGATTTTGGTCGCTTAATCCATGTTTTCTTGTAGTGTCAGTTGTCTACCTAATGTCTATTCTTTCCCTCGTTTTCATCATTCATTTAGGAGATGCTGAATCGATCCCAGATCTTTGCCAATTTACGCAATCAATCGATCTCTGTACACAGATATTAAACGCCGATCCTGACAGCAAAGAAACCGATACAGGAGGTCGGGCTGAAATTATGCTTAATGCTGCGATAAGCAAAGCTGTGGACACATCGAGATACATACTCGACGAGCTTGTTAAAACTTATACTGACGCAAATGCAGTTAGAGTTGTCACAGAATGCAGTACGTCATATGACAATGCAAAGGCTAGACTTGAGACATCAATCAGAGATCTGTATTCTGATGATGACCTTGGCTATGCACAAGATGAAATCCATGCTGCTGTTTCATGTGCTGATAGTTGCACAAATTCGTTTGGCAGTGCCACTCCTCCACTAGCTTATCCTGATGCATTGGCACAAAGGGAAAAATCTTTTCAGGATATATGTGGTGTTGCTAATGATATTGTGACACAGTATATGTTAGGCGACTGACGAAGCCAGGGCAATTTAGACTTGTTTTTAAGATGAGTTCTACCCATTTGTTTATGGCGATTAGGTCCTTACAACCTTAGATAGATTTTTGATAATAACTTCGATCTGCATAAAATCGCTTGATCTTTCATATGTTTTGTAGAACTTAATTGATCTGAATAATGAGAAAATCATTCATTTATAGGATATTAATTAAGTAATTGCGGTTTTGTAAACGTTAAGTTAGGCTTTGAGGTAACAAATAACCCATATTACGTTAAGATTCGATCATCTTTAAAATTTAACCGAGCCCCCATTGGTGCTGCCCCAAATTAGTCCTTACTGACCCAATCCTGTCGCACTCAAGTGGATCCAGAGATTGATTTTTGTTTTTACCCGTTGTAGTTTTACGCATTCACGGGAACGGATTATATGATCGGGAAACTTACTGATAGATTTAGCTCCCCGTTACTTCAGCTTAATTGAAAACATTAATGCAAAATTTAGGTTGATTTTTTTTTTTATCAAAGATTTTATTGATTGATTGAAACCATTTTGACACTGCTAAATATATATGCGTGCATTATGATATGATTTATAAGTCTGTGCATTTAACGTATAGTTTCTCCCATAATGTTGTGCGATTATTTTCCTTGAAGTTATTATGGTGAGACTCTTTAGGTATCACCACAGTGATACTCGAATAATTTTATCTTAGCAATAATCATAATGATATTGTAAGCACGAATTCGCCAAACCGTAAAGGTACGGTTTCGCGATTATCAATTATTTTTTTTGATCAAAATAGAAGAGTTATATTAAAATAGAGGAATGTACAATAAAGCTACCAGAGGTAGCCGAGAAGAAAAGATAAAATTGCAGATTACATGAAAATAGATTCTCAAGATTTATGAACTGAACTTGCAAAATTCAGATGAACTTTTTTACCCTTGCTACTTCCCAACTAAGCAGTAAGCACCATAGACTTGATATCAATAATCACGTCTAGGTATTTTTTGAATAAGTAATCGGTTCAAACTTTCTGCAGTTGCGTTCACCTCAAACAATCCAAATAATTGCTACAAGAATCAAACCCCAAATGAGATTACCTCAACCGGAGAAGAAGTTCATATCCCAACCATGAGCCAAAGATCGGAAAGACCTAAGAAAGACCCATGCCCATCCCCCACCTAGAGAAATAGAATTCCAAATTTTAAAAGCAACTTTACGGTGGAGAAATAAATGGTCTTGTGTTTCTTCAGTGTTGCCACACATAATGCACGAGTTATATAACGACATTCCTTTGTGATTCAAGATATCCATTGTGTTAAGTTTTCCATGCACTAGACAGTAGACACCAAGCTAGAAACTTTACTTTAGGTGGAATATCTGACTTCCAAATAAAAGAGGCAGGGTAATCATCGAGACCATCAGCTGAAACTAATTTAGCATAAAGTGATTTTACACTACAAATACCTGAAGTTTGAAGAGCCCATCTTCTAGTATCAGGTAATATACAATGTTGGAGGAGTATCACCTACTATCAGAAGCAGAGAAGCGTACTCCATAGCTTCACCGTCGGACAATAATCTCTTGAAGTTAAAAATCCAGCTACCATCTTCGGTTATCATGTCAGCAAGTTTAACATTTTTGACCCTACAAATACTGAAAAGACTTGGGAATGAACCAGCCAACGTAAAAGTACCAATCCAGATATCATTCTCTGATTAGGAGTTTGATGTTATATATATATATATATATATATATATATATATATATGTGTGTGTGTGATGTAATAATAAATATTATGTATTGAATTATGAAAATTAGGAGTTTGATTACACTCGAAGTAATCGTTGGGAGGACTGGTGTCCCTCGAATGATGCCAGAGATACTGGTGTCCTCTAATGAAGCCTCAACAATCGGTTCTCTGTCATATTCTTCTTCACTTTGTAGGCGAAATCAAGACAAGCTATGCGAGTCCATAACAGATCCTTCTTCTTTACTGCTTACTTCGACTAAATTACCATGATGAAATCCCCACATTGCTGTTAACTGCTATAGCGGGAGAAAGAGAGAACCGATTTTAGAGACAGAATGAATGAATGGTAAAAGCTGAGGGTGGAGGTTAATATTTATACACAGCTGAACGGTGAAAAAGAGTAATTGCAAGCTCAAACTGGACAAGGATTTGGAAACTAAATTCAGGAGGGAATGAAACACGGCCATGCATGAAGCTCGAACTGGACAAGTATTTGGAAACTGATTTGGAAGCTGAGTGTAGAAGTTACTTTGACAATGAAGCTGACTGACCTTGGGCCTTCCCTTTTGGACATTGTCCCTGCAATGTGTATAAAAGATTGGTGCCGAAAACATAAAAGTGGGTGCTACTAATGATTTTTGAACCAATGATTCTAAACAAACGGTTCCGTGAAACAAAATTAAAACCGCCTAGACTCGTTGGGAGGCCCCACTGTTGATGGTGGTTTTTAAACAAGGGGTAAAATCGTAAAACCCCATGACCTAGTGTTACCCGCAACACATTAACTAAGAGCATTTAACTCAGGTGTAGATAATTAATAGGGGTATTTTTTCAAAATACCAGATTAGGGTTTTCGACACAAACCCTAATTCCAAAACTAAGCCGCACACTGCGCACCATGGCAACAATGCCAAACTAAGTCGCACACTGCGCACCACGGCAACCATGCCAAACCAAGCCGCACACTGCGCACCATGGCAACAATGCCAAACCAAGCCGCACACTGCGCACCATGGCAACCATGCCAAACCAAGCCGCACACTGCGCACCATGGCAACAATGCCAAACCAAGCCGCACACTGCGCACCACGGCAACCATGCCAAACCAAGTCGCACACTGCGCACCACGGCAACCATGCCAAACCAAGCCGCACACTGCGCACCATGGCAACAATGCCAAACCAAGCCGCACACTGCGCACCACGGCAACCATGCCAAACCAAGCACACTGCGCACCACGGCAACCATGCCAAACCAAGCCGCACACTGCGCACCATGGCAACAATGCCAAACCAAGCCGCACACATGCGCACCACCGCGGCAACCATGCCAAACCAAGCCGCACACCGCGCACCACGGCAACCATGCCAAACCAAGCCGCACACTGCGCACCATGGCAACAATACCAAACCAAGCCGCACCACTATGGCGCCACCGCAACAACGCAAAACCAAGCCGCACATCAGCACCATGGCAAACAACGCCAAAACCAAACTACATATCACACTCATTGGCAACCATGCCAAACCAAGCCGCTATGCCATTGGCGCATGCCAAATATAGCGCCCTAGGCTTGCAAAACGTGCAACTAGGTCAACATGGCCGTACGTGCCATTGGCACATGCCAACGCGTACCACAAGCCATATTTCCAAGCCGCTATGCCATTGGCGCATGCCAAATATAGCGCCCTAGGCTTGCAACACGTGCAACTAGGTCAACATGGCCGTACGTGCCATTGGCACGTGCCAACACGTACCACAAGCCATATTTCCAAGTCGGCCACGCATGCCATTGGCACATGCCAACATGCTCGCTGGCAGCTTTTCCTACCAAGGCCACGGCCCTAACGGCCACGCATGCCATTGGCACATGCCAACATGCTCGCTGGTAGCTTTTCCTACCAAGGCCACGGCCCTAACGGCCACGCATGCCATTGGAACATGCCAACATGCTCCTTTTGGTAGCTTTTCCTACCAAGGCCACGGCCCTAACGACCACGCATGCCATTGGCACATGCCAACATGCTCGTTGGTAGCTTTTCCTACCAAGGCCACGGCCCTAATGGCCACGCATGCCATTGGCACATGCCAAACACACATGTTGGTAGCCTAACTTGCAAACCGTGCAACCTACCACCAAGGCATTCCGCACATGCCAAACACACACGCATTTGGTAGCCTAACTTGCAAACCGTGCAATCTACCACCAAGGCATTCGCACATGCCATTGGCACATGCCAAACACACACGGTTGGTAGCCTAACTTGCAAACCGTGCAACCTACCACCAAGGCATTCCGCACATGCCATTGGCACATGCCAAACACACACGCTGGTAGCCTAACTTGCAAACCATGCAACCTACCACCAAGGCATTCCGCACATGCCAAACACACACCTTATTTGGTAGCCTAACTTGCAAACCGTGCAACCTACCACCAAGGCATTCCGCACATGCCATTGGCACATGCCACACACGCCACTAGCGCTCGGCTTTGCCACTTACACTCAACATACAACCTACCACCAAGGCATTCCGCACATGCCATTGGCACATGCCACGCACGCCACTAGCGGCTACGGCATTACCACTTGCGCTCGAAGTACAACCCGCAACAAGGGCATTCCGCACATGCCAATGGCACATGCCACACGCGCCACTAGAGCGCCACTTGCACTCAAGGTGCAACCAACTAGATATCAACACAACCGGGGATGCTTTCCGGGGTTTTGGTTTGGCGGTCACTGACTGCCCGGCGTACACTACGCTCACATTAAGAAAGCGTGAAAAGGAATAAAGCGGTCAAATAAATGAGGAAATAATGGTGAAAACGTTTTCACCCATTAACACCATGCGGTTACCACCTCCTCCCATTATTTCACCCTTTACTCTCTTCCTTCATGAGGCCAGTACGTTTCAATCTCGACTTGTATAAATAGATCTTACCTATTTCCACCGGACAACAAGTCTCGGTCGGGAGAAAAATACTACACTCTCGAGAAAAGGCAACTTTGCAAGCTCTCCAAAAGCTTTCATCTCTTGCAAGCTTCCTAACCTTTCACTTTCGATACAAGTCGAGACACTACTCTCCCGAATTATTCCCGGTCTCAACACCTTTCTTTGCTTCCTCCCCCAAATCAACCCTTCTCCTTCACTTTGTGACCGAAGCAAGTCCTGGGAACGGCCATTTCTTGGTTTAGGCCGGACTTGTACAGATTGATCTCTCGAATCTATAAAGTGCTCACGTGCAGCACATTTGTTTAGGGTTTAAACCAGTTTCTCACTCACCTACCGAACTTACTGAAATCGGCAGAAACGATTTTCACCCATAAACACCCACCCTGATGAATTTGGAGGAGTTCAAAGTTGAATTCGCGGATCCATAGTCGTAGGATGTGGTAGATATGACATCATCAAACTTCACACTTAACCACTGTTATCCTGCGGATTTTTAAGCATACCCGTATCTTTCCCAAAATATTTAATATATTTTATACTAGAATTTGGCTCGCAATCCTTATTTTTGGCGCCAAGATATGATCTTTGGTATATCTTATTCTTTTGGAAAACCTAATATTCTATTCAATAAATCCGAAATAAGAATTTCCAGTTGCAGAGAATAAAATCACAGAAAGGAACCATTTATCTCTAACCTGTATTACTGGTAATTTTTAATTCATACATCTTGATTTCTATTCATTGCAATATCTTCTCTTTTTTGATCGACTAGTATAACAATTGAACAGGGCCGTCTTACAGTTTCGGAGTGCTCTAGGCGAACGAAAAATTTGAGGCCTTCTTATGTGATATAAAATCAAAAACATAGGCAATTTTTTAGCTTTGGAGATAAATTTACATACTACTAAAAGCGATAATTTGGATCTAGCTTAGTCGATTTTTTTTTTAATTTTTTAAGTTAGATTTTGGACTGTATACTTCCAGTTTGGCATAAAAGAACCAAAACCGATAACTAAGAAATACATAGAGGTGTTTTTTAGTTGTTACAAACAATTTGTTACAATAACAATCGTAACAGCTGTTTGTTGTATTTGTACATATAACAAAACCATTTAGTAACACTTATAACAGTTAGTAATTCAGTTGCACACAATACAATTTTGGGCCCCAAAAATTTGGGGCTCTACATGGCCGCCTAGCTCGCCTAAGCCCTAAGACGGCTCTGCAATTGAATCATATTGGGTTATTAATGATATACGAATAACTTCTGGGTGTAAGGAACCATTGATATACAACTGGATGTCTATTTCAATCAAGAACAAAAAAAATGATTTTAGTTATTAACATTAGTTTATCTCTTGATTTTTGTTTCTATGTGTTTTGGATTCAGAATCGACATCTTTTGTTTTCTCCACTGAATTCTATATATAATTGAATTCCATGAAACAAACATAATAACTTTTAATTTAACTGTTGTTGATGAATCAAGTCAGGTCATGGTTCTTATTGAAAGCTATTCTTTTCCGGAAGACAAAGATAAATCAGATGATTCTTTTACTACTGATGATGTCTCAGAAAAGGTTGACATGTGTGGTTAATAATTGCATGGTATTATCTAGGATCCAACTTTGGTGGAAGATGGTGAAGCACCCCATCATTTGGAATCTAACGAGGTAACAAAACTCACCTTGTCCCTATATTTCTACTACAGTTTTTCTTATGATGCAGACAACAACCATTATATGAACCCAGCGGGACATCTTTGGAAAAACACATACATATCAACTTTATGTCCCCATCTTTATCCTTTCTCATGTCCCCAGCAGAACATTTCTCCTTGTCTAATAACTAAGGAAACATTTCCACCCGGAAGGAACGTTCTTGATAACTAACAAAAGCTTATTCATTGCAGGTGAGTGATCACTTTGACGGACATTCTAGTCGTTTTATTGGGAAAGTTGCAGAATTTAGAATTTAGCAAATAGAGTTGAATTCCTTTTAGTTGGAGTTTTATATTTTGGTGGTCATTTTATGAGTGACTCTTTCAGTTAGAGTTTTATGTTTCGGTGGATACAATGAATACATTTTAAGTTTCTTGGGAGCTTAAGTTGTCATTTTATGAGTTAGAGTTTTATAGAGTGAATACATTTTAAGTTTCTTGCGAGTTTTATGTTTTGGTGTTGCAAGTTTATCTATAAAATCAAAATGAAATATGTCATTATCCCTTGCAATTTTTCCTAAGTTCGATTAAGGTCACGAAAAGCAAGTTTGGCGAGAAGATGTTTTTTACCTTGTCTCGCTTACGACCTTGCACTTTCATTTTATACCTCACAGTTTCATATGTAAATTCATCTTTTATTTTTCCTCACCTTGTCTCGCTTATGACGTCTTTCATTTTTTGAAGCTAATATCACTGCCCCTTTGTCTCTATTTGGTACTTCTATGCATCACATAACACAGCTTGAATATCTCCTACAGTTGAGATTTGTCATTTCATTTTTGGCGCCAAAAATAAAGGACAAATATGAAAAACTCGGGTATTTTGAAAAGGTAGGGAGATGAAATATCTTGGGAAAGATACGCGTATGCAAAAAAGATCCGGTAGGATAACTGGAGTTAAACGTGAAGTTTGCTGATGTCATATCTACCACATCTTACGACTATGGAGCCGCGAATTCAACTTTTGAACTCGCACTGCGAGTTCAAAAAAATTTCCTTGTTGTGTCTGTGTTGTTTTAATTTTGTCTAAACACTCGGTTTGTTTAGAATTTTTGTTTTTGAACAGCCTGACTTAATTACGAAAGGCTCCACCTATTTGCCACCCTCACTTCTCCTAGTTGCCACTCTCATTAGAATTTATAAAATAATTTTACTTTTAATTCCATTTTTTCCTATTTACCACCTATAAGTCAAACTAAATTTGACTATAATTATCACCACTCTAATTTGTCTTTTTCTCCATTAATCTCTACTATCGGATCCTTGATTTTGACTATAATTAGGTTAGAGTTATGTTCAGTTAGTTCAAATCATGTATAAATCTATTATAATTAGTAGAAATCAACAAGTTAATCGACAATCTAGGGAAAAGAATCCAAACCTTAGATGAATGGAACGTCTAACAAAATTTTAAATTAACTGAAAATACCTTCAGTAAGGAAGGTTTGGAGGTAATTAACTAAATCCATTTTCGTTTGATTGGTGATTCTTTTCGTTTTTGTTTTCTAATTTTCGTTGCACTGATCACCAATTTCTGGACGACTATAAGGTACTTTAGTCGTCCAAAGAAGGTCGACCATAAGTCACAAGGAGTACATATCCAGGAGAGAAGTGATGACATATACATTCCAGTATAAAGCAATCATTCATTTCATTTTGAGTCTTCGTGATTGGACTGTACATAACACAATGCCTAGGTACTCGCATACCATAGATTCTGTTCATATAACCTTACTTAAACCCATGGTTATCAACCATTTTCTGAAAGTAAGAGATGAGCCGAAGAATGGTGGAAGAGATAGAGAAGAATAAGGTGTCGGCATGAATAGGAATTTTAATTTTAATTTTAACTAGTTTTTTCATTTTTCCTAGAGTTTATTAATTGGGGTGCGTGGTTTCTTTGTTTGGTGTAAACAAAAAGTTAAAGGTGTAGTACTTAGGATATATGAAAAATTATAGGGGTGGCAAATAGGATAAATGGTGGTGGCAATTAATGAGAGTGGCAAATAGGAAAATTGGGGGTGGCAAATAGGTGGAGCCTTACGAAATATCTTAAAGATTTTGGTTTACCAAACAATAATTATGAGCTATTCTCGTATAAACAATATTAAATGTGTAATGAAGTTAGAATATTTGATTATTCCCACAATCAACTTTTCCATTCCACTATATATGCAATCTTCTCCATGGATCAAGCTTTAATTCATTCTCAAGAAAAAAAATGGCTTTATCAGTTGTCTACCTAATGTTTATTCTTTCCCTCGTTTTCATCGTTCATTTAGGAAATGCTGAATCGATCCTAGATCTTTGCAAACAAACGCGATCAATCGATCTCTGTACACAGATATTAAACTCCGATCCGTCCAGCAAAGAAACTGGTGCAGGAGCTCGAGCTAATATTACGATTAATGCTGCGAAAAACATTGCTGTGGACACATCGAGATACATACTCGACGAGCTTGTTAAAACTTATACTGACGCAAATGCAGTTAGAGTTGTCACAGAATGCAGTACGTTATATGACAATGCAAAGGCTACACTTGAGCAATCAATCAGTGATTTGTTTTCTGATGATGCGCTTGGCTATACACAGGATGAAATCAATGCTGCTGCTTCATGTGCTGATAGTTGCAAAAATTCGTTTAGCAATGCCTCTCCGCCACTAGCTTATCCTGATACATTGGCACAAAGGCAAAAATCTTTTCAGGATATATGTGGTGTTGCTAATGATATTGTGGGAGTGTTTGTGTCAGAGAACTGACGGAGGCACGGTGCCAGGGAAATTTAGACTTGTTTTGAAGATGACTTCTACCCATTTGTTTATGGCGATTAGGTCCTCACAACCTTTGATAGACTTTTGATAATAATTTCGATCTACATAAAATTGCTTGATCATTCATATGTTTTGTATAACTTATTTTGATCTAAATAAAGAGAAAATCATTCATTTTTAGGATATTAATTAGTTGCAGTTTTGTTTGTGCAAAAAATCATTTAAGGCTTGTTGAACTTGAGAAGCAAAGTCGGGAATAATTTGACTTATGACAAGCTTGCTTTTACAAAATCACTAAACAAGGGCTTCTGAAGCCAATTGGTACGTTGGATCAACTGTCTTGACAATCCGATACTTAATTTGGCTCATACCAATTGTCTTATTGGATCAAAACCCACGAATGCAAACGAATGGGGATTATCCCAGTTGGCCAGAGGTCGAACTTTCAAGTTAATTTAAGGGAATATTGGGATATGCCCCAAAATCGACTGTCATCTTGGGGATATGCCCTAGGATTCCAATTTTCGGGAATATGCCCTAACCGTCCAAAATTCCATCCAAAACCGTTAAGTAGTCAATATTCGCACACACTTAGATCACATATGCGAATTAAAAGACAGATATACGATATATAAACACCTTTACAAGGTTCAGGAACATATTCAGACGAAAAAATCTCGAAAAAATTAGAGAGAGTTCGGACACATTTACGATAAATAGTATATTTAACGGTTCCTTGACGGAAACCGTTACTTTGGGGCATATCCCCAAAAACTGGAATCCTGAGGCATATCCCCAAGATAACAGTCGATTTTGGGGCATATTCCCCATTTTCCCTTAATTTAACGTACATAAATTCATCTACTCCTCTATATTCAATAGCCTTTGCACTATCAATAGATAATCCAGAGTTGGCACTCTCTCCACCGGAAAAACTATAACTACTGTTTATCCCTGATATCTTGAGGATAGGCACGATCAGAATAGTGATAACCGGCGGTGGTTATGTTGGTGGTGTATTGTACCCAATCATTTGATTCTTTCTTGGTAAATATTACTTATATGAGGTAAATTAGGATGCAGATAAATCTTGAAAATTAAAGGCTTCCGCTAAAACAGTGTCATAAAATGACAAACAATCTGATTAGATTATAAGGTTTGAGGTAGTGGTTTTGGCGATAACATTCTGTTCTGTTATGTCCTTGACTTTGTTCATTAGATTTCTACTAATTGAATCGAAAATGCGTTACACCCCATATTTTCTCACCTAAATCTTTCCTCGTGACATATCGCTCTGTTAGGTGCTAGAATTATATATACGGTATGGGTTTGAGAAATGTACTGTATGTGTTTGAATAAATCTCTGACTTATGTTGGAACATGTAATTTGTAATGTCTAGAATGATCTAGAAATACATAGAGAAGTGTGGAATAAAAATGCTCTAGAATGTACTAGAGTTGCCAAAGTCGTTCATGACTTGGCTAAGCCTTAGTTTGGTAATGCTGCGGCTTTTGTAAAAGCGCTTTTCTGCTGTGCTGTGCTGTGTAAAAAAAACAATTAGGTGTTTGGTAAACTAGATACTAAATATTAAAGCTGATTAAAAAAATGATCAAATTGTGTTTGGTAAAATATAGGTTCACTTATTGTAGTTGTGACAAATGACAAAAACATACATAATATTTTAATATAGTTTTATTTTATTTTATGGGATTTAAATATATTAGATATTTATATATATTTTGAGTAACTATTTTTTATTATTGATATAACTTGGAATATAAAAAAAATTATACTAAAATCAAATATTTACTAAAATTATACTATTTTTTATTTTATAATTATATTGGTTCTTATTTATTTTATTTTTTAACTAAAATGGTATATAACCGATAGACACATTTTTGTGTCTAATATAATCTCAATTGTATATATTATTAGTGCTCGATTTTGTATTTATTATGGCTTTTTATGTTTTTGTAGGTGTTTTTGGAGAAATAAGCTTTTGCGGGAAAATTGGCCCGAAAAGTGGTATTTGCGCTCGTGGGAGAAAATTACTATTCGGACTCCTCATTTGGATAAGGGGCACCTCAATTACTAAGGGACACCCACTTGTTATTTGCACCCAGGGCATCCCCAAAGGCGTCTGCTAAAGGCACCCCTATTATGGTTAGGGGGACACCCTTCATCTTCACGGTTTGAAACTGAATTTGGCGGGAAAATAGGCAGCAGATTAGCGTTCGAGTTTTGGTGGATTTGTGAAGAGATTCAATCGCCGGATTTCGTTGGGATCGATCTGTTAGAGCAAAACAGGGTTTCCGTGTGTGTTTGGATCGACCAGTTTGGGCTTAATAACCGTGTTGAAGCGAACAGAGGCATTGGAAGTTTCTGGGTTCGTTGATGACTATGGCCGGTTTTAGTCGGAGTTTGACGTGCGGATGGGTTAGTACTAGCTTGTTATCTTAAAACAGGATTGGTATGAGCTGTGGATTCGAGAAAATAGGAATATAATTTGAGTTCCCATAAAACAGAGAAGGGATATATTCTCGGGTGTATTGGGATGTATATTTGGTATGCACGTGAGATTTAATAGAGAGTATCTTCTATACAAGATTTGTTTCTATCTTTAGACGAAACAGGGAGAGTTTGGGAAGATTTGAGTAACCCAGAGACGCGTACAGAGAGAAGAAAGGAAACATCTCCGTGACTTGGCCGTGAAGAGCAAGAAAAGAATCGAAGATTTTGTAGAGTTTTATTCGGATTGTGGGTATATATAAAGGGTGTTATCGAGTATCAGAGGGATGTCGAGACGTTGGGGACCTAAGGGAGGTTTCAGAGGAAGAACCAGAGGTTGCAGAGAATTTTCTCTGCTGGTGCTGCCGGAGAAGAAGAAGGGCTGAAGAACACGAAGAACGGACGAACTAGAACGATGCAGAAAACTATCGATGTTAAGCAATGAGAACACTTATATCGTTTATAAGGCAGACTTATTCTTACATAATGATCCGTTTTGTAACGCCTTTTCAGCATTGCAAACTGTTCGAGTCATTAGTTTTCTCTTGTTTTTCACCTATTTGAGCTTTGAACTATTATTTTGAGCACGTGAATAATATGAGGAGCTAAACCCCAACACTTGGGACGATGGAGGAAGCCATTTTTCATGCGTGTGGTAATTCTATTAATTCTTTTATGACTTATTGCATTGATTTTTAATTGTATCTTATGATTTTTATTGAATGATTGTGATTTCAATTGATGGGTCATGCTTTCTTAATTGTTTTGATGTCTCATGCTTTAGATATACAGTCATTACTTTCAAAATCTACTTTCGGCAATGAATTAGAGTCAATAAATTTGAGCTATAAATGTCTAGAATTATTAGTTGAACCACATGAATGTAAGAATTGGTGGAATCCTGAGTCTCAGTAATCTCTCGATATCGTGACAAACTTGTGTATATATTTTCTTTGTTTTTAGTGTTTTCTTAAATCGAGTCTTTACAAGTCTGAGTTGAACGAACTTTACTACCACTTTATTACAACTTTCAAAATCACATCAATTTTTGGCGCCGCCGACGCGGACTTGTATTTAGATTTGTTTTAGGTTTATTTTTATTATTTTTGTTCTTTTTTACGCCTTTGGTATTTTTTTTGATTCTTTTCAGATTTGGAGCGAAGCTACAAGGAAACAAAAGTGCTATAAAAGGAAAGCATCGCCAAAGAAGGAAAGAAAAGAGGAGTCCAAGGAGTGAAGAAGATTTTGTATATAGTTATTTTGTGTTATTTTTAGAAACTGTAAATAGGGTTGTATTTTTGTAATTTTTCTTTTTCTTTTTGAACTTTTTGGACTTTATTTTGGACTTGGACATTATTTTAAAACCCTAAGGAAGGGTTGAAATTAAATATAAATCGTTTTGCGGGGAAGGACGACGATTCACGATTTGTCTCGGCCCCTCGGGTTCGTACAATGACATCGGAGTCGGTGGCTCGAGTCGACTTCAACGGTTCATCGCCCGTGCAGTACGGGAGGTAAGACTCTATCCACCCACGAATCCCAATCGGTGGGTTTTAATTTTGTGTGACAACTCACACCCCTGCGAATAGAATGTCGAATGGTATAATAATAGCCAATACAACGAATATCCGATCGAGTTTCAAAATGGACGTTACTACTTTGACCATAATGTGAATAGTGGTTGGGAACATGAGCCTTTTCAAGGTTATGGCTCATACCATGATGAGCCCAATTACTATCCATACACCCACCGGTCATACGAGCAAAATTCCTCTCTACTAGAGTCCGCATGTAAGTTAGGTGAGTCAACACAAAAGTTACTTGAGTCAACATGTAGTTCAGATGCAATGAATAACTTAGTTTTGGACGAAAGCAACGCAACGTGTGAACCTTCTTTCCTAGATGAAATCAGGAAGTCATGTGAGTCGACTCAGAAAATGTTGTTAGAGGCCCAGGAAAGAACTGCTCAAGATAGTTTTAATTTCCAATATAGTGTTTCCAATAGTACCCTTGAAAATGAGGATAGTTATTTGCATAATCAAGATGACGAGGTTAGAATTGGTAACACTACATTTTTAGACGAGGTTCGACCATTTTCATGTTATTACAATGATGATTATGATGAGGATAGTGTTGATGAAGAATCTGAAATAAGTAGGCATAGTGATCAGGAATTTGTGACTCCAATTGAGCTTAACAACGATAATATTATTTCTAGTAATTATTCACCTATTCAAAAGGATGAGGATTTGACTAGAGATACCACCGTTTTAGACGATGTAGTTTTTCCTCATGATTACGAAGCCGATTATGGTTTTGAAGAAAGAGTATATTCTGAGAACATTGTTTTAGAGTCTAGCGATTTAGAAACATTAGTCGTAGACAAAGAAAATGAACTCGTAGAGATGAGTGAGGATGAACCTGACTTAGAAGAATCAATTGACCATTTTCAGGAATCTGATGACCTAGAAATTAGGGAAGTTGTGACTAGTCTTTCTAGAGACACTGAAAACTCTAAGTTTGGGGGTGATTATCATTCTCCATGTGCTTTAACTCTTAGAAAGGTCCCTCACTTGGGACTTGACATATGTGCCTCAACCATTTTAAAAGATTATCTTCATACACGTTTTCCGAACCTAGTGATGTCCATAAGGAAGTTCAGTTGTTAGAAACCCATCCTCTGGTTGATGTGGTTAGCTCAGGCTATGATACCCAGATTGGTTTTGTTTTCCCACCAAATATTTTTCAACCAGTGGGAACGTATAAGTTTCAGATGTGTCAATTATTTAGTTGTGAGACTAGACCTAAGTACTTTAGGAAATTAGTACCGACACATTTGCTTAAGATTGACCGCCAGTTTCATCGTGGTCAATTGTGTGAGTCAAAACTAATTGACTTTAAGGATCCGCAGCTATTTAGGTTATTATTATGTTCTTCTAAGTTTTTATTTGAGTTTTTCCAGACTCTAATACCTAAATCGGATCTTAGCTTCGAGGAAATGCAACCCATGAAAATATTTTATCTCGACCCAGTTATAGAACACGAACACCGAACCACGGCTAGATGTAGTTGTCTTAAACAGAAACTAGACAAGGGTGTGCTTTATTTGTTAATTTTCTTGGCAGGTTGCAGATTCCTTTTACTTGTGATAGCTCTATTTGGTTTTGATGACCCACAGATTTTTCGGCTATTACTTTATGATTTTATGAGGTGACTAATCCTTTGTTAGTCTGGATGAAGACGTTAAACTTAGCACTTTTTGGGAGGTAACCCAATATTCATGCGACACGGTAATATCTTTCCTTAACTCTTTTACTTCAAATGGTAACAGTTTCTCCTTGTTCATGCTTTTAATTTTATCTTTAGAACATTGAGGACAATGTTAGATTTAAGTTTGGGGGTATGGGAGAAACTTTTTAGTTGCATTGATAAACTCGAGCCTAGAAATTTATGCTTATTAAGGATGGCACTAACCAATCTAAGTGGATGGAAGCATTTTGGTTGTAGGAGTTGAGGAACCAATCGATTAGATGGCAACATCTAAAGAGTCTATTCATAAAAGCACGAGTTCGGGTGTTAGAAATAACATGATAGTTTCACCATATCTCGTTGAGTCCTTTTCACTTCTGTTTTTATTTTTATTTTGTTTGTAAACTATGTTTCTCTAAGTGATTGGGTGGGGCCCACGAATCAAGTTGTACCAATGCTAGGGTGAATTAGAGTTGTTGAGATACCCAAAAAAAAAAAAAAAAAAAAAAAAAAAAAAAAAAAAAGTGAAAAAAAAAAAGAAAAAAAAAAGTGAGACCAGACCATCAGACCAACCGGAATAAATTCAATAAAGTCGACCACTGGAACCCTTGTATATGCCAGTTGTGTTGACCTAGAGTTAGGTTTATCGACCCTTTGGTTCCCTTGTATATGCCAGTGTGTTGATATTAGTCAGACCGGTGTCTCAGTCCATTAGGATAGGTTCGTTTTGGCGGAGGCCTTCAGACAGATATGGGAAACATCATTTACTTAGTGAATATCAAAACCATCTATGTTTTTCTCTATATCCATCTTCTTGATCTATCCATGTGATTAGTTTTGACTCCGGGTATTGATGTCCATAATGAGACTATCTGAGTAGAGCTCTGTGACTTATATATGAATTTTAGTATGCTTGAGTGAAAACTCGTGTACAGCAATTGGAATTTCGCATCGGGGTACTTCCTCTTGTAGTCAATAAGTATGCCAACCAAGGAGATTCTTTAGTGCCTTCCAAGGTTAACGTAGATAGTTAGGGTCTGGAGTAAAGGTTTTGTGGGTACACCTATGGTAAACCCTCCCGAGACTATAACTCGGCCACTAGGACCACCTAGGGGTTTAAAGGCTTATTGCATACGCTAAATGCAATCGACGATGCCTGCGACAGTGAGTTAGGATTTTATTTATTTCAGTTTGCTCGAGGACTAGCAAATAATAAGTTTGGGGGTATTTGATAGACACATTTTTGTGTTTAATATAATCTCAATTGTATATATTATTAGTGCTCGATTTTGTATTTATTATGGCTTTTTATGTTTTTGTAGGTGTTTTTGGAGAAATAAGCTTTTGCGGGAAAAATTGTAGAAAAGTGGTATTTGCGCTCGTGGGAGAAAATTACTATTCGGACTCCTCATTTGGATAAGGGGCACCTCAATTACTAAGGGACACCCACTTGTTATTTGCACCCCAGGGCATCCCCAAAGGCGTCTGCTAAAGGCACCCCTATTATGGTTAGGGGGACACCCTTCATCTTCACGGTTTGGCGAATTTGGCGGGAAAATAGGCGAGATTAGCGTTCGAGTTTTGGTGGATTTGTGAAGAGATTCAATCGCCGGATTTCGTTGGGATCGATCTGTTAGAGCAAAATAGGGTTTCCGTGTGTGTTTGGATCGACCAGTTTGGGCTTAATAACCGTGTTGAAGCGAACAGAGGCATTGGAAGTTTACCGGGTTCTGTTGATGACTATGGCCAGTTTTAGTCGGAGTTTGACGTGCAGATGGGTTAGTACTAGCTTGTTATCCTAAAACAGGATTGGTATGAGTTGTGGATTCGAGAAAATAGGAATATAATTTGAGTTCCCATAAAACAGAGAAGGGATATATTCTCGGGTGTATTGGGATGTATATTTGGTATGCACGTGAGATTTAATAGAGAGTATCTTCTATACAAGATTTGTTTCTATCTTTAGACGAAACAGGGAGAGTTTGGGAAGATTTGAGTAACCCAGAGACGCGTACAGAGAGAAGAAAGGAAACATCTCCGTGACTTGGCCGTGAAGAGCAAGAAAAGAATCGAAGATTTTGTAGAGTTTTATTCGGATTGTGGGTATATATAAAGGGTGTTATCGAGTATCGAGGTGCAGCCGAGAGACGTTGGGGACCTAAGGGAGGTTTCGGAGGAAGAACCGGAGGTTGCAGTGAATTTTCTCTCTTTGGTCTGCCGGAGAAGAAGAAGGGATGAAGAACACGAAGAACGGACGAACTAGAACGAAATGAGAAAACTATCGTCTGTTAAACAAGTAGAACACTTATATCGTTTATAAGGCAAACTTATTCTTCAGAATAAAGTATGTTTGTAACGCCTTTTCAGCGTTGCAAGCTGTCCGAGTCATTAGTTTTCTCTTGTTTTTCACCTATTTGAGCTTTGAACTATTATTTTGAGCACGTGAATAATATGAGGAGCTAAACCCCAACACTTGGGACGATGGAGGAAGCCATTTTTCATGCGTGTGGTAATTCTATTAATTCTTTTATGACTTATTGCATTGATTTTTAATTGTATCTTATGATTTTTATTGAATGATTGTGATTTCAATTGATGGGTCATGCTTTCTTAAGTGTTTTGATGTCTCATGCTTTAGATATACAGTCATTACTTTCAAAATCTACTTTCGGCAATGAATTAGAGTCAATAAATTTGAGCTATAAATGTCTAGAATTATTAGTTGAACCACATGAATGTAAGAATTGGTGGAATCCACGAGTCTCGATAATCTCTCGATATCGTGACAAACTTGTGTATATATTTTCTTTGTTTTTAGTGTTTTCTTAAATCGAGTCTTTACAAGTCTGAGTTGAACGAACTTTACTACCACTTTATTACAACTTTCAAAATCACATCAATAACCAAAAATTTGAAAGTGAAAATAATAATCTTTGAAGAATGTGACATAGTTTAAAATAACAACCTTTAAAGAATATTATGGAGAATAAGAAATTAATTATCAAATATTTAAGGGCAATTTTGGTCATTTATATACTATAATAGGGATATAAAAGAAAAATCATGCATTAAAATAAGGTGCGACCAAAGCTTATGCTTTAGAGCTTTTATAAGCTCCTCTCCCCCAACTTTTAAAAATTGGGGTATTTTGGAAGTGCTTTTGGTTAAAAGCACTTTGAAAATATTTTACCAAACGCTAATATGAAAAATAATAACTATATATATTTTTTGAAAGTGCTTTTCGAAAATAAAAACATTACCAAACTCAGCCTAAGTTAGACATGTCGGTCAAAAAGATGTCCTAGTCTATACGTATACTAGATTGTTCTAGAGAAAGTCAAGTGGATCAAATTATTTCTCTGGATGAAACTAGAGTGTGTACTGTCGTTGAGGTAAGGCCTATAAATAGGCACGATGTAAACTCATTTGTAATTTTGTATTTACTCAAGCAAGCAAGAATCATATCAATATTAGAGAAAGCTCAAATTTATTAAAAAAAAAAAAAAAAAAAAAACCTCAAGTGATTGAAGTATGAGTTAAGAGTGAGAGCTAGTAAACAAGTCAAGTGACTGCTATTCACTCAAGTAGAGTGAGCCAAAGAGCTACACTAAAATTCCCTTGTAACATTTTCATTATACTTTGTCTTGTAGACCCATTTCAGACGAATGATTTCTTTGTCTATTGGTTGATTTACAAGCTCCCATGTCTTATTTTTCACGATTACTCGCATTTCATCGTCCATGGCATTTCTCCATTTTTCTTCTTTTGCCGCTTCCTCATATTTTTGAGGTACTAGTGCTATAAATGCACAATTAGATATATTGTATATATCTATTAGGGAACGCACCTTTCTAGGTGTGGCACTTGCTTCTGATGAACTTGGACTTTGTTGTGTTGGACTAGGAGATCTCGGGCTTGCTGGTGGAGTACTTTCTTCATGAAGTGGCTGATCTGGCTCGTCTTCAATGATTAGTGGCAACTCGTAGTTGTCTGGTTCATCATTCCAATCCCATGATTTGAATTCATCAAAGATAACATCTCTTGAAATTACCAGTTCCTTTGTGTCTGGCTTTAGAAGTTTATATGCTTTAGACTCTTCGTTGTATCCGATGAATATTAGCTTTTCTCTTTTTTCATCGAACTTTTCTCTATGTTGGGATGGAATATGAGAATATGCGACGCAACCAAAAATTCTGAAAGAAGTTACCTCGGGCTTTTTCTTATGCCAAGCTTCATAAGGAGTTTTGTTGAGAACTTCTTTTGTTGGCAAACGATTAAGGATGTAGACCGCCGTATTGACTGCTTCTGCCCAGTAGTTGTTGGGTAGCTTCCTTGCTTTTAACATGATGCGAGCCATTTCTACGATCGTACGATTTTTCCTTTTCGCGACGCCGTTTTGTTGTGGAGTGTATCGAACGGTGAGCTCCTTCTTAATATTGTTTTCTTTGCAATAATTGATAAATTTATCATAAGTAAATTCTCCACCACGGTCTATACGGAAAACCTTTAGTTGATGACCACTTTGCTTCTCTGCCAACGCCTTGAACTCTAGGAATTTAGTGAATGCCTCGGACTTTTACTCGAGAATATACACCCACATCATCCTGGTATAATCGTCCACGAATAAGAGAAAATATCTTCTGTTATTGAGTGAGGTTGTTCTTGTCGGACCGCATATATCGGCGTGCACCAATTCGAGGGGTCTTCTTGCTCTCCACGATTTTTTTGTGAACGGAATCCCAAGAATAAAACCTTCACATAATTTATCTCCACCGCTGATATTAGGAAGACCAATTACCATGTTCTTTGATTTTAGAACCTTCAAGGATCTGTAGTTGAGATGCCCGTATCTCAAATGCCATAACTTGCATTCATCGATATGATTGGTACTCATTGCACAATTTGATGGCATAGATAGGGGAAAGACAAAATTTTCTGTCATTTTTACTTTTGCCACCAATTCCCTATTAATTTTATCATAAATTGTGCATTCTCCGTCTTCGAAATGTAGTGACTACCCTTTTCTTATAAGTTGTCCAACACTTAATAAATTTTGAGCTAGGCCAGGAACATAAAGAACATCAGATATGTATCAAGTTTTACCTGACCTTGTACGTACGGATATGACTCATCTTCCTTCAACATTCTGATACTTTCCGTCTCCGAGTTTGACCGGTAGAATCTCTTGCTCCTCCAACTTTACGAAGTATTCTTTGTTTGCTGACATATAGCTGTTGCATCCGCTATCAACATACCATATACCTTGCGATTCTTGTTGCGAGGTGATGCCGGAATAAAATACTTGATTTTGAGAATTTTTTTTCTCAGAATAGTTAGCTTCATTAAGCCAACAATCTTTTTCCATGTGATTTAATTTATCACACTTGGTGCACTGATAGGGTGTAGAATACATCCTATTTACTATCTATTGTTTATGCTTTCTTTGCTATTTTTCTTGTAAATTATGTATTTTACGCTTGTTTTGAGTTTTGTAGCTACTTTGGAGTCGCACGGAGGAAAAAAAGAAGAAATCACCCAATTTGAGCAAAAGGGCGAAATAGTCATTCATGGGCGAACACTATCTGGAGCCCAGTCAAGGTTAAGGGGGCTGGAAACTTGGCTAGCCCTTATCAGAAGTGACCACCTAATATAGGCACCCATCAGGGGTGGCTCTTATGTTGGGCGTCTCGATCCAAAATCATTACACAACCCTAGAATCAAGAAAATCTCAGTCTCATTCACTCGTTTTTTCTTCCACCTGAAATTGAGAAACAAAAGCAGTGGCTGCTGATAAAATTGATATCGAGAAATAGATCGAATCGAGAGACAAGGTGGGAATTGGTGGTTGTTCATATAAGTCTGTGAAGTTAAGGAGATGGTGGCGGTCTTTGATGGTGTTAGAATTAATGGAAATTAGGGTTTGTGATGTTGTGAAGATGAAGCTACAGGGAAGATGATATTGATGGAACTGAAGGATTTTGTGAGTTTTGAAGAAACTAGAGTTGAAGAAGATTGAGATCCAGATAGGTTAGAATCGACGAAATGTTGTTGCTGCTGTTCAATCGATTCTACTGATGAATATTAAGAATAGGTTCGTGGCTCAGATGAATCGAAAATGGGTTTTACTGTGGTGGAGAAATTGAACCAAGAATGGGTTTGGTGGTACTGTTGCTACGATGGGTTTGAATCTGATAGAGCTACAACAGATGAAGAAGGAGATGGAGATTAAATGGGTTTTTGTGGCTGGAAAATCAAGACAAGGATTAGAAGCTGGTGATTGCAATGGTTGTCTGAGTTTAATTAGTATCAGGAAATTCAAGGTTCTGGTGCTGTTGGTAGCTGTTGTTTGAAGAACTGGAATTTGAGTTCAACAGAGAGATGGGTTTGTGGAATTGAAAGCAGTGGTGTTATTGATTGGTTCAAGAGATGAACTCAGATAGGGATTGGAGTGTACAGTATTGAGGAGCTGCTGATATGAATTGAAGATACAATATCTGCTACTGTGATGCAGAGACAAAGGAGAAATCAAGGAATAGGGTTGAGCAGAATAGAAGGGTATGTTGGTGGTTGAATAGAGATGATGCTGCTCAAACCTATGATTCAGCTATACGCAGAAAAACACTCAACTGTATATGAAATTGAATGTGCTAGATGTATGCGTTAGGATTCTTAACAGGAGAAGACTGAAAAATATCCTGAAAAATGGCCGGGAATCAGCCAGAAACAAAGGAAACTCTGTCCAATTTTCTGCCCTGGCGAGTCGACTCAGTGAGTACGATGAACGATCCAGAAACCGGTCCAACTCAGCTGAATAAGACCAGTTAGCCGAGTAAGATGCTGACTCGGTGGCTGATTCACTCTTCTGCCTTGACCCATTGACTGACGGTTTGACTGATTTGACCGTTAACTCTGACGGCACCTGAACGGAATATTCTTTTGACTGAACAGAATCTCAGGTGACCGGCGGCGACTTTTCTGGCCGGATTCCGGTTGCACCAGGATTTCTCCGGCGACCTAAAATTGCAGAATTATGTGTGAGTTTTTCTCATGGGTGTGAAGACTTGGGTTTGGAATTGGATGGAGAATTTGGTTCAAATTTGGAAAGAGAAGATGGAAGATTTGAGAAAGGCTTGGACTTGGAAATTGAATTGCTAAAGTAAAGGGGTTCTATTCCTTGGAAGATTTGGAGAACATTGAAGCCTATAAATAGGGAAGTTCTCTACACACTTCTACACACCTTTTACACACACAATACTTGTGTTTTTGCTTGCTTTTCAAAATTCTTCTTTTAATTATTTGTGTGAACTTTAAAAATTCTCCTTTTAATTATTTGTGTGAATTTCAAAAACATGAGTAGCTAATTTTCTTATTGATTGAGGATGAATTCTTAGTTCTTAATATATGATTTGAGTGTTTGTTTTCAATTCTATCTTGAAGTTTTTCACATGATTATCGTTTGTTTTTGCTAATAGGAATGTTTATACATTCATGGTTGATTAATAGATTGTTTGGGTGGCCAACTAAATTGATTTGTTAATTGATCTAAAGCTAGTGAAAGTTAGGGGATAAGTAATCGTTTCTTGACTCTTACATAAGTTTCAAACACGAGACCTTGCGGAGGGATTCCGTGGAGCAATTGTGTGTGAAAACAACGCTAGAAAGTGGACCAAGCGAACCGAGTTTAACTACTACTACTAAACCTAAATTCATAAATCTTAATGCATTCGGGGAATTACATCTTGTAAGCGAACCTCATGCTGGTTCTTTTGAATAGAATCTGATAACTAAGCGGACTTGTTACTCAGTGAAATAAGGGATTTTAGGGGTTAGCTAAGCGAACCTGCTATCCTACGGTTGGTGATAATTTGTGACTAATAACAAGTAGAAAAGAACATAACTTGATTTATTATTTTGCAACGAAGAAGGATTCCTTGATCTAACTTCTCTTATTGATTTCAACTTTATCTTTGAATTGCTTTGTTAATTTTCTTTGCTTATAACCCCCCTTTTGTGACAATTTTTACAACTAAGAATCTCTTGCTCCTCGTGGGAACGAACTTAACTACACTATATTACTTGTTAATTAAGTGGAAAAATATTAATTAATTTGTTGTGGTTACGACACGCATCAAATTTTGGCGCCGCTGCTGGGGAGCTTGCGGACGATTTTAGTTGTTTTTATTTTTCTTTTGCTTTATTCTTGCTTTGTTAGATTCTATACGTATCTAACTTAGTTTTTGAGAATCTTGTTTCAGGTGTTATACCTTTGGTGAATGCTTAAAAAGGGCAGACCGAGTCCAATACGTCTTCGATCCGTCACTCAAATAAAGGATTTCATTCGAGTGGTTAACACTCCACTTCCTCCTTCTTCATCAAGTGAGTTCGCATATTCGGACAAAGAAGAAGAAGCAATGGATGATCGTACACTCAAGGACCTAGATTCTCACAGGCTTGATACACAACAATGGTGTATCCAAACTAACTCAACCTTCGAGATCAAGCCGGGGTTGATTAGAGAGTTACCAAAGTTTCATGGCATGGTAAATGAAGACCCAAACAAACATCTTATGGACTTTTATACCATAGTTATGGCTATGCTTCCACCGGAGACTAATGCGGATGAAGCAATGTTGAAAGCTTTCCCGTTTTCTTTAGCGGGCAATGCTAAGGAATGGTTATATTATTTGCCTTCCGGAAGTATCACAACATGGAATGGGATGAAGAAACTTTTCCTCGAGAGATATTTTCCCGCATCAAAAGCTACTCAAATTCGCAAGGAGATTTGTGGATTGAAGCAACATGTGGGAGAGTCGTTGTATGAATGTTGGGAGCGATACAAGAGACTGGTGGCAAGCTTCCTACACCATCAATTCAGCGATGTTATGATACTCCAATACTTCTACGAAGCTCTCCACCCAAGTGATAGAAGAGATTCTTGACGGTGCGGGTGGTGGTGCACTAGTGAACAAGACGGTGACCCAAGCTACCGAGTTGATTGAAAGTATGGCTGCAAACTCGCAACAATTCTACACAAGAGATGAACCTATGGTTAAGCGAGTGCATGAAGTTAGTGATTCATCATCACATCTTGATCAAAGGATGGGTAACATGGAGATAATGATTCAAAGGATGGCCGCGGTAATTATTCCGGATGGTGAGACCGAACAAGTAAATGCTTTATATCCAAATCAAAGTCCAAGGTATGATCCATATTCCAATACTTACAATCCCGGTTAGAAGGATCATACTAACTTTAGTTATGCAAACAAGCAAGCGGCGGCTCCTAATCCATATGCGCAACAAGGTGGCTTTCAACAATCACGCTTCCAACCTCAACAATTTCAACCACAACAAGTCAAGGAGCGTGATTCTTCGAATGATGACAAGCTCAATGCGTTAATGCAAGGCATGCAAGGTCTTACTTCTATGTTACAACAAAGCCAACAAAATAATGAATCGGCCATTAAGGATTTACAAACTCAAATGGGACAATTGGAGACCGATGTGAACTTATTGAAATCTCAAGCATCCACAAATCTTCCTTCACAACCATTTGTGAATCCAAGAGAGAATGTTAATGCGGTTACTTTAAGAAGTGGAAGACAAGTGGAGAGTCCAAGTCATCATGAAGAAGTTAGTGAAGAGGTAGTCAAAGACAAGGAGGAAGCCGCACCAAAGGAGAATTCAACATCAATCGACCAATCCAAGGAACCGGTTCCTACTTTCACTACTCCACCTCCTTTTCCTAGTCGTTTTGCTAAATCCAAGAAAGAAGCTCAAGACAAGGCACTCATGGATATTTTCAAGAAGATTAAAATCAACATCCCATTCATAGAGGCCATCAAAACAATACCAAGGTATGCTAAGTTCATGAAGGAATTATGCACAAAGAAGGATAGGTTGCTTGATAATGAAATTACTAAAGTTGGCGAGAGTGCGTCGGCTATGCTATTGAAGAAGATGCCTACAAAGTGCACGGATCCCGGTGGTTTCACGGTGCTAATTACTATTGGTACGAAAAGGTTTGAACATGCTTTACTTGACTTGGGTGCTTCCATTAGTGTGATGTCGGCCGAAATATATGACTCCTTGAATCTTGGACTTTTGAAAGAGACAAGAGTTATTATCCAATTAGTAAACAAGTCTAACATATATCCTAAGGGACTTGTAGAAGACGTTCTAGTGCAAGTAAATGAGCTTATTTTTCCGGTTGATTTCTTCGTGGTGGATATGGATCACAATGAGAATCGGTCATCTACTTCTTTACTTCTTGGGAGGCCATTTATGAAGACCGCAAAGACGAAGATTGATGTTGATAAGGGTACACTCACTATGGAATTCGACAAGGAGATAATACACTTTAACATATTTGAAGCCATGCGCTACCCAAGTGATGTGAATTCCGTTTACTCCATTGATGTGGTTGATTCATTAGCGCAACAAATGTTGGAGTTGAATCAAGAGGATGAACTTGATGTGGTGTTGCAAAAGAGCATTGAATTGGACATCCACGGCTTGTCTAACTTGGATGTTAAAATCTCCAAGGAATTGGTGGAGATGTGTGGTGCCTTGGCGACATTGCAAGAAGCTAAAAAGGGTAATGTTTCATATATTTCTTTACCCGTGAATGATGAAATACTTGTACCATCTATTGTGAAGGCGCCCAAGCTAGAGTTGAAGCCACTTCCGTACCATTTGAAGTATGCTTTCTTGGGAGATGGAGATGAGCTTCCGGTGATTATTGCAAAGAACCTCACACCGGTACAAGAAGACCGTTTGCTTAGAGTCTTGAGAGAGCACAAAACGGCTATTGGGTGGACAATTGTGGACATCAAAGGCATTAGTCCATCCATGTGCATGCATATGATTCTAATGGAAGAGAACGTGAAGCCGGTACGTGATGCTCAACGTAGTCTTAATCCTCCCATGATGGAGGTTGTGAAGAAAGAGATACTCAAATTGCTAAGTGTGGGGGTAATCTACCCAATTTCCGATAGCAAGTGGGTTAGTCCGGTACAAGTGGTACCAAAGAAGTCCGGAGTCACGGTTGTTCGAAATCAAGACGATGAACTTGTTCCTACAAGAGTTCAAACCGGTTGGAGAGTGTGCATTGACTATAGAAAGCTTAATTCCGCAACCCGAAAGGATCATTTTCCTTTACCTTTCATTGATCAAATGTTGGAGCGGTTAGCGGGGCATTCTTATTATTGTTTCTTGGATGGTTATTCGGGATACAACCAAATTTTCATTGCACCGGAGGACCAAGAGAAGACCACTTTCACTTTTCCGTTTGGAACTTTGCATATAGACGGATGCCGTTTGGCCTTTGGAATGCTCCGGCTACTTTCCAAAGATGCATGGTAAGTATATTCTCGGATTATGTGGAGCGCATCATCGAGGTATTTATGGATGACTTTAGTGTTTATGGCAATTCTTTTGATAGTTGTTTAAACAACCTTGAACTAGTTCTTAAACGATGCATAGACACAAACCTTGTCCTTAATTGGGAGAAATGTCACTTTATGGTAAACCACGGCATAGTACTTGGTTACATTGTGTCATCTCAAGGGATCGAAGTGGACAAGTCAAAGATAGATTTAATAAGAAACTTACAATATCCCACTTCGGTGAGGGAAATCCGTTCTTTTCTTGGCCATGGAGGTTTCAATATGCGGTTTATCAAGGATTTCTCCAAAATCTCCATGCCGATGTGCAAGTTATTACAAAAGGAGGTACTGTTTATAGGTGAAAATCGTTTCTTCCGATTTTGGTAAATTCGGTAGGTGAGTGAGAAACTGGTTTAAACCCTAAACAAATGTGTTGCACGTGAGCACTTTATAGATTCGAGAGATCAATCTGTACAAGTCTGGCCTAAACCAAGAAATGACCGTTCCGGACTTGCTTCGGTCACAAAGTGGAGGAGAAGGGTTGATTTGGGGAGGGAAGCAAAGAAAGGTGTTGAGGCCAGAATAATTCTGGGAGAGTAGTGTCTCGACTTGTATTAGAAAGTGAAAGCTTAGGAAGCTTGCAAGAGATGAAAGCTTTTTGGATAGCTTGCAAAGTTGCCTTTTTCCGAGAGTGTTGTATTTTTCTCTCGACCGAGACTTGTCGTCCGGTGGAAATAGGTAAGACCTATTTATACAAGTCGAGATTGAAACGTACCCTGGCCTCATGAAGGAAGAGAGTAAAGGGTGAAATAATGGGAGGAGGTGGTGGTAGCATGGTGTTAATGGGTGAAAACGTTTTCACCATTATTTCCTCATTTATTTGACCGCTTTATTCCTATTCACGCTTTCTTAATGTGAGCGTAGTGTACGCTCGCAAGCTGTTGTGACCGCCAAACCAAAACCACGGAAAGCATCCCCGGTTTGTGTTGATATCTCGAGTGTTGGTTGCACCTTGAGTGCTAGTGGCGCGTGTGGCATGTGCCATTGGCATGTGCGGAATGCCTTTGTTGCGGGTTGCATCTTGAGTGCGAGTGGCAATGCGAGCTGCTAGTGGCGTGTGTGGCATGTGCGGAATGCCTTGGTGGAAGGTTTGAGTGTAAGTGGCAATGCACTGCTAGTGACGTGTGTGGCAAGTGCCAATGGCATGTTCGGCCATTAGGGCCGTGGCACGGTAAGAAAAGCTACCAGCGATGCGTGTTGGCATGTGCCAATGGCATGCGTGGCCAATTTGGGTCGCGCCTTGGTAGAAAAAGCTACCAGCGAGCGTGTTGGCATGTGCCAATGGCATGCGTGGCCAATTTGGTCCGCGCCCTGGTTGAAAAAGCTACCAACGAGCGTGTTGGCATGTGCCAATGGCATGCGTGCCCAATTTGGGCAGCGCCACGGGTAGAAAAAGCTACCAGCGAGCGTGTTGGCATGTGCCAATGGCATGCGTGGCCAATTTGGGTCGCGCCTTGGTAGAAAAAGCTACCAGCGAGCGTGTTGGCATGTGCCAATGGCATGCGTAGCCAATTTGGGTCGCGCCTTGGTATAAAAATCTACCAGCGAGCGTGTTGGCATGTGCCTATGGCATGCGTGGCCAATTTTTGCCGCGCCCTGGTAGAAAAAGCTACCAGCGAACGTGTTGGCATGTGCCAATGGCATGCGTGGCCAATTTGGGCCGCGCCTTGGTAGAAAAAGCTACCGGCGAGCGTGTTGGCATGTGCCAATGGCATGCGTGGCCAATTTGGGTCGCTCCTTGGTAGAAAAAGCTACCAGCGAGCGTGTTGGCATGTTCCAATGGCATGCGTGGCCAATTTTGGCTGCGTCCTGGTAGAAAAAGCTACCAGCGAGCGTGTTGGCATGTGCCAATGGCATGCGTGGACAATTTGGGCCGCGCCTTGGTAGAAAAAGCTACCAGCGAGCGTGTAGGCATGTGCCAATGGCATGCGTGGCCAATTTGGCCTAGGTTGCATGGTTTGCAAGCCTAGGTGTGGGCGCTACTTTGTCATGGCGCGGTGTAAGGGTGTTTGGCTTGGCGTGGCATGATTAGTGTAGCTAGGGCCAAGGCGAGTGCATTTGGCATGGCACGGCTAGCTCGGGCTAAGTGTGGATGGCATGATTTGCCATTGGCACGGAGGTGTGGCTAGCATGCTTGGCATGCTTAGGCGCGTTTGGTATGGCTGGCATGCTTTGCTATTGGCATAGAGGTGCGGCTAGCTTGGGCTAGGTGTGGCTGGCATGATTTGCCATCGACACGGAGGGGCGGCTAGCATGGTTGGCATGCTTCGGCGCGTTTGGTATGGCTGGCATGCTTTGCCATTGGCATAGAGGGGCGGCTAGCATGGTTGGCATGCTTCGGCGCGTTTGGTATGGGCGGGCATGCTTTGCCATTGGCATAGAGATGCGGCTAGCTTGGGCTAGGTGTGGCTGGCATGATTTGCCATCGGCACGGAGGTGCGACTAGCATGGTTGGCATGCTTTGGCGCATTTGGTGTGATTAGCGTAGCTAAGGCCAAGGCGGAGTGCATTTGGCATGGCGCGGCTAGCTTGGGCTAGGTGTGGCTGGCATGATTTGCCATTGGCATGGAGGGGAATTAGGGTTTCGTTCGTTGTAACCCTAATTTGAAAAAATACCCCATATTAATTACTGACTACATGCATTAAATGTCCTAATAAGTGTATCACTTTGGTGACATTAGGTTATTTGGGGTTTTACGACTTTAACCTTTGTTTAAAAACCACCATCAACATTAAGTCCCCCCGCTAGCTCGGAGCAGGAGCTTTGTTGCGAGGTAAGCATAAGATGGTGACAAACTATCAACAAGACAAATCGTAAAGAGAATTGAGGAGGCTTGTCGACATTTTTATAAATAGGATTTGGAATCCTTGCCTCTGGCGATTTTGCACAAATAGGGAGGTGGCGCAATTGGGAAGTCAGCATCATTAAGAAATAGGAAGTCAGGCGGCATTGAGAAGTTGACACGAGTTAGGAAAGCGAGCGTGCTAGCTGAGTGGGACAGGCGGTCATTGGGAAGTTGGCGTGAGTTGGGAAGCGAGCGTGCTAGGCTGGCGGGACCGGCGCAAAGTGGGAAGCGATTCGTGCTAGTTTGGCGGGACTTGGGCGGTCATTGGTAAGTTGGCGTGAGTTGGGAAACTGAGCGTGCTAGCTGGCAGGACCGGCGCAAAGTGGGAAGCTGATTCGTGCTAGCTGGCGGGACTTGGGCGGTCATTGGGAAGTTGGCGTGATTTGGGAAACTGAGCGTGCTAGCTGGCGGGACCGGCGCAAAGTGGGAAGCGATTCGTGTTAGGCGGGCGAGACCAGCGCAAAGTGGGAAGTCGATTCGTGCTGCCGGGCGGGACCGGCGCAAAGTGGGAAGCTGATCGTGCTAGTTGGGGGCAGGCGCAAGTTGGAGAAAATTTGGCGTGTTAGGAATGGGCGTGACTTGATGGGACCGGTGTAAACAAGGAGGGAGTAGGTGTTTCTACAGATAGCAAAGTTTCCTTATTTTTCCTTCCTTCACGCGCGGTTTCAGGGCATCATCCATGCCAAAAAATCTGGAAGCGATATGTCCCTCATTGCTCCCTTTCCTTTTTTTTTAAGGTTCCGTATTCATACCCAACGCAATTGCATCATCTCCCTCGTTTGAGAAAGGGTTGTTGTTGTTTTTTTTTTTTGTTTCTTTTTCTTTGCCTAGAGACGAATCATCCTCTAAACAGCGAGATTCTCCAAGTGAAGGCGCGAGATCTGACTCTTGCAAAAAGCACCCCGACTAGGGTTATTTGGGCTAAGAAAATCATACCGGTATGTTTTATTCTTCTTCTCTGTTCATGTTATCCTCTTTTTATATGTGTATAAATAGGATGGAACTTGATCATTTTCCCCATTCTTTGCAGTATATGATGGGACCTTCCAGGGATGGCCGTGCCTTTAACTTTTCGGAAAAGGACTTCAGAATTGGCGGAGATCGATCTTCTTCTCTTGAGGAGGCATTGGTTGGGATTGAATCTTTGTTCCATGAAGCTAGTGAAATTATTAAGGACCTCCCTTCCATCTATCCCCACGAAGAACAGGTGCATGTTCGGACTCTCTTGGGTTCAGTGGGCGTGGAGGAGAGCGCCATGATTCTTGATTTTGATGCGGATGAATCAAAAAACTTTCTTCGAAGTGTCAATGAGAAAACCTTCGAAGGAGCATATGATGGAAGCGAAATAGCCTTTGAAGTTGATGCTAAAGGTGTTGTTGGTGATCCGGAGGGGTCATGGTGGCGTATCTTTGGAATGGTCGTCGGGAGGACAACTGCTGTTGCTGCGTGGTCGCTTCGGGATGGGATGTTGAGGTTGTTCTTGCTAAAACCGCTGAATGGAACCTTTGTTGCCCGAAGGATTCTTTGAGGAAGTGTTTGAAGATAGCTTTGCCGAGGGGACTTGTGCTCCATCCTTCGATGGCTAGTTCCTCCCTTTTGTTATTTCATTAGTTGCTTAGTTCCCCGATTTTTTTTTTTTGATAAACTCACCTTTTCCTTCTTCTTCATCAGTAAACATTTTGCTTCATATATATTTATTTTTTTTGAAAGAGGTTGTGGTATGATGACTCTGCAGAGGTTTTCTGGGTTTATCTGATGTATTTCTCTGATATCTGGAGAATTTACTTGGAAAGAGATGTATTTATGCCCCCTTTTTTTTTTTTTTTTTGACGGGAAAGGGAATACCCAGGGAGAAATACAAACGGTGTATTCATCTTGGGGAAGTACAACTACTAAGAGGAATTGTTAAAGGAAATACTAAAAGGGGGAGTAAATGGGAAGTACATCTTTTTAGGTATTGGAGTCCTTGAGCCATCGCGAGTGAATTATCACGCCTTCAGGTGTGTCTGCATTGATGAGCTTGCAATATCCTCCCAAAAGGGTATTCGCAACCAGATACAGCTCGTCCACTCCTTCATTGGGCGAATCAGTTTGAATAGCCATTTTTACTATCATCCTCCCAACTTGAAATGAGCTTTCCTTAACCACTACATATCCGATTGAAAACGGGTTCAGACGTCGCGCAACCGTTTGAGTCTTGGCTTCGTTGGTTTCAATAGAAGTTTCCAAGCTTCTTGCAAAGTGTTCAAATGGTCTAGCTCTCCATCCACATTTCTTGACAGCGTTCGCGCCGGTAATCGCGCCGAGTCCCCATGACGAAATGGGGGAAGGAAAGACTGGTTGCGGAAAAGGTTGCTCGGTCAGACTTACTTGCATTTGAAAACCATGAGCTATTGCCAACGGGTCTTCTCCGGATGTCTGGGTTTCTTCAGTAGTTCGTTGATGCGATAACCAGTGGGATGATTTGTTGGAATTTCCTTCGGGCGTGGACGTTGGCAGAGGGTGCACATCCAATTTCGCTTTGTTGTCGAGCACCCATAAACGTCCCAATATCATGTCGTGATCTAGTTCTTTGACAATATGGAATTTGCTATGTGTTATAGCGTCTCCCATCTCGATATCTAAGTTGATGTAGCCATGCGCGTTCAAAGCTTCTCCTCTCAAATCCTTAATCACGGACGGGGAATAGGTAGCGTCTTGTTTTTTAAATCCTGCTGCCTTTAGTATCTTGAAAGTAATGATGTTGTGGTAGGAGGCCGTGTCGATGAGCGTGTCGTCAAATTCGTTACCTCTTAAACGGGACGTGGCCAGCGGTCCCAGTTCTCCTTTTGGTTCGCCTGTTTGGAAAGCTTGGGCCCTCGGCGTGGTTTCCGAGGGAAGAAAAAGTCGTTTTAGGATACAACACGATTGAGAGCTGCGAAAATATCTTGGCGCTGCACCTTGGAAAGATAGAGAATTTCGCACACATGTTGCATCATGGATTGTACAAGTCTCGTGCACGGAGTCCCCGGAGGACCCGCAGTTTCTTATTGGGAGTGGGTCTCGATGCACTCTTTCGTCTCCTAGTTGGAGTTCTCCTGCCTCTATCCTTTCTTTGAAAATATGCTTTAGTCTGTTGCAATCGCTAGTCGGGTGGTGAAAGAACCTGTGGTAATGGCAGTACTTGGGGTTCGCCATCTCATCCTCAGTTGGTGGACATATGGGAGGTGGCAGTCTGATGACATCATCTTGAACCCAGTCTTCTAGGAGGTCAATCACCTCCTCGATGGGAAACGGGAAATCAAGGGTATTTCCTTCGGTCTCATGATGCTGCATGAGAGTTTTAGTGACGGTCTTCTGTGGCGGGGGTTCCCGTTGTGCCGGCGCTTCACGTTTTGGCTGGTGGCTCGTAGTTGGGGCTTTCCTCTTTCCCCTTTCGTTTACTATGTTCACGGAGGATGAGCCGGTATTAAATTGTTTCTCGATGAGGCGTCTACTCCCGCGAGTTTCACGCGTGTCTTGATTCGATTTGGCCTAGCTCTTTCCGATTATCTTTGGTGTTATTGTTGCGAGATCGTCGGCGGCTTCATGGAGTTCGGAGAACGTTTTGGAAGCGCAAGTTTTCTAGTAGGGCGCGGTAAATTGGAACCATACCATTGATGCATGCGTTCACCAGTTGTTGCTCTGTCACGTTTGGGTCGTGGTCGAGTGCTTGAACCTCGAACCTTTTGACGAAATCATTCGGATGTTCGTTATCCCACCTTGGTACATTCTTCCGAGGTGCGAGAAAGTAACTTGTTCGGACACAAAGAAGTATTTCTTGTAAAACGCAGTGACCATGCTACTCAGTTGGGAATGTTGTTCGGTGGGATCTTTGTTATACCATGTATACGCCCTTCCAGGTAAGTGATTTTGAGAATTCCCTTAAACGGAGAACGTGATTATATTCATGTTCACCTAGGGATTCCAGAAACGAGAGACATGCTCACGTGCATTCCCGGTACCATCGTACAGGGTAAATTGAGGAGAAGAATACCCCCTTGGGAGAGGGATTCTCTGCATTTCGGATGGGTAAGGGGGTTGGTGATGATGCATGTCCAACTCATCATTCTTGATTCGGTTGCGGAGGAGTTGTTCCAAATCTTCCCTCGTGACGAAGTTGGGCGGCTGATTTCTTTCCAACGGGATTCTAGTGCGAGTTTCCTCATCCGTGGAGGCGTGCTCCGCCGAGGTGTCTTTGGCGTCGGGGTTGTTGGAGACGTTCCTAAATGGCTCGGAGGACGCGAATCACGTGGTAGCCATTCTGTCGGTGGTCTTGAGAAAGATGAGTACCTCCTTCTGCGTTAAAACCATATCCGTCTGGGCTCTAGCGAGCATCTCTTGTCGTTCCATCAAATCAACGATGGTGACGTAAGGACAACTTCCTCTGGTCCCTCCAGGTCTCTCGTCCGTCGGCGGGATAGTTGGAACCTTAGTTGTGGTCGGAGCGCCATGCTAGACGAAGCATTTGGGGTCGTAGCGGCGGCTCTAGCCCCGGTGATCGGTGGCGTGACACCCGAAGAGATATTTTCGTTGCCATGATTAGAGGGTTGTGCGGAGACACTAGAGGAGGCAGCGGCTCTGCCCCGGTGATTGGCGGTGTTACACTTGAGGGAGTGCATTCGATGTTGATGTTGTCGGTAGGTGATGCAACAACGTTATTGGGAGAGACGCTATCATCGGGGATGCGTTCGTCTTTGGTATTCTCGTGATCGTTCCGGATCCGAGTTCCACCATGTTGGGATCGACGTTCGGGAAACGAAATCGGAGTCGGAGTTGGTATTGTAACCGATAGATCAATCCTCCCATTTGTGGTCGCCAATTGTTTATAGGTAAAAATCGTTTCCCGATTTCGGTAAATTCGGTAGGTGAGTGAGAAACTGGTTTAAACCCTAAACAAATGTCTTTGCACGTGAGCACTTTATAGATTCGAGAGATCAATATGTACAAGTCCGGCCTAAACCAAGAAATGGCCGTTCCGGACTTACTTTGGTCACAAAGTGGAGGAGAAGGGTTGATTTGGGGAGGGAAGCAAAGAAAGGTGTTGAGGCGAGAATAATGCAGGAGAGTAGTGTCTCGACTTGTATCAGAAAGTGAAAGCTTAGGAAGCTTGCAAGAGATGAAAGCTTTTTGGATAGCTTGCAAAGTTGCCTTTTCTGAGAGTGTTGGATTTTTCTCCTGACTGAGACTTGTCGTCTGGTGGAAATAGGTAAGACCTATTTATACAAGTCGAGATTGAAACGTACCCTGGCCTCATGAAGGAAGAGAGTAAAGGGTGAAATAATTGGAGGAGGTGGTAACCGCATGGTGTTAATGGGCGAAAACGTTTTCACCATTATTTCCTTATTTATTTGACCGCTTTATTCCTATTCACGCTTTCTTAATGTGAGCGTAGTGTACGCTGCAAGCTGTGACCGCCAAACCAAAACCCTGGAAAGCATCCCCCAGTTTGTGTTGATATCTCGAGTGTTGGTTGCACCTTGAGTGCAAGTGGCGCTGCTAGTGGCGCGTGTGGCATGTGCCATTGGCATGTGCGGAATGCCTTTGTTGCGGGTTGCATCTTGAGTGCGAGTGGCAATGCCAGAGCTGCTAGTGGCGTGTGTGGCATGTGCGGAATGCCTTGGTGGAAGGTTTGGGTGTAAGTGGCAATGCCTTCTAGTGACGTGTGTGGCAAGTGCCAATGGCGTGTTCAGCCATTAGGGCCGTGGCCTGGTAAGAAAAGCTACCAACGATGCGTGTTGGCATGTGCCAATGGCATGCGTGGCCAATTTGGGTCGCGCCTTGGTAGAAAAAGCTACCAGCGAGCGTGTTGGCATGTGCCAATGGCATGCGTGGCCAATTTGGGCCGCGCATGGTAGAAAAAGCTACCGGCGGCGTGTTGGCATGTGCCAATAGCAGCGTGGCCAATTTGGGACGCGCATACAGTAGAAAAGCTACTAGCGGCGTGTTGGCATGTACCAATGGCATGCGTGGCCAATTTGGGACGCGCCTTGGTAGAAAAAGCTACCGGCGAGCGTGTTGGCATGTGCCAATGGCATGCGTGGCCAATTTGGGTCGCGCCTTGGTAGAAAAAGATACCGGCGAGCGTGTTGGCATGTGCCAATGGCATGCGTGGCCAATTTGGGCCGCGCCCGGTAGAAAAAGCTACCAGCGAGCGTGTTGGCATGTGCCAATGGCATGCGTGGCCAATTTGGGCCGTGCCTTGGTAGAAAAAGCTACCAGCGAACGTGTTGGCATGTGCCAATAGCATGCGTGGCCAATTTGGGACGCGCCTTGGTAGAAAAAGCTACTAGCGAGCGTGTTGGCATGTGCCAATGGCATGCGTGGCCAATTTCGGTCGTGCCCTAGTAGAAAAAGCTACCAGCGAGCGTGTTGGCATGTGCTAATGGCATGCGTGGCCAATTTGGACCGCGCCTTGGTAGAAAAAGCTACCAGCGAGCGTGTTGGCATGTGTCAATGGCATGCGTGGCCAATTTGGCCTAGGTTGCATGGTTTGCAAGCCTAGGTATGGGCGCTACTTTAGCATGGGACGGCTGTAAGGGTGTTTGGCTTGGCGTGGCGTGATTAGTGTAGCTAGGGCCAAAGCAGAGTGCATTTGGCATGGCACGTCTAGCTCGGGCTAAGTGTGGCTGGCATGATTTTCCATTGGCACGGAGGTGCGGCTATCATGGTTGGCATGCTTCGGCGTGTTTGGTATGGCTGGTATGCTTTGCCATTGGCATAGAGGTGCGGCTAGCTTGGGCTAGGTGTGGCTGGCATGATTTGCCATCGGCACGGAGGGGCGGCTAGCATGGTTGGCATGCTTTGCCATTGGCATAGAGGGGCGGCTAGCATGGTTGGCATGCTTCGGCGCGTTTGGTATGGCTGGCATGCTTTGCCATTGGCATAGAGGTGCGGCTAGCTTGGGCTAGGTGTGGATCGGCCGATTTGCCATCGGCACGGAGGCGCGGCTAGCATGTTTGGCATGCTTTGGCGCATTTGGTGTGATTAGCGTAGCTAGGGCCAAGGCAGAGTGCATTTGGCATGGCGCGGCTAGCTTGGGCTAGGTGTGGTCGGCATGATTTGCCATTGGCACGGAGGGGAATTACGGTTTCGTTCGTTGTAACCCTAATTTGAAAAAAATACCCCTATTAATTACTGACTACATGCATTAAATGTCCTAATAAATGTGTCACTGGTGACATTAGGTTATTTGGGGTTTTACAACTTTACCCTTTGTTTAAAAACCACCATCAACAGGTACCTTTCGACTACAAAAAGGAATGCAAGGATGCCTTTGACAAATTGAAGGAAATGTTGACAAGTGCGCCAATTATCTAATCACCGGATTGGAATCTTCCATTTGAATTAATGTGTGATGCTAGTGATTATTCGGTTGGAGCCGTTTTGGGTCAAAGAGTGGACAAGTTGTCCCATGTTATCTATTATGCATCTAGGACCCTTAATGATGCACAAATCAACTATTCTACCACGGAGAAGGAGTTATTGGCTATAGTTTTTGCATTGGAATGAAATCTCCTGCTCCCGTTAAAAATAGAGAAAAACAGAAAACAAGAAGAAAATTTCCATCCTCGCAAAGAGATGCACCAAAGAGTGCATTTTCTAAAGAAAATTGAGGGAAAAGAGCATCAAAGAATGCCTCCTCAAATAACAACGATGGCAAAGCACCATCTTGTACAAACTTTCTACTCACAAAGTTGAGTGGGCGGAACCTCTAAACCTACGATGGTTAAGTTTCGTGAAGGGTGAGAAATATCAACGAAGGCAAAGCCTCTGTATATAAGACGGTCAAGTTCGGACTAAACCGTGAAGGAGAAGAAGAGTACCGGCACAAGGCACAGCCCCTGAATCTACAACGATCGGGGTGCGAAGATCCAAGGCATGAGATATGGAGACAATATTAGAAGACAAGAGCTGTCAGATACAAAGAGTTGCCAATACGAGCATAAGCAACAAAGGGCGAATAAAGATTGGGTGAAGATCACAATCAAAGACCCTTACAAATTAAGAGGGGGTGTTGGAACATGTAATTTGTAATGTCTAGAATGATCTAGAAAAATATAGAGAAGTGTGGAATAAAAATGCTCTAGAATGTACTAGAGTTGCCAAAGGCGTTCATGTCTTGGCTAAGTTAGACATGTCGGTCAAAAAGATGTCCTAGTCTATACGTATACTAGATTGTTCTAGAGAAAGTCAAGTGGATCAAATTATTTTACATTTAGGAAACTCTAGATGAAACTAGAGTGTATGCACGATGTAAACTCATTTGTATTCACTCAAGCAAGCAAGAATCATATCAAAAAAGAAGAAAAAAAAAAAAAAAATCCTCAAGTGAGTGAAGTAGGAGTTAAGAGTTAGAGCTAGTAAGCAAGTCAAGTAACTGCTATTGTAAGTAGAGTGAGCCAAAAAGCTACACTAAAATTCCCTTGTAACATTTTTATTTTCAAATTAATCAAAGCCTCACTTTTCAATTAAACCAACCTCTTTTCCAAAACTTATTTCCATAAATCCATCACACTTCCGCATTGCGCCAACAACTTAGACATTAGTTTAGGATATCTTATTTCAGTTGTAAAAACTTCTCATTTTCAGTTATATGTTGGTTTCGGAAGTTATTAGGATGATTATAAATTGTAATCTCACTTGTATGCAAAAACATGAATTGAATTATGAAAGTTCGAGAGTTATTCTCTTATTAGAAGTTTGATTACACTCGAATTTTCCTCGAATTAAACCATTAACGATTCCCTTAGAGTTCATGTTATACGAGTACATAACACGCTCCCAACTAGATGACATTAAGCCCAGAACCCACCGCAGACGTCCAAGGCTACCGGGGCTGGGGTTTAGATATGGACACGTCATGAGGGATAATAATAGGGGCACGGGTGGAGGTGTGAAGCAGGGTGGTGACTGAATGGCAATGGGTGGGTCATGAGTGACAGAGAAAGAAAGCAAAAGGAAATTAAAACAAATGTTTTCTCTATAAATTTAATAAGGTTGGTAGTAGTGGTCATTCCCCGGGACACAAAAAAAAATGCAACAAGAAAAACCAATAGTCATAAACTAGTGGAAACGACGGACTTCACCTTTCCAGATACTTAGTGTTCTTACTACTCTTGGTGAGCTTCGGATCGAAACGACGGACTTCATAAACGTCTTCGCAACTACATGGCTAGCCACGATGCTAATGTGCGTCCAGCAAAGAATCATTTGATTCTTTCTTGGTAAATTTTACTTATATGAGAGGTAAATTAGGATGCAGGTAAATCTTGAAAATTGAAGGCTTCCGCTAAAACAGTGTCATAAAGTGACAAACAATCTGATTGGATTATAAGGTTTGAGGTAGTGGTTTTGGCGATAACATTCTGTTATGTCCTTGACTTTGTTCATAATTGAGAACCATGTAATTCCTCGTGACGTATCATTAGATTTCTACTAATTGAAATGCTTTATACCCCATATTTTCTCACCTAAATCTTTCCTCGTGACATGTCGCTCTGTTAGGTGCTAGAATTATATGTACCGTATGGGTTAGAGAAATGTACAGTGTGTTTGAATAAATGTCTGACTTAGACATTAGTTTAGCGTATGGGTTAGAGAAATGTACTGTGTGTTTGAATAAATGTCTGACTTAGACATTAGTTTGGGATATCTTATTTCAGTTGTAGAAACTTCTCATTTTCAATTATATGTTGGTTTAGGAAGTTATTAGGATGATTATAAATTGTAATCTCACTTGTATGCAAAAACATGAACTGAATTATGAAAGTTTCAGAGTTCTCCGATTAGAGCAAGGGCTATGGAATGAGTGTTTTTAACACTCATTCACTGCCCAAATCAGTGAGGGACTAGCTGAACGAGGGAATTTGAACTATGGTGAGCAAATTTAATAGTCTAAGCTGCTGATTTTCAGCCGTTTCTTTTTTTTTTTATTTATTATTAAAAATAAACAAACGGCAAAACATTAACGTTTTCCCCTATTTTTTAGGTTTATTTAATATTAAAACTTGTAACGGTCCCACTTTAAAGAGTTTTAAATTAATAAAACTCTTAATTTAAATATCCCTAGGAGGTAAATCTTGAGCGGCTCCTTATGTTTTTTTCCCAAACGGCTGATTTCCAGCCCCCTAGTGAAGACTTTCCAACACTCACTCGTCTCAATGAGTGTACGAGTGATTATAGGGGAAAACTGACTCACTCACTGCCCATAGTAGCACCAAATTAGACCAAAATGAACGAGGCGTATTCATATTGAATGAGGATCCTCACTCCATAGATAGCCCTTGCTCTTGGGACTTTGATTACACTCGAAGTAATCGTTGGAAGATCTGATACTCTGGTTTTCCTCGAATTGAACCAAAATCGATTCCCTTAGAGTTCATGTTATGTGAGTCCCAACTAGATGACATTAAGCCTAGAACCCATCGCAGACGTTCAAGGCTACCAGGCTGGGGTTTAGATATGGACACGTCATGTGGATAACACTGGGGGTACGGGTGGAGGTATGCAGCAGGGTGGTGACTGAATGGCAAAAAAATCTCGGCAGACCGAGATAAAAACCACACACACAAAAACTGCCCCCCAGCCCATCCCTGCACGTCTCCAGGGGACATGGCTCACAAAAAAAAAAAGATGTGAGAGGCGGTTTTTACATGGTCTGTTTTCTCGATACGTAGAGAACTACTTTGGGTGGGTCATGAGTGACACAGAAAGAAAGCAAAAGGAAAATTAATACAAATGTTTTTTTCTCTATAAATTTAGTAAGGTTGGTAGTAGTGGTCATTCCTCGGGACAGAAAAAAGAAAGCAAAAAGAAAAACCAATAGTCATAAACTAGTGGAAATATAAATAAACAAGACCCATAAACTAACAACAGTAACATTCCGCCAGCAAATAATGTACTTGTTTAATTGCGTTACTATTGATTGAAATTCAATAATTGCATTTATATATCTTTGTCTTGTTCTACTGCATTGATTCATATTTCAGTTTTGTTTAGAAATCAAAGCTTGGTAGCAGCACTGGATTGCCAATAACCATGGTATCTCTAACTTCATGTTTCAGCCTCGTTTCTTTTGTAGAAAAATTCCATCGGAAAACATTCGAATCTTCAAATCTTTCACCTCAAACCATAAAAATCGACTCGGAGACCACAATTAATCTCTGGGCTCCAAATCAAAGATCTAAACCTATTGTATTGAAACCATCATTAGTCTTAATTCACGGTTTTGGATTTAACCCACTTTGGCAATGGTATAAACAAGTGAAGTTCCTATCTGATTATTTCTGTCTCTACATACCCGAGCTAATTTTCACCGGAAAATCAACAACTACTTCGTCCGAAAGAACCGAGATCTTTCAAGCAGTTTCTATTGCAAAAGCAATGGATCACATGGGAATTAAGACATACTCAGTTATAGGTTCAAGTTATGGTGGCTTTGTTGCTTATCATATGGCAAGATTATTCCCTGAGAAAATCGACAAAGTTGTTATTGCAAATTCTGCTATAAATATGAGATTGAAAGATAATGAAGAATTATTGAAGAAAATTAATTTCAAGAAAATCGAAGATTTATTGATGCCGGTTAAAGCTTCACAGTTGCGTATGTTGATGAGTTTGACCTATTACAAACCTCCATTTTCACCTGATTTTTTGCTAAAGGATATCATCAGAGTAAGCAAATTATTTATCTACTTTCTACTAATTTCTTCTGTTAAATAAAACAAATTAGTGACGCCATATATAAAACTGTGGCTTCATCTTGTAAAAACTGTAGCCATAGAAAAAAGTTTCGACCAAAAAGTAGAAGATCAAATGAAGTTCAAATCAGTAATAATTGTTTAGAGATGAATCACGTTTATTATTGCAACTTTCTGTTTTTCTTGTTGTAGACCATGATGTCTGATAATAGGGAGGAAAAGTTACAACTTCTGAAGGGATTAACAATCGGAAAAGATAACACGATAGAAGTCTCTAGTCTACAGCAACAGGTTTTAATACTGTGGGGAGAACACGATGGAATATTTCCAGTCGAGAAAGCTTATGAGCTCAAAGAGTAAGTAACTAAGTATTTATTTGCTTTATTTATTTAAAAGAGAAACCTCACCGCGACAGATTATTGATTTTCTTATTTGGTTATCACAGGCTTCTTGGAGATAAGGTCACAATGGAAGTCATTAAGAAAACATCACACGAACCTCAGCTCGAAAACCCAAAGATCTTCAATGATATCGTTATGAAATTCTTAGAAGTCCCTCCTGTTGCTGCAGCAGAATATTGATGTCTCTAATGCAGCGGAGTCGAAGTTGTAATCTTTTTACTTATGAATGGAATGTCTGTGTTCATGCTCATTGTCATCTTCGTCGTAAATTTTCATCATCATCAGTCATAGAATTATGTGAGGACAAGTTTCAAAATCCGGTTGCTGACTTTTTGTGTTTAACTATTTTTGATTTTAAAGTATCTGCTCTCACCAATTTACCAATCGACTGATTTTCTACTCCTAACAAAAGATCTTGGTGAAAAGAGTAAAAAAACAAACAGAAAAATTAAAGAAAGAAAAATATTAAACCAAAACTGTTCCAATCTCTGCTCCTAAGTAGCTAGTTTTCATATAGCATCACTGAAGGTAACTACTGGACGTTGAAGATGCCTATACCCAAAGAGATTGCCTTATGTTAAACTCTTCAGGGATTTTGCATAAATTAGCCGATTATGTTTAGGCCTTCTAGCAAAACATGTACTCCGGGTTGGTTTTCGTCCAGATACGCCCTATAGATAACCCCATGAATCAATTCTTTGCACTTCTGATTTCTGTCGTTCAGGCCATCAATTAACTATCAGCTATTACTAGGGAATAGAATAAAGTAGTTAGGGTGCAAGTCATGTTAGGGTTAACAGGTGGCAACGGGGAATAGAATAAAGTAGTTGATCTTGATCCCAATTAAAGATAATCTAAAATCCCCAATCTTTAATGAAACAAAAACAAAACACATGCAATTAAACTTAAATCTCCAAATCATATTAATCATACTAATCAAATAAAAATTGTCTCAAAAAATAAAAATTAAATAAACCAAATACTTAAATAAACTAACATAATAAAAAGAAAAGAAAACCCTAGCAAGATGATCATGTGGTTTGTTTAGCTTTCAAATCATTCAAAAGCCCACTGGTTCTCTCTTCCGACCTCCTCTTCTTCCTCGGGGTGAAGTCATTCTCGATGTTAAATGTCTTGCGGATCTCCTCTGGGGTCTTGCCCTTGATCATATTGTTGGATGCGGCGGGATTGTAGCACACGGTTTTGTGTGAGAGTCCAAAACTTGTGGAACTCCAAAACCGTGTAAGTAGCTAAGGCGGTGGAGTTGATTTTGGATAAACCAAAATCATCGGTCACAAAGTGTTTTGATAACTCTTATTGGTTTCTTAATCCTAAAGTTTAGGAACTTTGTAGAGAAGTTATGGAACCCTAATCCCTACCTATGTGTATATAAATAGCCTAGTAGAGATCCCAGAAAAAACACACCAAAAATTCTTCTTTCTCTCTTAGGGTTTATATGTTTTCTCCCTTGCGATAATATATAAATCACTTATTTTTCCCGAGGATTCAACCTCGTTAAATTCTCGTCTCTTTTCTTCTTTAGTTTGTGTTCTTGGCAATATTTGGAGTCTTGTTTGTATTTGTGCATATCGCTTCATGAGGTTTTAGCGCAACAATTGGAATCAAGAGCTCGGGTAACGTTCTTGGTTTTTTTTGGGTATTCATAATATTGAAGCGGTGGTATTTTTTTAAAGTTGTTTGAGGTAATTCTAATCTCAAGGTTTAGTTTTTTATCTATATTTGGTTGTTTGTGAACAATGGTTAACGGGGATAAACCGGATGATCCGAACGATCCCGAGGAGAACATTCGGAGTCCAAAAGTAAAGATAAAGATACAAAAGAAGAAATGCGCATTCTCATAGATCACAAGCTGAAGGTTGAAAAGTTCACCGGAACCAATAATTTTGGTTTATGGAGAACAGACGTAATGGATGCTCTTGTTCATCTTGACCTAGAAGAAGCTTAGAAGGTCAGCCGGTGAAGATGTCGAAAGCGGTGGAACAAGATGAATAAATTATGTCTTGCCTCGATACGAGGGTGTTTAGCAACTGCGGTAAGAGTTAATTATCGGCACGAGACTTGACTAAGGATCTGGGAAAAGCTAGAGAAGGAATACCTTGTGAAGAACGTGGCAAATAGGATACATCTTAAAAGGAATTTGTATCGCTATAACATGAAGAGATGTGCAACCTTAACCGAGCACCTAGATTCATATAATAAACTTCTTCTTGAGTTGGTTAACTACGATGAGAAGATCAACGACGAGGAACAAGCTACGTGTCTCGATAAACTCTCTTCTGAAAGGTATGAACCCGTGATCAAGGCTTTAATGCACGGAAAGGATAAGATGACATACGCGAGATCACTACAACGATTGCGTAGTGAGGAGTTCGAGGAAGATGGACCGTGAAACTGTCAAGTGAAGCTAACGGTGACTTGCTTCTTGCAAGAGGTCGTTCAACAGACGGTAAAAAGAAGAATGGTGATCGTGGCAAAGTGAAAGGGCGTTCAAAGTCAAGAGCGCGTCTGCGAAGGATGAATGTGCATGGTGTCATGACTTTGGCCATTGGGCTAAGGATTGTACCAAGCGTAAGGATCGAGAAAGGGATAACACCGAGGTGAACATTGCTAAGGCAAGTGAAGATTCGGATGAAGCTTGATTTCTCGCCGACTATGATACCATCAACTTTTATCGTAGCCGATTTGTACGTGGGTATTAGATTCTCGTGCTACTTATCATATTTGTCCTCATCGGGATTGGTTCTCAAACTTTGAAGAGTTTGATGGAGAAGTGCGTATGGGGAATAATCACACTGCGGGGTGATTGGGATTAGTAGTGTTCGAATCAAGATGCATGATGGTATGGTGCGGGGAGCTGAAGCAAGTAAGGTTCGTACCTCTTTGTGAAGAAGAATTTGATCTCGCTCGGAACTTTGGAAGCTAAGGGCTACAAGTTAGTCGCTGAAAATGGCATTCTAAAGGTAATTTACGGATCGTTGGTAATCATGAAGGGCACAAGGCATCATAACTTGTACTACTTAGCGGGAGTACGATAACGGGAGATGTGTCAATTTACGAACACATCGAGGCTGGCGATGGAGACCACGAAGTTATGGCATATGCGGCTTGAACATCCGAGTGATAAGTCGTTACATTCTTTAATTCGTCAAGATTTATTGAAAGGTGCTATTGCACGTAAATTAGAGTTTTGTGAACATTGTGTGAAAGGCAAGAAGACAAGAACAAGCTTTGGCACAACAATCCACAACACTAGTGGAGTTCTTGATTATGTTCACTCGGATGTTTGGGGTCCCTCCAAGAATGCATCATTGGGAGGGAAACATTGGTTCGTGTCGTTTATTGATGACTATTCTAGGCGCGTATGGGTGTACACCATGAGGCATAAGGATGAAGTCCTAGAAGTCTTTGTGAGGTGGAAAAAGGCAAGCGAGACTCAAGGCGAGAAAGATCAAGGTACTACGTTCGGACAATGGTGGATAGTACAAAAGTGATCCATTCTTGCAAGTATGTCGGGATGAGGGAATACGGAGGCACTTCACGGTTAAGAAGACACCGCAACAAAATGGGGTAGTCAACGCATGAATTGTACTTTCTTTGGAGAAGGTACGATGTATGTTATCTAATCTTGGATTAGGTAAAGCGTTTTGGGCTGAGGCGGTGACATATGCGTGCTTCCTCATTAATAGGTTGCCATCAATTGCGTTAGAAGGTAAAACTCCGATGGAGAAGTGGTATGGTAAACCGACTTATGATTATGACTCAATTCATATCTTTGGTTGCCCTGCTTGGTATCATGTTAGTGAAAACAAGCTTGAGAGCCGTGTTGTTAAAGGGATCTTTATGGGTGTGAAGAAAGGAGTTAAAGGGTTCAAAATTTGGAATCCGGTTGAAAAGAAGATAGTCATGAGTAGAGACGTTACATTTGATGAAGCGTCTATGGTGAAGTCTTGGGGTTCTCGGCGGGTGGAGAACACTACCGGTACAGTGAGTGAGCCTTTACAGGTGGAGATTGATGCAACTCCACTAATTCCGGCCTAAGTCAGATACGTTATGACTACTTAGAAGGCGTGGCGTCTACAAGGGAGGTAAACACTGAAGTTCCAAATGATAGTGACGATGTTAATGAAGAGGAACATGAAGCGATAGAAGATACGAAGCTACGGTCATTGAGACCATAGCAACCAGCAAACCGAGAAGATCAATCGGGAAACTGGTTGGATGGATGATTTTATAGCTTATGCATTACCAGTTATTGAAGAAGGCATTCCTAATACCTATTTTGAAGCTATACACAGTGTAGAGCGTCAAGAATGGGAAGCTTGCTATGCGGGATGAGATGGAGTCTCTTTACAAGAATGGCACATGGGTTCTTACGAAGCTTCCGAACGGTAAGAAGGCCATTGGATGCAAATGGGTATATCTAAGAAAGAAGGATCTCGGAGTGAATCAAGTACGCTACAAGGCAAGGTTAGTTGCAAAAGGTTATGCCCAAAGAGAAGGGATTGACTACAATGAGGTGTTCTCTCCAGTTGTGAAGCACTCATCAATCCGAATTTTGTTGGCCTTGGTAGCAAAATATGATTTAGACCTAGTTCAGATAGATGTCAAGACGGCATTCTTACATGGTGATCTAGAAGAGATCTATATGACTCAGCCGAGTGGGTTCAAAGTTGCTGGAAAAGAAGATTGTGTATGCAAGCTGAAAAAATCGTTGTATGGGTTGAAGCAGTCTCAAGACGGTGGTACAAGCGATTTGATCGGTTTATGATTGGCCGAGAAATACACAGAAGTCACTATGACCATTGTGTATACTTCAAGAAGCTACGTGATGGGTCTTTCATATATTTGCTCTTGTATGTCGATGATATACCGATAGCATCGAATAACAAGAAAGAGATTGATCATTTGAAGCGAAATTGTCAAGCGAGTTCGAGATGAAAGATCTAGGAGAAGCTAAGAAGATTCTTGGCATGGAGATTCAACGTGGGAGAGAAGGGTAAAGTTTGTTTGTCTCAAAATGCATACTTGAAGAAAGTGTTACAGAAATTTGGTGTTTGCGAAGGAACTAAATCTGTAAGTACTCCCCTTGGTCCTCATTTTAAGTTGAGTTCGATATGTCTCCTACTCTTTTGAAGAAGAGCGTGAGTATATGGCCCAAGTCCCATATGCTAGTCTTGTTGGTAGCTTGATGTATGCGATGGTATGTACAAGGACGGATATTTCACATGCAGTAAGTATGATCAGTCGTTATATGCATAATCCTAGTAAAGGATCGACATTGGCAAGTTGTGAAATGGATTTTGAGGTATCTTTATGGTACTATTGATGTTGGCTTGGAGTTTGTGAAGGAAGATGGGAACAATCGGTTTGTGTGTTGGTTATGTGGATTCGACTATCTTTGGTGATTTGGACAAGAGACGTTCAACTACGGGGTATGTATTTACCATAGCGAGAGCACCGGTAAGTTGGAGATCAATCTTGCGATCTCATTGCGCTTTCAACTACGGAGGCGGAGTATATGGCGATGGCGAGGCATTTAAGGAGGCTATATGGTTACAAGGTTTTCTAGATGACTTGGGTGTTGTGCGGGAGCAGCTGCACTTGTGCATTGTGATAGTCTTAGTGCAATTTACTTGGCTAAGAATCAAGTTCATCATGCGAGAACCAAACATATAGATGTTCGATTTCACTTTGTTAGAGAAATTATGGAAGAAGAAGACATTCTACTTGTGAAGATCGATACCAAAGACAATCCGGTGATATGTTAACGAAAGTAGTATACGGGGTCAAGTTTCGTCATTTCTCGGAATTGATCCACATTCTTCGGTTTGGTGAGACCCTTTGGGGTAGAGGTTCTTAGGAACCTAGTCGAGGCCTTCTAGTAAGGCCATTGAGTGAACTACGGTCGGTTTGATTCCTTGAAGAGGATATGTAGGCAGCCTATGGCGCAATCGACGTTGGAAGATGATGGTGATTTAGTGTATTGATCGTCTCATGCATGAATGCATGATCCGAGGTGGAGAATTGTTGGATGCTGGCGGGATTGTAGCACACGGTTTTGTGTGAGAGTCCAAAACTTGTGGAACTCCAAAACCGTGTAAGTAGCTAAGGCGGTGGAGATGATTTTTGGTAAACCAAAATCAGTCGGCAAGAGTTATGAGAACCCTTGGAATGTTTACTTCTTCCAAAAGTTTAGGAACTTTGTAGAGAAGTTATGGAACCCTAATCCCTACCTATGTGTATATAAATAGCCTAGTAGAGAACCTTAAAAACACACCAAAATTTCTTCTTTCTCTCTTAGGGTTTATATGTATTCTCCTTGCGATAATATATAAATCACTTATTTTTCCCGAGGATTCAACCTCGTTAAATTCTCGTCTCTTTTCTTCTTTAGTTTGTGTTCTTGGCAATATTTGGAGTACCGTTTGTAGCTGTGCATATCGCTTCCGCAGGGTTTTAGCGCAACACATATCAGCCACTGTCTGGCAAGTCAAATCCAACAACTCCTTGACATTCAGATAGTTTGCAGCCAAAATAAGATCGAACAGCGTAGGTTGATCGACCTTAACAAACTCAGCATCCCAGTTCTTAAGTTCATCAGCTTTCTCTTTATCGGCATCACAGTCATGTTTCTTGGTATTCAATAACTTTAGCCAATATCTTGCTTGTAACATTGGGTAAAGGTATTCCGATTATCAACACAATCATCTTCGATCATATGCTTAATGGTTTGAGATTGAAGAGCAACAGATTCTTCAACATCGAAAGTTTCTCCATCAGAACTCTTCAAGGTTACCATCTTTGAATTCGACATATTTTATCAATCAAAGGTTGACGGAAAAACAAAGAAAAAAATTTATGAGCAGAGAAAGAAAAGCGAAGAATTGAAACGTGAGAAGCAATACCTTTAATCACTGATATATATAGACTTTATGTGAATTCCAAAACTTGAACCGATTAAAACTCTTCACGAAGGATTGCGATTTGGAAGTAGTCGTCGTTTGGGAAACCGAAAGATTATGGGAAGAGTGAAAAGACGTGTCTTTAGCAGTTGTAATAACTTGCCGAATCTTGGCCTTTTGCATATTTGAAGCCTGATTTGCCCAACACCCACATAGACCGATACATAAACCAGAGTATCGAGAGCCAAACCAAGCTGACCGGCCCGAACGAAGAATCGGCAAGCCAGTCGCATCTTTGGGTTGGTCAATACTGATACCGAACCGGTCGAATTGGCCTATTAGACCAGTAACCCTTAAGACTCAGTCCGATATGTAACCTGTTTAACCCGGACAAATTTAAAAACTTAAAGCCATGAGTTTAATTGAAAGAAAGAAAAGAACTTAAACTTGTTCTAGCATTCGATCTCAAAGCCATGAGTTGTCTGTATAAGGCAACCACTAAACAAACAAATTTTGCATCTCCCAAACACGGTCAATTACGAAAAACAGCAATCTTTCCTAATTTCGAGTTTCCCAAACCTAGTAAGTTTTGGGTTTCTTATATATAAAGTCTATATATACATGTGATGTTAACAAAGGTTTGGATTTCTCACATTCGACTTTATTTTATTTTTTTCTATCTGCTTTTCTTTCGCTACTCATTAAAATATATCTCAGTTTCCTTTCAATTTAATTTGTTAATTCGATTGATCATGTCGACTTCAAACACCGTAACCCTACGTAGTTCTGATGGACAAGATTTTAAAGTTGGCTTAGCTGTTGCTCTTCAATTTCAAAGAATTAAGCACATGATCAAAGACGATGGTGCTGATCGCGTAATACTTTTTCCCCCCATAAGAAGCGACTTATTGGCTCTAGTTGTTGAATACTGCAAGAAACATGCTGAAATTTACAAAAGGGGGAACGATGGTAAAATTGAGGAAGAACTTAATAGCTGGGATACTGAATTTATTAACTACAACGAAGCTGAATTGCACAATATTATTCTAGCGGCAAACTACTTGAATATTAAGAACTTATGGGATTTGGGTTGTAAGGTAGTTGAGGAGAGGGTTGCACGCGAGAAAGACAGCCGAGGTCTTTGACAAGACGTTCAATAAGATTTTGAATTATTTCAAAGCGAAATCTTCTGGTAATGCATGGTGGAACAACGTTTGCATTCTTTTGAAGTGTTTTGCAGGTTACGTTTTTTTTTTTTTTTTTTTTTTTTTTTAAGGGATAAATGAAGAACATGGCGTTGATCTGAGCATAGTATGCCCCTAGGCCTGAGTTAGTTATTGTAGTTCTTTTTTACATAGCCTTTTAGGCTTGCTTGCATGTTTTCTTGTTTGGTAACGAACTCCAAATTGGTTTTTAATGAGATTATCTTGAAGTGGTGGCCAGATTTATTTTTATTATGTGGTTCTTACAGTAATACAGCATTACCTTACCCGTTATAACAACAACATGGAAAGTTTGGAAATCCCCGGTGGTAAGACTTGAGTACTGTTGAATTCACAAACTCCCTCAACCATCCTCGAGGGACGGGATACTATTATATATCGCAAAGCAGAGGGCCAGCCCCGAGGCAAGGTGTAATCCTGACTTGGGGCGGGCAGGAAAGCCCAAAATTGACGTTAAGAATCATCTCTATGCATGCTCTAGACTCAAATAGTTTGCATGGCAATTCATCTCTAGAACCACTTACCTCAAGCAATTTGGTGGGAGAAATACCATAACAAGGCATATGCACAACATGATACAAATTTATACAATCATAAGTAAAATTCTTGCTTCAATGGGGACTGCCTAGGAATGAGTTCAGTGATCTGTTTTTTTTTTTAGGAAGAGAGAATTTATTAGAAGATAGAATGTACATAAGAGGCTACCAGAAGTAGTTCAGGGATCTGTTCTTCTACGACTTGCTGTTTCGATGGAAGGAAAGGGTTTATTCTCAGTTTTCGATAGAATGTACATGTTTTCAGTTTTCCTTTCTAGCACTTAAAGCTTGGAAACTCATCTGTCCTTTTTTTTTTTTCCTTTATCAAAAAAAGGCACCACCGTAACTAGTGGATATTAAAGTGGACTATATCCAAAAATTGCCCCATGTTTATGAAAACTTAAAACTCTTGAGAGTTTTTGCATATGTTCCAGTTGACCGATATACTGTGGATTTCTACCAAAGCATGTTCTCAGTTTGGGTTTTTTCCAGAACCCATTGAAAACTCCCTAAGCTATACACCACAATCCACAATATCAAGGCGTTCATATGTTCGAACCAGAAATATTAATTAGCTGATGGCATAATCTAATCATTAATCTTACTGAAAAAAACTTGAAACAATGAATTAAGAAACTAAGCGAATCATATTAATCAGTAATAATCCAATAAAAATTGTCTTGAATATTCAAAAACTAACATAACAAAAGAAAAGAACCCGGCTGTTTAGCTTTCAAATCATTCGAAAGCCCACTGGTTCTCCCTTCGGACCTCCTCCTCTTCCTCGGGGGTGAAGTCATTCTTGATGTTGAACGTCTTACGGATCTCCTCTGGTGTCTTGCCCTTGATCATATCAGCAACTGTCTGGCAAGTCAAATCCAACAACTCCTTAATATTTAGATAATTTGCAGCTAAAATAAGATCGAACAACGTAGATTGATCGACCTTAACAAACTCAGCATCCCAGTTCTTGAGTTCGTCATCTTTCTCTTTCTCTTTATCAGGATTGTCATGTTTCTTGCAGTATTCAATAACTTTAGCCAAAATCTTGCTTGTTACATTGGGTAAAGGTATTCCATTATCAGCACAATCATCTTCGATCATATGCTTAATGGTTTGCGATTTAAGAGCAACAGATTCTTCAACATCGAAAGTTTCTCCATCAGAACTCTTCAAGGTTACCATCTTTGAAGTAGACATATCTTATCAATCAAAGGTTGCAAAGAAAAAACTAATTGAGGAAAAAATCTTATGAGCAGAGAAAGAAAAGCGAAGAGATTGTACGTGAGAACCAACACCTTCGTTCACAGATATATATAGACTTTGTAAGAAGACTCTAGAATCATGAAGGATCGCAATTTGGAAGTTGTCTTCGTTTGGGAAACGGTAAGACCGTAAGAGTGAAAAGACGCGTCTTTAGCAGTAGGTTAATTCCAAATTGGATTTTGGGCCTTATACAGACATGCAGTTGGACTTGAAGCATGAATTTCTCAACACCCACACAGGCCCATACCATGTCGCGCAAAACCCTAGGACAGCCAAAAAAAAAAAAAAAAAAATCCTTTTTGGGGACCATTGTTTTCTAATGCCACCTATCCTACAATGATAAGGGGTGTCCTAAAGTCTTGAGTTTACCAATTTGCCCCTTACCCTAATTAACATTAACCCACCACCGCCGATTACCACCACCACCACCTCCGATTATCACCACCACCAACCACCGATTACCACCACCACCACCACCGATTACCACCACCACCGCCACCGATTACCACCACCACCGCCGATTACCACCACCACCACCACCTCAGATTATCACCACCACCAACCACCGATTACCACCACCACCTCCGATTACCACCACCTCTGTATATAGCTTAATTTAAATCATTAACAAAGATATTCTCACAAACTCATTGCTTGTCATTCGTTTTTGGTTGAAAAAATGAGAAGTAATCATCAAAATGAGTTGAAAATGGAAGTTGCAGAGAGGTTTAATGGAGGTTTTTTTTTTTCCAGAGACAGATTCGATTACGTCACAAAAAAAGTATCAGCTGAACTTTTAGTTCAGTTATCACGAATTAATTTTTTCTGAACCGAACTCAGAGTTCGGTTGATTCGCAAAAAATACTTTTAACCGAACTATGGGCTAATTCCATATACGCATTTGCAAGTGCAGTTTGGTTGGATCGCAAAAATTGTTAAGTATTTACTTTAACTGAACGTTTTCCTAATTGCATATATGCATATATAAGCTCAGTTCGGTTGATTCGCAAAATATGTTGAAGTTTGCGAATCAACCGAACTTATAACACTTGGTTACTTTTAACCTGCAGTTCGGTTGGGAACCTGGTTGCGTTGAAGTTTGCGAACCAACCGAACATACCTCTGTAAATGAGTTCGGTTAACTCTCAAAAATAATTTCAAAACCGAACTCTTCTCTATATAGCCAAATGTTGAGTTCGGTTTAATCGCAAAAAACAAAATTCTGCGAACTTACCGAACTCTGTTGTTGAAAGTTCGGTTACATCGTGGTCTAGTCGACTGAACCGAACAAAACTATGTAGACTCAAGCATAGTAGTTCGGTTACATTTGATTTTTCAACATCTAGCCGAACAAACAAATACTCCATTAAAGCTCAGGTTCGGTTGCCTGTGATTTTGGATTTATTAACCGAACTGCATTTGCAGAAAGTTCGGTTACATGTTCTTCATATAATAAAACCGAACTTTGTTGACCTGGTTGAAAATTGTTTTATTACAATTTTGATTTTCAAGATATTTTAGGCCGTTTATAGCAACATTCACTAAGTTACAAGCATACTTCGGTACCCAGAGGAAGTTTTTTCTCCATATCACCCATCTCAAAATAATTTTTTTCTCCATCTTCTTCTTTTATCACTTTAGTCACTCAATAATTCTAGTTCTTTTAAAAAAAAAAACTGTTAATTTAACCTTAATCAAAGATTAATCACACTAACTAATCATTATACAAAAATAATTAGGAGGATAATTTTGGTATTAATCTAAATATTTAGATAAGGGGTGACCTGTAATTACTTCTAATGTCTTACCCAAAATAAAACCATGGTCCCCCAAAAAAACCATGGTCCCCAAAAAAATGATTCAAAAAAAGAACTAGTTGGTAAATGTTCGTGTCCCTTATCTGGACCATCCTTATTATTTTTGCTACATTTTATTTTCTGTTTTCTTTTCATCTCAAAAGTCTTCTCTGTAACGTTGTTTTTCAAAAATATTATCCAAACCTAGTGTACTCAAAATTTTTTTTTTTTTTTTTCAAACTTGAGTTTAGTAGGATTTTTGAATTGTATAGTTAACCTCCTTGCTTTCAATAAAAATCACTTTGTGTTTCAGGTTTAGAAGTTACTTATATGCTATTGTTTTTCTGTTGTTGTTGTCTTCATGGCTACTTCATGCCTTGTGAATATTTCAACATAACCTCTAGGATCTTATGTTGAAATCCGATGAGAGATTCAAGCATATCTTTGAAGATGATCAATTCCAACGCCACAATGATCAAGAATTATACAAAGAAGATTGATGACTATGAGAATGGATCGTAATTAAAATTATTAGCAGAAACTACTTCGACGGATTTCATATTAATGAAGAAGAAGCCTCTAAATGGTCGAAGAATAATCAAAATACATATATTCAGATAGTCTATTCCATTTTATTTGGTTTCATATATAGATCAAAGAATTCACATTGTAAATTGGTTGTATCAATGTGCAATGTATTATGATGAAACAGGAGGGTATGTTTATCTACCGCTTTTGCTATGTAACAGTCTAGACCTCAATTTTAATGAGGTAATCTAATAAATAATTTTAGGGGTTTTCCAAAGCCCTTCTTTTGATCAGAAAAAAAAAATCTGCTTTTATTTCACGGACTATTAACTCAATTTGATGATGATCAACCATTATTGATAAAATAAAGATATAATCATAAATTAAGGTAATTTCTCTAAATTCATATCGCACAGAAAGCAATTGGTACATAAAAAGATTATCCATTTACAATGAAGGCTTTGGACAGAACGAGAGTATCCATTTCACGAAATAAGAGAATAAGGTAATGTTCGAAGACTCATTCGATGTCAGCCGCCGTAACTGAAACCAAAATATGGTTGTAAATAAATAGAATAGGTCTGAAATGTGGTTATAGTCCAACTAATATGGTTTGAAATGTAGTTATAGTCCGAACAAACTAATAAAATCACCCCAAAACAACAAAGTGAGACTTCCTAATTGGATGTTTGGATGTCACTCCAAAAGTTACATTTTGACTTCTAGAAGTCAAAAAGCAAGAAGTCAGATTAGATATAGAATTTTAAAACGACTTCTAAAAACAAAAAAGATGACTTTTTGTGAAGCAAGATAATTTTGCTTCCGACTTCTTCTTATAGTATCCAAAATCGTAATAATGTTTGTTTAGTAGCCAGAACCATAGTTCGCTTTTCAGAATCCATAAGTGAAAATTATGTACTTCACAAAAAATATAACTATATTCTTTTGCTTCTCAGAGTCATTATAAACTTTTGTTCCTAACTTGATTTTTAATTATTAAGGTGTATCAACATCCTTATATTTTCGAGTTATGTTATATCTCCTCTTATTCATTTATTTATTTACTGCTTCTTTTCCTTATAATTTATTTAATTTATCTTTTATCCACAACTTTATAAAATTGCGTAGTTCGAAACATTTTCTCTATAGTCTACGTTAGATCTCTAGGATTTCACATAATTAACATCCTATAGAATTAGGGGATAAATAAATCCAAAATACCAGGTAGATGTAGAAAATTAAGAAAACTAAATGATCAAACTTCCAAATAAATTAAAAAATTTCATTATTTTTAATTATAAAAATAATTAAATGTTTGCTGCAAGGTAACTCTCAATAATAACTGATGTGATTTTAATTATAAATCGCAAGAGCAACGTTGTTAGTTGGACAGTATGCAAGCACGACTTGTTTCCCGGAGACTAAAATATTGTTATTTTCATATTATGCATGCAATTAAGAGATCCTTTGTCTATAATAATATTATCCACAATACTACCCAAGACTATATAAGGCACGAGTATATATCTTGGAAAATAAGTCGTTTAAACAATTGAAGTTTTCAAAATACTAATATAGCTTCTTCGCTTGAAGCCTGATTTTCCCAACACCCAAAGATGAATGGAAAGACCTGGGAAGGCTGAAATTTTATTAAGTTAAGCGAAACATTCACATGTAATTCATATAAATGGCCTGTAGACCCGACCTTTAACATCGGTTAACGTCTACATATATAGATTTTTCCCTGCAACTCCCCTATTCCAGCAATACTTATGTACTATGTTGTGAGTAGTCTAAGAAAGGGCAGTGGATGGTAAAAATTGGTGAGTACATCTTCAATAGGAGGATTTTAAGTTCACTAATTTAAGGAAGCTATAAAAAATAGTATCCAATGTGTTGACATTGAGATGAGTTTTGCGCTAAAACCGGTGGAAGGGATTCGCACAACTACACAAATAGTTTTCTAATAATTGCAAAAAATACACACTTATTCAAAGAAGAACAATAATTTAACGATGTTGAATCCTCAGGAATAATAATTGATTATATATATTATTGTTAGGGGGAAACGTATAAAACCCAAGAGAGAAGAATAATTTTTATATTACATAGGTAGTATCTTACTTATACTACGAGAGCTGGATTTTATTAACTCAGCTATTAAGTTTCTAGACTTTAGCCTCATCTGCATCCAATTGACTACTTAACGGATTTCAAGTGTAGAATTAACGAATTTGCATCGAATGGATGTGCGAATGGGTGGATTAGTTGCGGATGACCCAATGAATTTTGCTATTACAAATATGTAAAATTGATAAGCACAATAAATCATCATTACAAAGGGACAAGTGAAGTTATCTCTACACTACCTCTTAGTTTTAAATCCTAAACGTTGGATGGAAATAATTAATGAAAAATAAGATAAATATATAGTGGTTCATTTGTAACCAATATTCTACACAAATATTTTTTTAAAATTTCCATATATTCAATTTAACGGATGTTGGTGTCCAAAGAATTTCTAACACAAAATATGCATCCAAAATTCGTCGGATCTCACAAATTTGATCAGCAGGTCGGACACCCTCCATAAGAAAAGCGGATAGGCCGGATCGAATCCGCGGATTCGAGCCCAAATGCTCACCCCTCGATTACAAGCTCCAAGTGCACGCATGTCTGCATCAGGCCCAAGACCAATTTGGATACAACTGCTAAAGAAAAGACAAGGACGAATAGTTGCAATCCTTCCTTAATCCCAATTCTACACTTTTACTCGGTTTTGGTGTCTTGCTGTTCAAGTTTAGGGTTTCCTATATATATACAAAGAAGTTCTCTATTTTTGCTCATCAAAAATTCTTAGCTTTCAATTCAAGTCAAGACTTCAACCTTAATTTGTTTTGTTCAATGGAATCGACCATGTCAAATATGGTAACCTTGAAGAGTTCTGATGGAGAAACTTTTGAGATTGAAGAAGCTATTGTTCTTCAATCTCAAACCATTATGCATAAGATCGGAGACGACAATACTGTACCATTAACCAAAGTAACAAGCAAGATTTTGGCTAAAGTTATCGAGTACTGCAAGAAACACGTTGAAAGTCCTAAAGAGGAGGACGATGGAAAAATTGAGCAGGAAGAACTTAAGACCTGGGATACAGAATTCGTTAAGGTTGATGATGATACGTTGATCGATATCGTCTTGGCGGCTAAGTATTTGAAGATTAATAGCTTATTGGATTTGACTATCCAGGCAGTTGCAGATACGACCAAGGGAATTAAGACAGTGGAGGAGATTCGTGAGGCGTTCAAACTCAAGGACTCAGCGGTGAGGAAGAGCAGGAGGTCAAGAGGGGGAACCAGTGAGCTCTCCAATAACGACTTACCCCTATGGTCGGATGACGTTTGGTTGCGTTTGAAGAATTTTGCAGGGGTTTCCGTTTTGATTTACCTTTTTGTAGATACGGTTTTGTTTTCCTTCATCGTTCTTCTTCTTTTCTTTTCTTTTTTGATTTACTATGAATAGGGTGTTGCTCCAATCGGAGTCTTTATATCTAAGTACGCCGCTATGCCTTGGTTTGTGTGACTACTGATTTTAATATTATTTGCTTTCCATGTTCTTCTCTTGGGAACCCCCATATTTACAGTTTCTTGTTTGGGAATCCCCATATTTACAGTTTCTAGCAACCCAAAAATGGCTTGTATTTTTAATTTCAAGCAAAAAAAGTCCAGTGATTCTTCTACTGCATTATCCATAAGACCTCAAAATCATATATCAGAATGATCCGTTCTTAGATTTTTTTTTTTTTTTTTTTTTTTTTTTTTGTGTGTGGAAATTAAGCGAGAATAATAGGCAGCTTCTCTTGTTTCTTGCTTTGCTTGGTTAGCCAATAGTTTACTGAAACCATCCCAAAACACTTCAGGAAATTCGAAATTTTGCATTATTATTGGACCACTGTTTTATGTTACGGAAAGTTTTCAGAATTGAAGTTCCTCTCATTCGACTTTCTTAGGGGAACGCACACGTCAAACACTCCTTTGTCTTGGGGAGTAAGTAACCGAATAAGTCTTTTTTAATTTAGGTAGGAAAGGTATCTAGAGGTACTCTAATCCCAGAGTACCTCGTTCTTTTCACCCCCTATATATACCCCCTTGATTTACCACATACTCCCTCCGTTCCAATTTAGGTGATGTTGTAGAGTTTTTCACGCAGATTAAGAAATATGAAAGAGAGTAAATTTTTTTCAAATCTGCCCATATTAATACCTTCCTAAAAATTTAAACCTCATAGTTTTTTGTTTCTAGATTCTAGTATAACTTATGAATCCCTATGTAATTTCACTTGGGATGACCAAATATCCTAAGATAATAGTGAATAAATTTAAAATCTTAAATTAGATTAATTATCTCTCACTGATAATAAGGGCAATGAATGTTGATTTGTGATTCCAAAGCAGGGGTAAATCAGTGAGAATTTAGAGAAAATAGCTAAACTCTCATCTATTTTGGAACATACAAAAACTTATATACTTATTCTTCTCTGCTCACCTTTCTCCTTGAAAGGTGTTTGATCGTTTTTTTTTTTTTTTTTTTTTTTTTAAATTGAATATGGCTACTTTGGAACTATATAGAAGTTCTGCAGTTGGGATGTGTTTGATTGAAACCCTTACTAAGATGGTTTCTAATGGAACCCTTACGCCAGAGCTTGCGAATCAAGTTCTTACTCAATTTGATGAATCTATGATTGAAGCTTTGAGAACTCAAGTTCAGAGCAAAGTCACTATCAAGGGACATCTGCAATCCTACTGGTCCCGTGACGATGTATGGGAGCTAATCTTGCGGGATGCAGTGTTCAAGAACGAGGAGGGCAAACAGAATGTCGGCAAGGTTAAAATTGTTGCATGCAATTCTCAGTTGATTCGAAATTTTTTTCTTCATGTGCGAAAAATTCAGTCGCACTATATGCACTGATCAATGTTTTCCGTGTTCTAAAAATATAAAATTTGCACTAAGGGAATAATCGGCTGCATGTTAGGGTTGACCTAAAATCTCTAATCTTTACTGAAAGAAGAACAAAACACTGAATAATTAATAATCAGTACTACTCAAATAAAAATTGTCTGACAACCTATCCGAAAACAAAAATTAAACCAACATAAAAAAAAACAAAGAAGAGAAGACCCCTTGTTTTTTTAGGCTTAAAATCATCATTCAAAAGCCCACTGGTTCTCCCTTCTGACCTCTTCCTCTTCCTCAGGGGTGAAGTCATTCTTGATGTTGAATGTCTTTCGGATCTCCTCTGGTGTCTTGCCCTTAATCATATCAGCAACTGTCTGGCAAGTCAAATCCAACAACTCCTTAACATTCAGATAATTTGCAGCCAAAATAAGATCGAACAAGGTATCTTGATCGACCTTAACAAACTCAGCATCCCAGTTCTTAAGTTCATCTTTATCTTTTGCATCAGCATCACCGTCATGTTTCTTGCAATATTCAATAACTTTAGCCAAAATCTTGCTTGTTACATTGGGTAAAGGTATTCCGTTATCAGCACAATCATCTTCGATCATATGCTTAATGGTTTGACATTGAAGAGCAACAGATTCTAGGACATCAAAAGTTTCTCCATCAGAACTCTTCAAGGTTACCATCTTTGAATTCGACATATCTTATCAATTATAGGTTGCAAAGAAAAAACTAATTGAGAAAAAATCTTATGTGTAGGGAAAGAAACGTGTAGAGATCGAACGTAAGAACAAATATCTTCGTACACAGTTATATATAGACTTTAATGAGAAGACTCTAGAATCATGAAGGATCGCAATTTGGAAGTTGTCTTCGTTTGGGAAGCGGAAAAATCTGGTAAGAGTGAAAAGACGCGTCACTAGCAGTAGGTTCCAAATTTGATCTTGGGCCTTCTACAGACATACAGTTGGACTTGAAACCTGATTTCTCAACCCCCACATAGGCCCATACTATGTTGAGCAAAACCGAGCACACATAAAAAAGAAAAAAGAAATAAAGACGAACCATTTTTTAGGGACCATGGTTCTATTTTTGGTAAGACATATAGAAGTAAATCTAGGTCATTCCTTATCTAGATATTTCTATTAATACCTAAATTACCCTCCTGATTAATTTTGGGTAATGATTAGTTAGTGTTAATAATAGTTAGTGTAATGATTAGTGAAATGATTAAAGTTAAAGATAATTAGTGAGATTAAAAAATCATATGGATTTTTTTTTTAAAAAGAAGTAGAATTATTGAGAGAGTAAAGTTAGAGAAGATGAAGAAGTAAAACATGAATTTTACCAACCACAACCGGAGGAAGAGTATTTGGCTGCCTAGGTATGCTTCAAACTTAGATAATGTTGGTTGAATTGATCCAAAATTTTAAAAAAATGTAAATTTTTAAGTAGATTTGGGCTTTTTCGGTTACCTTATGTGAAGAACAAGTAACCGAACACATCTGAAAGTGTAGTTCGGTTACTTTTTCCAAACACGCAGGTTACCGAACTCGCTCTTAATGGAGGTTTTTAGTCGTTCGGTTAACACGCAGGTTACCGAACTTTGTTTATAGGATTTACAGGTTAATGTTCAGTTTGGCCGCAATGTTGCCGAACTTTAGGGTCTAGAAGTTCGGTTGGTTCGCAACCTATATGTAACCGAACTTCGCGTTGATTAAGATTTTACCAAGTGTACAAAGTTCGGTTGTTTCGCAAACTTCATACTAACCAATATCTAACCGAACTACACACAATCAGTTAAGAGTTCGGTTTTTCAAGGTTTTTTGCGAACAAACCGAACATAGTGGGCCAAGTTCGGTTAAATTGAAACTCAACATAGTGGGCAAAATAACACGGTTCGGTTACATTGTATTTTTTTTTTTTTTGTAATATTGGTAAAGTTCGGTTAGAAAATAGTTTTAGCCTTCTTAGCGAACCAACCGAACATAGTGGGCAAAGTTCGGTTAAATCAAAAATCAACATAGTGGGAAAAATAGCACAGTTCGGTTACATTTGATTTTTTTTAATTTTTTTGTGATATTGGTAAAGTTCGGTTAGAAAATAGTTTTATCCTTCTTTGCGAACCAACCAAACTCTGAGTTCGGTTAAGAAAAATTAATTCGTGATAACCGAAGTGTTCTTCGTGTTCTTGGTTTTGAGAATGATGGTTAGCAAACTAGTTTTTAAACTATTCCTAACCGAACATGCCACTGTAACTTCCATTTAAACCATATTTTGATGACTATTGCTCAAAATTTCAATCAAAACGAATTAGAAGTAATGGGTTTGTGGGAAAATACTTGTGGATAGGTTTGTTTATAAAAGATTGATTAATCGACGATGAAAATTCAATGAATCGACCAGGCTAAAAATTTGATGATTTTGATTAGATTTGTATATGATCAGGGTTAGATGATCATAAATTGATGAAGAAGAGAAGAAGAAAAATTGTAGAATATGTAAGAAGAAGTTGTAGATTAGTTATAATTTTAATTAGGTAAAAGGGTAAATATGTTAATTATTTAAATTAAGTTATACATATAGAGGTGGTGGTGGTTGGTGGTGGTAGTAGTCGGAGGTGGTAGTGGTGGGCGGTGGTGGTGGGAGGAGATGGTGGTTATATATATATATATATATATAGGTGGTTATTAGTTTAGTTTTAAATTAAATTAGGTTAAGGGTAGGTTAGTCATTTCCACACTTTAGGACACCCCTTATAACTATAGGGAAGGTGGCCTAATAAGACCATGGTCCCCCAAAAACCATGGTCCCCAAAAAAATGGTTCATAAAAACGGAGTAGTATTTTCGGCATAGACCCACATGGGTAGTGGTTGGTAAATTTTGGTGTCTCTTACTAAATTTTTTTTTTCTTTTTTTATTTTGAAAGTTGGAATTTATTCACTAAGAAATCGAACTTACATATTTGGAATATCATAACGAGTTTTATCTCCTAAAAGGCTAAGAGGTAAAGATTGTAGTAGGGTGATATCCGCTTGTTGGTGAGAGGTCATTTTCTGGTTTTCCACGCTCACATAATTTACATAGAAACATGCTGGACAACGTGATTAGGAGCTTCTAAAGCTTGCTGGTGATATGAGCTGGTTGGTTGTATGACACACCCAACTTCTTCTTGATTCCGGTGTCAGCTGCTTGTTGGAGATGTGGTGAAGCCCTCTACTTCAAGAGAGGTAGAAGGCGAAGGCTAAGGCTGTTAGCTTTTCTCGAAAGACTACCCACAAAAGTATCCCATGTTTTTTTGAATGCAACAGTTTCAATATTTCGTCATCCCTAATTGGTAAATGAAGTACCCGCCAGAGATAACCAACCCCAATTTACTCGCAGTAGTTATCCCAAGTTGGTACACTAGGTACCCGCCGGAGATAGTCGCTGTGGAGAGAGGATTCACTTGGCACTGAAGTTGAGGATGGAATATGTACATGTTGTTGTGGAAGCAAGCTGATGTAGACTCGTTTCCGGAGTCGAATGGATCTTAAACTTGCAGAGTGAATCGTTGTCTGACCAAGTTTAATATCATCGCCTAAAACTAGATTTTCATAGTAATTGTTACACATAATCGTATCCATGTTTACGGACCTAGTAACTAAAGCAGACACAAACAAAAAAAACGAAGCAACTAAATGAGTTGAACTTCACTAAATCTAGACCTATGCTAACAAATTTAAAACATTTATTTAATAAACATAAAAGACAAGCCTCCCCCGTTTGAAGATAAACTTTGCACAGAAAGTTGTCAGTTCTTCTTTCCACTTTATCCCACTGGCAGAAAACAACTTTTGTCCCTTCTATTATTGCGTCACCCGTTTTTACGTTTATGCCCTTAAACTCTTTCTCCTTGATTTGCATTATGCCCCCCGATTCCCCTCGGCATGGAACTATGCCTTAAAGTAGTATAGAACCGAGTTGATGTAGAGATTTTACAACGATACAGTTTGATGATGCCGCCGTGAATAGTTTCTCCATGGAAATCGGAGAGATTACCGTAGGTATGCATTGATAATGTTGTTGTCTAGCCATTGAGGTTAATAGCCATAGAACAAAATCGAACTGGAATCAAACTCACTGAGTCGACGATTTTAGTATCATCGGGATCTTGTTTTATGCTGTTTCCTCCTGATAATTTAATTTGAGGATTGATGAGTTTTATCTCTGATGGGGGGGTTGATTTTTGAGTTGTAGTTGAACATCCCCACTTTTGAAACTTCCAGGATAATGGAGATATTTTAAGGCTCTTTCGGTTGTTTCTTTGGATGCTTTTTGCAACTCATGATTCAGATCCTCAGAGTGATTAAATGAGTGGATTGAAATGGATGTTGGGGGAGGTATAATAGATAGTCGAGGGGGACATACCAAAGGTGGGTTGCCCCTGAGAAAGGTGGTGGTGGTTGGACCCTGAGAACAGACTCGTTTCATCACATTCACCGGTAATTCTTCCTTCCTGGTGGATAGAGGCTTGACAAGAACTTGATGTGGATGTTGAAAGTATTCCATGTAGCCCAAACTCTATGTCAAAGTTTTAATTGGAGAAACAAATTTCCATGGTGATTTATGAACTTAACAATCTATTCCTTGTATTTCCAAATCAAACAGACAATGACGATAGGTTTGAATATGGTGGTTCCTAACTGAGTCGGTTTCTCAATCCACAGTTATTGATTCCTTTAAAGGTTCAAATATTTGATTTTCTGTGATTAAAGAATACTCAAAAATACGAGAATGATAAATCTAGTGATGAAAATTGAAATAGCAGACTCACAGTTAGAACCGATTGACAATTGAAATCCAAACTCAACTAGGGTATCTTCTCTTGCTGGGTGGAGATAATTTGATTCCAATCAAACTAAATTGCAAGTTAAAAAACAGTGCTACTAGTGGTTTAACAAATTCAATCTCATGGTTTCATCTCTTGTGAATTATTGGGTTCAAATTTTAATAGATTTAATCAAGATGGATGGGTATTTTCAGATTCTACAGAGCAGGTGATTGATGAAGATTAGGTTATTAATGGTGAGATTGGTGTGTTTGGGTTTGAAGGAATCAGATGGCTGATGTTGGGTGTTGATGAACGATGTTGTTAATGGTGGAATTGATGTGACTCGGTTCACCAGGTTTGCAGAGCAAAACTCGGAGGAAAGAGATACATCTTTAGCTGGGTGGATGAGGAGGAAAAAAAATGACTAAATCTTTTATGCATCATCGTAAATCATAATACATTATTTTTGCTGCAGGTTATTTATTTTCTTATTTTTTGACGAGTTTAACTCAATTCGATGATAATTTACCATTATTGATATACTCAAGATTTATAATATAAGATAATTTTTAAAAATTTGTATTGTAGTGAAGCCATTAGTATATATATGGAGATTATTCGTTTGCATTGAAGGCTTTGGACAGAAAATGAATATCCTTTTTCACGGAATAAGAAGACAATGATTGACAACTCAATCGATTTTAGCCAGCGTAACCAAAATCAAAATATAGTCGCAAAAAAAAAAAAAAAAAGGTTCAAAATATAGTTACAACCCAAAAAATTAATAGGTTCACAATGTAGTTCTTGTTCGAACAAATTAATAAAATCATCCCAAAACAACAAAATTAGACTGTCTGTAATGATCTGAACCTTCATACCATTCAGAAATAAACTATTGTTCGAGGTTCAAAGTGTTTTTGACAACGACAACTAGAAGTTGTATCCATGAAGTTATAAGTAAAAGAAAATTGTTTCACAAACATAACTTCTAACTTTTCGACTTAATTAATTCTTAGAGTGTGTCTAAACACCCTCCTATTTTTCGAGTTATGTTATATCTCTTCTTATTGATCTTTTACATTTTTTTTTTGTGTTATCCTTATCCTTATAATTAATGTTGGAAATACCATTTAATCCTAATAATAATAATATATTAGAGTTAGTTTAGTCCAGTTGACCCAGCCAACTGTCTGTTTGGTCCTTTTTAAAATATATATTGTTGTTTGATCCTAAATATTATTGTTTGGTCTTAGGGTGGACAATACCTACGCGGAGTGATGTCATCAATGATGTCATAATCTTTTAATAGTGGCAGAAATGCCCTTTTTTCCTCTTTTTTTCCCTCTCTTAATAAAAATAAATAAATAAAAGCTTAAAACTGAAATATCTTTTGAACCACATGTCCAAAAATGATAAATTTTATATATTCAGAAAGCCTCGACGAGAGCTTTAGGAGTTCATTCTACCATATGAAATACCATTAGGAGTTCATTCTACAATATAAACACTTATCACGAGTTCATTCTACAATATGGACTATCATTTACGAATTCATTATATAATATGAACTACCATAATGAACACTTATTACGAGTTCATTGTACAATATGAACTACATACCATACTTGATTATCATTATGAGTTCATTTTACAATATGAATTATCAATCCTACAATTTGAACAATCATTATGAGTTCATTCGACAATAAGAACATCTATCACGACTTCATTCTACAATGTGAACTATAATAATGAAATACTATTGTGACTTCATTCTTAATAATGAAGTACTTTTATGAGTTCATTCTACAAAACAAATTGCTAGCATATACGAGTTCATTCTACGAAATGAACTGCTAGAAGTAGAATGAACTACCATGTTATAAAATAGTGTTCATTCTTGGAGGGAACTACTATTATACCGAAAAAATTAAAATTTCGAAACATGGTATACTGGGTACTCATTGTGTGGATCTCGACGAGACCTTTCCGAATATATAAAATTTATTATTTTTCGACTTATATTTTGAGTGATATTTTATTTTTAAGTTTTGTTTATTTATTAATGTTAAGAAGAAAGAGAAAATAAAAATAGAGAAAACAAGAAAAAGAAGTACATGAAGAAGAGAGAAAAATAATAGAGAGAAAGGGTATTTTAGATAATTTAATATTTTTGAATAAATAAGGACCAAATAAAACTCCCCTTTTGTTGGTGGACCAAATTAACTCCGGACCACATAAAATAGGACCAAACGATTATTTCTTCATAATTAATTTGATTTAATTTTTTTCGTATGACTATATGGAATTGCATACTTTGGAATATCTTTTTTAATTATATGATCTCCCAAGTCTATATTAGAGCTTCTCCAACGGTGGTTGTGTGTGTTTCCTAGGTGGCAACTCACAAGACATCCTCATTTCAATTTTTCCTTAGATTTATGGGAGAAAAATAGTTCATCTCCAATGGTGTTTTTTGTGATTTTTTATGGATTAAATGCATGTTTTATTTTTTATTAAATTTTAGATTTATTAGAGCTAAAAAGGGTTAATTAATATATTGGAATTAATTTAGTAAGCAAAAGCTTACTAGGATAGCTTGACAATGTCTAACAAAAATTAACCATGTCATCTTCACATTGATTTAAAAAGTTGGGGTTGGAGAACAGTTTTCGGGAAAATGAACTTAGACATTTTATATTCACATGCATTCCATTAGAGAAGTTGTTAGACTTCTAGAATTTTACATAATTGGCATCCAAAAAAAATTAAGGGGAAATAAATTGAAACCAATGAATGTAGAAAAAAATTAGGGATATTTTGAATTAGGGTCCCAAAAAAGTGACCAATGTTGCGTTTGGGTCCTAGAAAGTTTCAAATTAGAGTTTGGGTCCGAAGACCAGAATTGACCGTCTTGACTGTGAAATAATCTGGTTAAATATTTAAATGACCAATATAATACCTGGCTTGATTGGGGTATACCCAATTTTAAGTGGACATGTGACCTTACTAGGGGGAGGTCAAATTTGGTTGAAGTTACAATACTACCCTTGACCTTTATAATTCTATTACCATAATCAGTTTTTTTTTTTTATTTTCATCTTCCTTCTTCTCTTCTTCTCTTCCATAACCAACCACACCGGCTCCTCCCCCCCCACCACCACCAAAACTCGTCGATTAATTCGTTAACATCGTCGATTCGAAAACTCCGAGTAATCTTCAACAATGGAACCACCACCGCGTAACGGAACTCGTATGAAAGGCGCCAATTGAAAACCCAATCAATACAACCCTGAAATTGCAAAATTAGTTCAACAAAAAGAGAAGAAAAAAACCGTCGAAGAAGAAGAGATTGAACCCGCTCAAAACGAAGAAATGGTGCGATTAAGAAAGTAAGGGCCTACTTAAACTCACTCTAGTACTTGATTTCATGTTTGCATGTCAAATTAGGTCGAAAAATCGAATATTTGAATTTGCGGTTATTTCACGGCGCAATGTGTTTGTTTCACGACTCACGGGATTTCATATTTAGTGTTCCACGGATGCTCGTTGGTTGAATATCATGCCAGGCGGTTTAGTTTTTGTAATCGCTTTCCAGTGGTCGGGATGTTATTCAACCTATAATCTTGCCGCGAAAATTTTATTTTTTAAGCTTCGGGTTGGTTATAAATTTTAAACTTGCCGGCGGGATTTCAGCTTTTTAGCGTCTCCGATGCCTTGAATGATAAAGGTCTAATGGTATCTAAATAATACCACGCCGGCGTTATGTTAGCCGGTGTTGTTTTTATTATATACGTTGCCGGCGTTTGTAGTTGAAAACCCAGCCATAGTTGTTAAAAGCCGGCAGGTTATTGGAATAAAACCCTCCCGACCCTTGTTTAGCCGGCTTGCTGTTTAGATATCGACCCTTCCGACCTTAGTCCGCCGGAATGGTTGTATATGTTGACCCTGCCGACTTGTAATTTTTTTCTTAATTGTTCTTGTTCAGGTTGCAAAAGGCAAACAAGAAAGCTCTGAAAGCTCTTCGTCCTCCTTCAATACCTCCTCGTGTTGGTGACAAACTCTTGACTTCAAGACATCGAGGGGCATACGTTGTGGCGGGAACGACAAAGATCCGTGTGCCGAATGATGATTATCAACCACCATCGGAACCCAGTGATTCAGACGAGACTCCAGATGAAGACCAATCAATTCCATCTGGTAGAAGAGGCGACGATGATGATGGTGATGAAAGAAACCTACTCTTTGGAGGAGGTAACAATAATGATGATGATTATGGTGATCAAGACATGCCTAATGTTGGAGGAGGCAATGATGATGATGATGATGATGGTAATGGTAATGGAGATAAAGGTAAGGATATTCAGGATGAAATTGTTGAAGAGGCAGAGGAACAAGAAGAAGAAGAATAAGTTGGGAAGAAACCCAAGTCGCAAGTACTAGTGCAATAGGGAAGAAGAAAAGGGTTATCACTAAACCAAGCCTAATTCCCACATGCCTCCCTCTCGAATTGAAGGTTAAATTGAAACCAAACGAGCTTCCCTGGGACCCCGGAAGATGGTGGACATGTTCTTCTTGGATACAAAGACTCGTGGGCATGTGAAATCCAAAATACTATCGTAAGTAATCTCAATCCGTCTTTGTTTTTCATTTAAGTGTGTAACTATCTTAAATTTGCATCAAGTGTTTGTATTTCTTTTCATTTTGTGTTTTTGGTATTTAGGATCACAAGCATGCTATCCATCTCATGAGGCGCCAAGCTTCATGTTCGTTGACTAAGACTTGGGATCTTGAGGATGAATGTGAGGAGGTGAAAGTGATTGTCAAGAACTCCGGGTTATTGCCTGCGGTGGATAGTTCGAATGTTGAGTATGATAGAGTTACTGATCGCAAGATTCCGTGAGAGGTTCTACGGAGAGAGACCGATACAATGTTATTCCCATTTGGTGAGATGGAGATAACTCCCGATGATGCTCATCAAATTTTAGGCCTTGAGGTTGAGGGAAAGCAAATCGATGAGGGCTTCGATAATAACATTTCTTGGGAGGAAATCTTCAAATTGACCAACACTTTGTTCGGTTGGGATCGGATTAAGACTGAGTCTATGCTTGCGATGAAGGATGGTAATCTAAGCAAGAAGTTTAATCAAGAAGCTGAGGGATACATTATCTGGGACCAAGAAAATATTTGATGTGGAAGGAAGGGTGAACCCCGTGCGAATCAATGCTACCGCGTCAGCTTATTTGCTATACGTCCTGGGCAGATGTATCTTCCCCGACAGTTCTGGAAGCTTGGTCGACGCCAAGTTATTTGCGACCTTTTGGATCCCTTAGATAAGATGCATGAGTATTCTTGGGGTATCTGCGGTGGTCGCCTTCTTTAACAATGAGTTGACAAAGGCTTCAAGGGCACTCACTGCGCAAGTTAACGGAAACATATGTCTCTTCCAGGTAATTGTATTGTCTAAATCATTTATATTTGCCAAATGCTTGTAATGTTTGATTCTTACTAAACTTTGTGTTTGCATAGGTTTGGATATATGAGCACTTCCCTACTTTGGTGAAAACCAACTCCCACATCAAAGTGAATGAAAAGCTTGCGATTGATAAGCCAAGAGCGCAAAGATACAGTTTTAAGGGTGCTCAGGAAAAGGATATGCCGCAGCTGCTATTAACGTGCGAATCGCCTTGGACAAATTGGATCATGGATGAGGTAATATTTGATCCTTACCGAGATGCTAGAAATCAAGGTTTAATCCAAAGGAGAGATGATGTTGCATTATACTACGGATCCTTGTTGTTCTCCCATGGATTTTCAATGTACGATCCACATTGGGTAATGCGACAATTGGGTTACGTCCAAGAAGAACCCCATTTCGATCTTGAGCCTTTCTTTAACGTGTTAAGGGAGGACTGCAACACATCCCAAAAACTATTAACGTCGCTTACGCTCCACCCCCAACTCTAGGACATTGGAACGAAAGACTTGACCGTAAATTCGATACGAGTCTTTTGGACGAGGTGACCGAAGGTCATGAAGCTCAGGAGAGATACATGTCGTGGTACTTGGGTTGGGCTCGTGCTACTGTGATTAGGGAAATGACTGGTGAACAATTGGCTCGTAAGAGGAAGATGGCATCGAATGACTCAACAACAGTTCCTAACTTCCTTGTAAGTATTTTGGAGTAGCTCTTACTGTTTTAAGATTACATTATCGAATAATTCTATTAATTGTTTGTTGTTTAACCGAAAATAGAAGGGGCATTTGAAGACCTTTGTGAAGTTGTTGTGTTGCGCGAGAGAAAGAGGAGAGCCTTTGTCGATTGAAGAGCAAACCAAGTACATTCACTATGCTAGCAATATTGACAATGAGGATGCCCATGAAATGTTCAAGCAAGCTGATGCTGAAGTAAAGAGGGAAGAAAAGGCCAGGAGGGAAGCACAAGCCAAGATGAATGCTGACAAAAAGAGGGCTCGTAGTGGTCGTGGTGGTGAAGGTAGTAGTAGTGCTGGTGTTCCTAAACGGGGCCGAGGTCGTGGTCGTGGTCGTGCTCGTGGTGAATGAATGCAGTCTCTAGTTTATTTCTTTATGTTGGGTTGGACAAATGTCAAGGTTAATGGTTGGACAAATGGTTTTTTAAGGTTTATGGGACATGTTTTCTTATTTTGGACAACAAGTGTTTGATTTCTAATTGTTGAATGAAAGTTTTGTTTAGCTACATAAAAGTTTCAAGACAAATAGCCGGAAGGTTCTTTTAATTCACCATGCCGACCATACAGAGGTCGGTAAGGTTTTTAAGTGTCGAGGCTGTCGGCCACATCACGGAAAATGCTTGCATACCGGGGTCGGCAAGTGAGTCGATCATTACCAAGCCGACGAATATACATCCTAAGAGTGTATTATGTTTTCGAATACGCCCGACATTTTGTTACGTAAAATACCGTCTCCCGATGCCAAAACCATCATCACGCCGGCATGGTTTTAAATTTATACCCTTCCGACCATATCATAGTCTAGTAAAACTTCAAAATATATTGTAGGCGTATTGATTAAGAAAATGATTTCTCGATGCCAAAACCATCATAACGCTGGCATGGTTTTAAATTTATACCCTTCCGACCATATCATAGCCGGCGATACCGAGAAAAAATAATCTCACTGCCGAATTCAAAATTCAAATTTTTGGCAAGTACAATTTCATTGATTGACTTGTACTTGGGCACTATAACGGCCAAATTTGGACACCATCATATAAATACACTAATTCTCTCTACAAAACAACATACAAATAGTTTCATATAATCTCCAAAGCTCGTATCATCATACAATTCATCAAACTCACCCAATAGCTAAACAACAATGACTTCATTTGATTCAAATGAAGATTTGGCAATCACCAAAGCATGGTATGCGGAAAATCGACTTAGACGTCAATCCTCCGAAATGGAGGATTCCACGACTTTTGGGCTAGGGTACACAACAAATTTTATAGCGAGTTTGGTAATCCTAATGGAAGAAGTATTCAAAAAGTCCATGAAAGGCACCTAGTCATCGAAAACGCGATACTTGCTTTTTTGGCTCTCCAACCTCGGATTTTTAACACTCGCCCCTTCACCTTGTCCATTGCACAATTTGTAAGCAATTTTGTGTTTTTTTTTACGCAACCCATGTTGTTTTATCTTCCAATGAAACATCACTAACAAATGTAAGTTTGTTTTTGTAGCATGAAGTCGTGAAAGCGCGCTACTTGGAGGAAAAGGGGGAAGCATTTGCGTTCGATGCAAGCTATCACTTCTTGGCGCAAAGAATCCCGGAGGATAACCCGGAGTACTTGGATGCCGTATCGTCTTCGGATGAGGAAGATTGATGGCTTTAGAAGTTTTTGTATAGGTTTTGTGGGTAGACCTCTATGTAAACCTCCGTTTCAATCAATGTAGTAACCAAAATTGCAAGAATAAAGTGAATTAGATCTTCCGATATTCTATTTTCTGTTTGGTATATGTAAATGTCGGCAGGGTTATAAATCCTTAACATGCCGGCTACACATACGCCGGCGCTGACATAAGAATGTCGGCATAATCTTCATTCAAAGACCCTTCCGGCCACAAAATGGTCGGCGTTTTATTCATCCAAGGACCATGCCGGCTAAATTTGGTCGGCATTTTATTCAAACGAATACCATGCCGCTATATTAGAACAAGACTTTATTCAAACACGGACCCCCGCCGACCTTTCATATTTTCAAAACAAAATTTTTGGATCGAAATCGAACTCATAAGACGGATCAAAAGGTTAATCTATTGAATTCATAATTTCAAAATTTTAATCTAAACTCAATTAATTAACATAATCAGAATTTTAGTGTTAATTAACCAAGGGCATATTAGCCATTTAGAAAAAGCAAGGTTAAGGGGTGGCTTGGTTTTACTTCAAAATAATCCGATTTTGTCTTATTGGGTATACCCCAATTAGTTTGGGTATACCTCAATCAAGCCAGGATATAATATAAGAGTTTGATTTATTTAAAAACTCAACCATTCTGTTTCTGTTAGACACATGTATGCGTAGGAATCATTCTTGATTGAATGGCTGAGATTGAAGCACCTAAAGTACGATTACTTCTCATCACTGAAACCAACTAGATCGGCTTTTTAGTCTTGTAGGGTTCTAACTTCCAACTCGTAACAGTGCGACCAAATTGGGATTTGACCAAAAATGGTTATAAAAATTGTGTGTGAATGATTGATTCAACTGTTATTGTTGCCGTTTTAGAAGACTCTCCAACTAAAATTGGTGTTTCAGGTGTCGAATTTCTAGAGCAAGGTAAGTAAACAAATTCCCCTAATTTGCCCTGTTTAATTTTGGGTGTTCCTTTATATACCCCCTAAAAACACTAATAGTACCCCCAACAGTTAGTTAGGTTAGTTATAATTTGGATAACATGAAAATTGTTGAATTACTAGAATTTTTTTATACAGATACCCCCTCTTTGAAACCGTCCATATAAGTCCTACACTGTAAAGAGAATTCCTACAGTGTTTCATAAATGTTTTTTTAGCATTGCGAGATAATTGCCCATCCAATGTATTACAATCAACTTGAAAATAGTTCTGAACACAACAACACAAAATGAAAGACAAAAAATCTATAATGCACTGCAACCATCTACTTAAAATTGCTTTAGAAAAAGAACCATCCACTTAAAACATCCTTCATCCGAAGACCATTGTTGGCATAAATGCCGCGCAATTTGCCTGTACTGTATCTTGTTCTTTAGTATCTAAGTAATAAGCTTGAGCTATTTCTTGCAATAGCAATACCGCGGGACTCAACGCAGCTCGGTCTGCAGAAAACGAGTTGGCATTTGCCCAGACCATCTCAATGGAAAAGATCGTAAGTTACGTCTACCCTCATATTGCGTCTTAAACAGGTTAAGAAGTTCAAACATTTAACCACTGTCAAGCATCACAAGAAGAACACTATAAAGTCTTCTATACAATTACGAGATAGGAATTGAGAAATTTGTTCTGAGATACAAAACATGAGGATTCGTATCCTAGAAATAAATCAAAAATAAGGATTAAGTATATCCCCAACATCTCCAGAAATTAAGTGGGAAGTTCAAATAACATAACTTGCCAAACAAAAGTATAGGTTTAACAACCCCATCCTTTACAGCAAAAATATCCGAAGGAGATGACAGAGAAGTTTCCCCACCTTGTAAAAAAACAACTCCGTGTTCTTCCAAATCATGTTCTACCTTGTAAGACATAGAGTTTTTTTTGGGTTAATAAAATCAAATTACATTTCCCATATGATCGAACTTTTAGATAAACTAGGGCTTTCTTTAATGTAAAATGGACAAGAAAAAATAATTATCAGAACTTACCTGAATCCATGAATTGAATTTTTTTTAGAGCAATTTTGAATGGCCATTTTAGGTCTTGTTTTTGTAAATTTAACTGTATCAACATTGATCTTCAGAAATATATTTCATTTTCTCTGCAACCCTTTGATAAGGAGAAATCAAGATGAAAAACTAGGGTTCCTCCGGTTGTTGTCTATGGGGTTAAAGAAAATTTAAGGTTAGAACAATTAGGCTTTTGCAGTTAGAGGTTATTTTCTCCAGATCTGTGGAGAGAGTGATCTTTTGAGAGAGTAGAGAAGTAGAACAACTCTATAGTTTCATCAATCTCGTACGAAGGAGAAGATAGGTTTGTGTTTCTGTTTTTCAAGGGGGTACGAGAATTTAGAAAATCTAACGGGGTAGGTAGATAACTGTTGGGGGTAGGTTGATAAAGGGGTATCACTAGTGTTTTTGGGGGTATATAAAGGAATACCCTTAATTTTTGGGTCTTGTTTTTTTTTATCCCCTCTTGATGTTGTCTACTGATATGTACTCTCTGATGGGAAAAATTTTTAATCGCAAACCTGGTTATTATTTGTATTTAATTGTGATTATCATACTTTTCTTTACTCTCTGAAACATAACTACATGTCTTAGCCATTTCTATAGAATTTTTTACTCTCTGCAACGTAACTACATGTCTTAGCCATTTTATAGAATATAGTTGAGTTAAGTCTCCCCTGGTCCCTCTCGGTCTTTTTCCATGAACTGATATTTGAAATTCCATTACCAATTGAAACTAATCACCGTTTGGATTTTTCATTAGATGATAAGTGGAATATGATGTTTGATGGTAGTGACATATATTTGATTGAGTTGGAGTTTAATCAACAGTTAATAGGAATAATCATTAAGTTAATTTTGTGCTAACTAATGTTTGTTTTGTTTCAATTCAGGGCAGATCATTCATTCTTTGTAATGGCATCAACAAGCCATCTATAACAATCAATGGAAGGGAATTTGAGTTAGTTTATGCAGTAAATTTTAGTTGTATGCTTTATGAATGCAAGTTGCAAGTTCAATGGAATGGATTTGAGTTGATAATCCATGTGGACATCTGTTTATTTGTATAAAATGATCTGCAGATGTCCGTAAAATGGATTGCAGAAAAATGAGTTTGAAAATATGCCTAAAATTGTGTGTTTATACGGGTTTGATGATAAGTTAATGGTAATTTAAACCGTCAGATTCAATCTATTTTAGTTCGTTAGATTGTTTTATTACCAATAGCTTAACAGTAACTGACAATGTTAAGTAATTATAGATTAATTAATAATTGAAATTATTTTTGTAATGGTCAAGACGGTCAACCTAGGTTTGGGGACCCAAACTTTAATTTTTAATTTTTCAGGACCCAAACGCAACAATTGTTACGTTTTGGGACCCAAAGTCACAAAATCCCAAAAAATTAAAGAAACCAAAATAATAAATCTTGGAGCAAAATGTTTATGTCTCCACTTTTCTTTGTCTTTTTCTTTTGAACTATTAAAAGCCTGGCGTCTTTAGGGGCGACCCCGAAAGAATTAGGGGCGACACAAAAGACAAAATAGGTTGAAAATACTTGTATACCCCTTCATAATCGGTAGTTTAGGTTTTTTTAGCTACCGATTGCAAAATCTCATTTTTGGGGGAACTCTATATTCGGTAGTTATATAAACTATTTTGACTACCGATTATAGGCTCAACCAAATTAGAAAAATAGAGGATTTTTGCAAAATCTCATTTTGGGGCAACTCCATATTCGGAAGTCAGGATACCTTCATTTACTACCGATTATAGGCTCAACCAATGCATTTGAAAAAGCTCGGTGCGGGCATGGACGTGGTATGAATACAATGCAGGTACGCTATACAGGGGGTCTGGGGGGGTCCGGGGGGGCGTAGCCCCTCCCGGCTGTGTTCGACCTATCTTGATTTTGCAAAATCTGATTTTGGGGCTACTCTATATTCGGTAGTTATATGAACTATCTTGACTACCGAATATGGTTGGATATTTGCAAAGAGAATCACTGTATAATCGGAAGTCATGATAACTCTTCCTTTCTTACCGATTATAGGCTCAACCAAAATTCCAAAAAAAAAGGATTTTTGCAAAATCTAATTTTGGGGCTACTCTACATTCGGTAGTTATATGAACTATTTAGACTACCGAATATGGTTGGATATTTGCAAAGAGAGCAAGGATAATCGGAAGTCGGGATAACTTCATTTACTACCGATTATAGGCTCAACCAAAATTTCAAAAAAAAAAAAGGATTTTTGCAAAATCTGATTTTGGGGCTACTCTATATTCGGTAGTTATATGAACTATTTTGACTACCGATTATGGTAGGATATTTGCAAAGAGAGCCACTGTATAATCGGAAGTCATGATAACTCTTCCTTTCTTACCGATTATAGGCTCAACCAAAATTCTAAACAAAAAGGATTTTCGCAAAATCTCATTTTGGGGCTACTCTATATTCGGGAGTTAAATAACCTAAATTCCCTACCGATTATGGTAGGATATTTGCCAAAGGTCTACTTTAATCGTGAGTCAAGATAACTTTATTTACTACCGATTATAGGATAGTCAAAATTCAAAAGATAGAGGATTTTATTTTGGGGATACTTTATATTCGGAAGTTATATAAACTAAATTTACTCCCGATTGTTGATTAACTACCGATTGTATAGTTATCTACCGATTGTAAAGGGTAGTTTGGGATTAAAAAAAAAACGCCCCAAAAATAACCTACCGATTGTGAAATAACCTACCGATTATGACAGTTTTTGTCGTTTTGTGTCGCCCCTAATTCTTTTGGGGTCGCCCCTAAAGACCCCAGGATTAAAAGTAACAAATTGTTCGCTGCCATCTAAGTCTTCATAGTAGACTATAGAATACTTAAGAAATTCGTGTTAAGATGATTAGAATTACCTTTTGTATTAAATATTTTTTTTTAAAGAAGAAATAATGTTGTAAATAATTGTCTGCCGGAGAGTAAATTGTATTTTAGCTAACGCATTATGACTACCCCATAGGCACAACATAGAATGTTGTTTAACGGGGTGTTGGTAGCAATCCTTCCTGAATCGTAATTCTAGATCTTTACTCGGTTTTGGTCTCTTGCTGTTCAAATTTTGGGTTTCCTATATATATGTGATGTGAACACAGACGCTCGATATTTTTTAGCGCATCAAAATTTCTTAGCTTTCTTCAAAAACTTCAACCTTAATTTCTTCGATGGGATGGACCATGTCAAAGACAATAATACCTTGAAGAGTTCTGATGGAGACACTTTTGAGGTTGAAGGAGCTGTTGTTCTTCAATCTCAAACCATTATGCATAAGATCGAAGATGATTACATTGACAACGTAATACCTTTACCCAAAGTTACAAGCAAGATTCTGGCTAAAGTTATTGAATACTGCAAGAAACATGTCGAAAGTCCTAAAGGGGAGGACGATGGTGATACTGAGGAAGAACTACTTAAGACCTGGGATGCGGAATTTGTGAAGGTTAACGAAGATGCGTTGATCGATATCGTTATAGCGGCTAAGTATTTGAAGATTAATAACTTGTTGGATTTAACTATCCAGGCAGTTGCAGATACTACCAAGGGAATTAAGACAGTGGAGGAGATTCGCAAGGCGTTCAAACTCAAGAATGACTCACCGGTAAGGAAGAGCAGTAGGTCAAGAGGGAGAACCAGTGATCTTTCAAATAATGGCTTACCCCTATGGTTGGACAATGCTTGGTTGCATTTGAAGTATTTAGAAGGTTTTACGGTTATGTTTTACATTTTAGTAGAGATATTTGTGGTTTTAATGTTTTTCTTCTTCGTTTTTATTATTTTCTTTTCTTTTTTGATTTACTAATGAATAAACAGAAATCACAGATGTAGAACGGGGCATTGATCCGATCGAGCCTTTAAAACATAGTACGCAGCCTAGGTTTTTTCTTATAATTAGGTCGAGATTATTATGTGTGATTAATACAATTTGCTTTCTTGATTAACTCAGCGTTTTAGATTTGATTGCATGTGCTTTCCCTTGTTTGACAACGAACTCAAAATCACCATGTTGACTGCAGTTTCTTGCAAGCCAAAATGGAACCTGGACAGGTTTAATGTTACACCAAAAGTCAGTATAGTAAATAAATTTATTTGCCTGGGTCTGGGGTTGAACCTCTTTTGCTGGATTACTTTGATCCATGACTGTCAAAACCTCATAGTATGATCTCACATAAAGATTACTAATCGGTCACAAATGTAGCTTAGTAGAAAACAAGAAGAGATATTTCTTTATTGAAAGAAAAGTATGTGTTTCAAAACACACAGACAAGGTTGTGTTATATACAGACAAGACAGGCTGTAATGGATCAGACAAGACCAATTAATACAGGACACGTCACTAAGATAGTTAACCACTAGAAACAGTACACATCAAAACAAAGACAGCCTGTACATATCAGCATGAGTCTACTAGCCTCCCTCAAACTGAAATGGAGAAATCACTTTCAGTTTGTCCTTCAAGAAAGCAAAACGTGGTCCTGCAAGACCTTTAGTGAAGATGTCAGCTAACTGTCGAACTGTGGAGATGTATGAAACCTTCAAGGAGTTAGACTGAACTAATTCTCTTATGAAGTGATAATCAATGGCCAGGTGTTTCATTCGACTGTGCATAACAGGATTAGAAGCAAGTGATATGGAGCTTTTGTTGTCACATAGTAGCTGAGGAGATACAGGAAGAAATATATGTAAGTCTCTAAGAAGTTGACATACCCAAAGAACTTAGAGTTTGTGGATGCTAGGCATTTGTATTCAGCCTCTGAGAACTTCTTGAAACAAGAGGGTCGCTTCTTGGAAGACCATGAAATTGGATTGTTACCAAAAATAAACAAAAGCCACTTGTAGATCTTCTAGTGTCGGGATCTCCACCCCGATCAAAGCATCACAATAACGTAAATAGCAGTAAAGACCCTTTGTAAAAGAATACCATGACCAAGAGTGCCTTTTATGTATCTTAGTATACGTTTAGCCATAGATTAGATGTAATGTTGTTGGAGAATGCATAATTGACATACATGATTGACAAGATAAGTAATTTGTGTCTTGACCATGTCGAGATCTTGAAGTGCTCCAACAAGTGACCTGTACTCAGTTGGATTTTGAAGAAGCTCACCATCTGTAGCACATAGCTTTGCACCAGGAGGACAAGGAGAACTACATGGTTTTGAACCAACCATATTGCATTTTTGAAGTAAGTCAAGGTCTGTATTTAGTTTGATGTAAAAATAAACCAGACTTTGCTTCTTTTAACTTCCATTCCTAAGAAATAGTTGAGAGAGCCTAAATCTTTTATGGGAAAATAGTTGTTGAAGAAAGAAATAACCTCATCACAGTAAGTAGAAGAATTTCCTGTAATAAGTATATCATCTACATATACCAAAACAATAGTAATTCTGGATCCTACTTTTTGAACAAATAGAGAAGAATCAGCAATTGATGGTTTGAAGTCTAACTGAACCAAAACTTCATGTAATTTTTCATACCAAGCCCTAGGGGCTTGTTTGAGTCCATACAAAGATTTGTGTAACTTACACACATAATCTGGATGATCTTTATCCACAAATCCAGGTGGTTGAACCATATAAACCTCTTCATGTAAGTCTCCATGCAGAAATGCATTGCTTACATCAATTTGTTTGATATTCCAATCAAAATTTACTGCCAGAGAAATAACTGTTCTAATAGTTGTAGGTTTCACAACAGGACTAAATGTTTCAGTAAAATCAATGCCTTCCTGTTGATGATAGCCCTTAGCCACTAGTCTAGCCTTATACTTGTCAATGGATCCATCAGTTTTGTATTTTAACCTAAATACCCGTTTACATCCAACTACATTCTGAGAGGGATGTGGTGGCACCTTCGTCCAAGTGTTTGCATCTTGCAAGGCTTGATGTTCTACAACCATTGAGTTTTTCCACTTTGGATGCTTATTTGCTTGAGTAAAACAAGTAGGAACTGGTGGTGTAACATTTGCTAATAATGATGTAGGGAGAACATATTTAGTTGCAAAGAATGTTTTAGGCTTAAATATACCATGCATACCTCTTGTTGTCATAGAATGAGTAGAAGTTACTGCAGAAGCATTATCTGTAGACTGTGTAGTTGAAGTAGAAGTATCAGCTGCAGACTGTGTAGAAGTTGAAGGTGCAGAAGCAATTATGTGAGAATCATCGAAGTAGTGACCAAAGTATCAGGTAAGCATGACTTGTAAGGTGTGTTAGCTAACAGAGGATAACTATTCTCATTAAATACTACATGTCTAGAAATGTAGACTCTCCCTGTTTTGTAGTCTAAACACCTATATCCTTTATGATTTGCACTTGTAGCCCAAAAAAGACACAAGAAATACTCCTTGGTTGTAATTTATTTGTTGTATAAGGCTTCAACCATGGAAAACACAAACATCCAAAGCTTTTTTTAAGAAATTGTAACTGGAGATTTTGAAGTAATACACGATAAGGAGAAGAAGAATTGAGTAGCTTTGTTGGTAATCGTTAATTATGTAATTTGCGTTTGTAAAGCATCTACCCAAAGAGTGATCGGATAAACCAGATTGTATCAAAAAAGCTCTAGTAATATCCAACAAATGCTTGTGTTTAGATTATTTACTCTATTCGTTTTTGGAGTATGTGGGCAAGTAAGTTCATGACCAATTCCATTAACATTAATAAAATCCCCTAACTCATGATTAACAAATTCTCCCCCCATCTCTGTTCCTATGATGTAAAATATGTGTAGATAAAAGATTCTCAGCATAAGACTTGAAGTATTTGAAAATAACTTTGAAATCACTCTTGAATTTAAGTGGATACACCCAACAATATCTTGAAAAATCATCTACTATGTTTACATAATATTTATATCCTATTCTGAAATGACTGGAGCAGGGCCCCAAACATCCATATGAAGAAGCTGTAAAGGATAACTAGAAACAGAAAAAGACATAGAGAAGGGCCTTTTATGACTTCTAGCTAATTGACATTCACTGCAGAACAAGGATTTATTTGCTACATTGTGTAATCCTAATGATTTACAAAATTTTGACATAGATTCAAATGAGGGATGAGCAAGTCTTCTATGCCAAATTTCAGTTGAGGTGTTGGTGGTTGAAAAAGCTGAAGTAGATGACTGAGGTTGGGTAGAGTTGTTGCAATATAGTGGATATAAACCATTCTCAGTTGGACCTTGAAATATAATCTTCCCCAATTTGAGATCCTTAATAGAATATCCATTAGAATTAAATGTTAGAGAGCATGTATTATCACTAGCAAATTTCTACACAGAAATCAAATTACTAGAAGATTTTGGAACATGAAGTATATTGTATAAGGAAAAATTACGATTTGGCACATTAATATTTGAATGCCCACAATGAGATATAAACATACCTTCTCCAGAAGCAGTATTAACCTTGTCAGGTCCAGAATAAGGAGCAGAAGTATTAAGGTTGTGCATATTAGATGTTAAATGATTAGTTGCACCAGTATCAAAGTACCAGGGACTTTCACCAAGAATACCAGCATTAGTTGCATTAGAAGCCATCATTGCAGAGAAGTTGTGAGGAGCAGAATTCCCTTGATATGCAAAATTACCTCTATGACGACATTCAAAAGCAGAATGTCCATATTTTCCACAAATTTGACATGTAGGACGTTCAGATCCCATTTTTGGAAAAGAGTTATTACCAGAAAAACTTGAATTTCCACTTGAATTTCCATTAGAGCCAGAGAAATTAGAATTTCCTTTAAAGAATTGAAAACGACCACCTCCTCTGCCTTGATTAAATCCTCTACCTATGCCTCTAAAATTGTTAGTTCTACCACCACGAGAGTTATTATTGTTGTTGATGTGTGAACTAGAGGCATAATTACTAGCAAGAAAAGCTTTTGAATTGGCTTGAGGTCATTAAAGATTGTTTGATTACGAGATAATAATCTCTTTGAGTAAAGATTATGAAGGTTTCTAAAAGAAACTGGTGGATCTCTAATTCTAATAGAGGTACGAAAAGATGAGTACTCAGATGGTAAGCCTCTAAGAACAGAAACAAGTAATTCACTATCACTAATTGTAGATCCACAAGCAACCAGAGAATCTCGAATTTTGCAGATTTCTGAGATATAGGTAGTAACAGAAGACGTACCTAATTTGAGATTTTGAAGTTTTGTTCGTAGTTGAACAACATGTGTTGAAGATGATGAACCAAATCTTTCTTGTAGATTATCCCAAAGATATTTAGAAGTAGTAGATCCAGCAACATATGAAATCACAGACGAAGAAATCGAATTATTCAGAAGTAAGAGAATTGTCATATCAGCATCTGCCAAGATATGTATAGAGGATTAACAGTTTATGTGGTTCTGGTAGCCATGGACACAAATTCATCAGGACTGGGAGTTTCTCCTGTAACATAGCCAAGAACATGGAATTTTCGCAATACAGGAATGATTAGTGTTTTCCATGTTAACCAATTATCTTCCTGAAGCTTAATGGGTATGATATTTGATAGGGTATGAAGTGGAATTGATGAAATAGAATTAGTAGTAGCAGAGTCTTGAGTTCTTGACATGATGAAGATGAAGATTCAAAAAAGAAGAATTAAGAAATTGAGAGAAATTGACTGGATTGAGATGGATTAAAACCAAGAAATGAGTTGAAACTCTAACCTATCTGATACCATAGTAGAAAACAAGAAGAGATATTTCTTTATTGAAAGAAAAGTATGTGTTTCAAAACACACAGACAAGGTTGTGTTATACAGACAAGACAGGCTGTAATGGATCAGACAAGACCAATGAATACGGGGACACGTCACTAAGATAGTTAACCACTAGAAACAGTACACATCAAAACAAAGACAGCCTGTACATATCAGCATGAGTCCACTATAGCTGAGTATAATGAAATTGAATATGCTTGAACAAACAAGCTAGCCAGCTAAGTTTGCCCGGATATATATCAACTCAATTTTATGTTTGCTAATGCAATCCTATAAAAAAAAATTGGGTCGAAACTCGGATAAAAATTTGGCATCATAGAGCTTGGCTGTGTCAAACCATCCTTTTCCTAAATGAGTAAAACTAACGCCACATTATTCTAACAGGTCCATAGCATAGTTCTTCTGGAACGTAAGTTACGTAATGTTGTAGATAATTGTGGCAGAAGATAAAAATTTGGGATCATAGAGCTTGGCTGTGTTGAACCATCCTTTTCCCAAATGAGAAAACTCACGCCACATTATTCTAACAGGTCCACAGCATAATTCGTAATGTTGTAGATAATTGTGCCAGAAGGTAAAATCGCAGTTTAGTCTACGCATTAGTCACCCCATAGCCACATCATAGAATGTTGTTTAACGGGCTGTTGGGCTAGGTAGGTAGGCGGCGTACCAAGTCCACAACCACATATATCTGTCCGTCGTATCCCTCTTTCTTTTTTTCGAAAACGTAATTTTCCGGGGCATTTCCGTGTTTCCCAAACGAAAACAACTACCAAAATACCGATCCTTCCAAATTCTAATTGGCTTTGGGTTTCTCATAGCTTATATATATATACTTAGCTTTCTTTCAGCTTTGTTAATTCGACTAATCATCATGTCTACTTCAGAGACCATAACCTTAAGGAGCAGTGATGGAGAAGATTTTGTGGTCGAAGAAGATATTGCTCTTCAATCTGTATTTGTTCAGAATTATATCAGAGACAAATGTGTTGTCGACAACACAATACCAATACCCCACATATCAAGCAAGGTTTTGGCTAAAGTTTTCGAATACTGCAAGAAACATGCTGAAAGTTCTCTGGGGACGATGGTGAAACCGAGGAAGAACGATTTAAGACCTGGGATGCTGAATTTGTTAACGTCGACTGGTATACATTCTTAGAAATTATGTTTGCAGCAAACTATTTGGGTATTAAAAATTTAGCGGATTTTGTTAATCAGACAGCTGCGACAATGATCATGACGATGTACGACAAAGTCAAAAAGACATTCCAGGTGATCGTGGATATTTTCAAGATGTTCGGTAAAGTTTGTAATTTTTTCAGTGCAAGACCTTCTGGTAGTATATTATGGGACAACGTATTGTTTCTTTTCAAGTGTTTAGCAGGGTTTATTGTTTTGTTAGTTTTCATAGAGGCGTTTAAGGGTTTCTTGTATATCTCCTTCCTCTCTTTTATTTTCTTTTATTATTTTGGTAGATTTTTGTTTAAAAGGCAAATCGCAATAGTCGTACAGGGCATTAAGGCAGCGCCCCAGTCTGATTCTTAACAGTATATTGTATTTCTTGTTTTACTTCAGAGATGATTATTATGTGACTACTGATTAATATGATTTCTTAATTTGCAATAACTTGGAGTGAAAATTCAAAACTATAAAAAACTCATGTTTATTGGAAAACAAATTCACTTATTGTGGACTATCATATGTCATTGCAAGGAATTTCAGTTCCAGACTCACTGCATTAAGGTCTTTTTCTCTGAACGTATTACGAGTACAACGTGTGGTGTGCTTGAAAAAACGTTCGCTTAAAAATTCAGAAAGTTTTGCAAGATTAAGTGCGTTTAGTGAAACAAGGGATATATGTAGCTAATTAAGCCACCTTTATTGAAATTGGTACATCTAGCTGAACTGAAGTCAAGGACCATACTTGTCTAGAGAACTTGCAACTGACGAGGGTGGATTCCAAAGGAGGTGGTTAGGTAAGATCAAGGACCATATAGTTGTCTAGACAACTAGCAACTCAGAAGCAAGTGTTGTGATGATTCGCATTCGGGCAAGCAGAGTGGACGACGACTTGCAAGATTGAAACTTCTTCGTTGTAGAGAATCTTGAGTGGATATCTTATCAAGTGCAGCAGTCCAGAAGAAGAAACACACCTTTGGGGGAACATGAGGATTCCATATGTTCTTGTGTGGAAAAGGAGGGGCCGGTGGTGTTGATGGATTGTGGGAGACCAAGTTCTGGAATCAGTAAGGTTTAACAAAGTTGGCGCTGTGTGACCAATGAGCACCAATAAGGACATAAGTTGGACAACTTCAGCTTCTTTGAGAACTTTTTTTTTTTTTTTTTTTTTTTTTGAAGGAAAGAGGTAACCCTCTGTTTCATTGATAAGATAAAACTGAATAACAACAATCTCAGATTCATCAAAAGTGAAATACATGATAAAATACAATTGCCTTGTACATTGAGAACTATCTTTTAAAGGACATGTTTCCTGCTCTCTTCAAAGTAGCAGGCCTTAAACAAGGCTCAATCCGCGAGCACAATTCAAGTGACAATTGTGGTTGTTTCTCAGAAAGGAAAAAAAGAAAAAAAAAAACATAACTCGAAATTTGCTGTTGGTGACAGAATGTTCAAAAGTATGAGCCAATACTTATACGTCGGAAAGCCACGACTATGTTGAACTTCTGTCATTCAAGCGTGAATTTTTCTTTTCTTTTTTTTTATTTACATTGACTATGAATGTTCAAAAACACAAATTATGTTCTATACCGAGCAGCAGATGCTTCAGCCTCCTTTTTTTTTTTAAGTTAAGACGCACCAGAAAAATTCAGTTTCACTATATACACTGATATGTTTTTAATTTGCACTACGGAATAATCGGTTGCTTGTTAGGGTTGATCCTAAAAGATGCGAGTAGTATAAAGTAGTCACATATAATCTAAAATCTCCAATCTTTATTAACGGGACAAGAATAAAACAATCATATGAAAATAAACACTGAATAATTAACAAACCAAATCATATTAATCTCTACCAATCATTAAAAAACAAAACCGTCTGGATTACTCGTAGACATAACTTAAAACCATAAACCATGCAAACTCACATGCATAATAAAAAGAGAAGTAAACCCTAGCTAGATGATACTCTGGTTTGTTTAGCTTTCAAATCATTCAAAAGCCCACTGGTTCTCCCTTCTGACCTCTTCCTCTTCCTCAGGGGTGAAGTCATTCTTGATGTTGAATGTCTGTCGGATCTCCTCTGGTGTCTTGCCCTTAATCATATCAGCAACTGTCTGGCAAGTCAAATCCAACAACTCCTTAACATTCAGATAATTTGCAGCCAAAATAAGATCGAACAACGTATCTTGATCGACCTTAACAAACTCAGCATCCCAGTTCTTAAGTTCATCTTTGTCTTTTGCATCAGCATCACCGTCATGTTTCTTGCAATATTCAATAACTTTAGCCAAAATCTTGCTTGTTACATTGGGTAAAGGTATTCCGTTATCAGCACAATCATCTTCGATCATATGCTTAATGGTTTGAGATTGAAGAGCAACAGATTCTACGACATCAAAAGTTTCTCCATCAGAACTCTTCAAGGTTACCATCTTTGAATTCGACATATCTTATCAATCAAAGGTTGCAAAGAAAAAACTAACTGAGAAAAAATCTTATGAGCAGAGAAAGAAAAGCGAAGAGATTGTACGTGAGAACCAACACCTTCGTTCACAGATATATATAGACTTTGTGAGAAGACTCTAGAATCATGAAGGATCGCAATTTGGAAGTTGTCTTCGTTTGGGAAACGGAAAATTATGGTAAGAGTGAAAAGACGCGTCTTTAGCGTAGTTGTGAGTTGTGACTCGTTGGATCTTGGGACTTGGACTTGAAGCCTGATTTTCCGACCACCCATACCATGTTGCGTGAAACCAACTAGTCCGAAACAATGTTCGTGTCCCTTACGAGATTTGCCATCCCATAGCAACAACATAGAATGTCGTTTAGGAGGATGTCGGGCGACTTGCTCCTCTTTCTTTCCGAACATAACTTCTCGTTGCTTTTCCGTGTTTCCCAAACGAAGACGACTACCAGAAATATATAGCAATCCGCCTCCGTCTGCTTTTATTTTTGTGCGTTTTCTTTGTTTTTCTTCAACCTTTGTTCAATGGGATTGAACTTTTCAAAGAAAGTAACCTTGAGAAGTTCTGATGGGAAAGATTTTCGAGTAAAAAAAGCTGTTGCTCTTCAATCACTAACCCTTAAGCGTATGATCGAAGACGACGACTGTGGAGATGACGACGTAATACATTTACCCAAGGTAACAAGCAAGATTTTGGCTAAAGTTATTGAATACTGCAAGAAACATGTTGAAACTAGTATTCCTAGAGGAGGACGGTAAAATTATAGGGGACGATGGTAGAAAGAACGAAATATTACTTCTGATGTGGGATGGCGATTTTATTAACGTCGATCAAGCTACATTGTTCGAACTTATCTTAGCGGCGAACTACTTGAATATTGACGATTTATTGGATTTGAGTCTCGACGCAGTTGGGCATACTTTCAATGGAAAGAGAGTGAAGGATATTCGCAAGAAATTCAATAGTTTAAAGATTGCAGGGTTTCTTTTAAACTGTTTTGCAGGGTTTGCTGTTATCATCCTTATGATAGGTATTGAAAATTTGTGTTATTTTATTGCGGTTTTACTTTTGGGTGTTTTTCTCCTTCTGGACGGAGAATCAAGAAAATTCCTTTTCTCTTTTTTGATGGAATATTAAATAAATAGAATTCCAATGGTAGAACAGGCGTTGATTGGTGTGCCGCTAGGCCTGAGTTAGCTAGTTATTGTTTTCTTCTTTACGTCGAGATTATTATATGTGATTACTGATTTTAACATAATACAATTTGCTTTACTCAGCGTTCTGAATTGAGTGCATGTTCTTTCTCTTGATTGGCATCTAAACATTTACATCTGACCATGCACCTATATTGATCAGCCTATATGCTGGATTACTTGAGTCCATGACTAGCAAGACCTCATAGTCATATCATGAATGAAGCTGAGTAAACTGAAAATGAATATGCTTGAATGAACCCAAATCTAAATATTCTCTAGATAGACGTCAAAAGAAAAATAACTGCATAGTTATAAATAGTTAGCAAATGTAACCTAAGATTTATTTTGTGATTTATCAAATAAAAACATCCACATTCAAAAGGTCCTTGCACTTGCCCCTTTGAACTCGAGCATCTCCAGATTAGGTGCTGTTTTGAGGAAAGCAATCAGTGGTTGTTTTCTGAGTCAGGTTCACCTTGAACAAATAATGATATGTCTGCAAATTCCTCAAGAAACCGTCAGCAATGGAGAAAGTCTATTCAAAGCAAGCAGCAAGTAGGCATGCCAGTAGGGTTCAATCAGAAGTCGGTAGATAATTTACACGTGAAAGCGTCAGAGAAACTTACGCACAGCTGCAACTTGACAGCACAGTCTCTAAATGCATCTTCATTTTCTTGCCGATTATGAATTTTCAAGAAGTGTGGGATTTGATATACAGAAACTCCCCTCATCAATCCAATTAGCAGATCTTCAAGTACATCACTATTGGAAAAGAAATGCTCATTCCAGCAACCATTGGTAAATTTAACTCCATATAGGTGAAGGCACTCGAGTCGTGGAAAAGAGAGATATCCTTAGGAAAGCATATGTTAGGGGCTATTTCTACTGACAACAACATGAATGATGCACAACTACAAAGAGACCATGGAATGGAGAATGGTTTTTTTTTTTTTATCTAATTATAAGAATAGACAATTACTGTATGTTTGACATAATTTATCAGTTGCGCTCATGTGCACAATTTTGGCTTAAAATTTTAGTTGGCTGAAGTCCACAGGAAAAGGGGATACGAGTTTAGCCAAGGATGGGTATTCGTTGATGGACTGCAGCAATTGCGCACTGAATATGGAATCACACGAAAGAAAATATGTGATGAATATGGTAGTTGGAGATTTGATGCGAAATGAGACATGTTAGAATGCAAATGTATTATAATTCAAAAGACAGCAAACAAATTTATTACACTGAAGACCTCAACAAAGTACAACCACATATGTCGGATTTGTATTGCATCATAATGCAGAAACAGAAAAACAAAAAGGGAATGAAATTCCATTAGTGAACATACATCTGCAACCTATGAAAATTGCATTTGGCTGTGATTTGCAGAAATAAACATAATTGAAACTCACAATAAAATTCAAATAACAGTTGTGAATAAGGGGATGTCAGGTACATACGTTACAAACGATGTAACACTGAATGAACGTTGTTAGCTAGGAACATGGTGATTTTAGAGGGACAGTAGAAAAATCTTTGAGATAACCACTAAGATTTTTAGTAATAAGGAGCGACGTAAGCTGGTGGTGGTGGAGATGGGTAGGCATATTTAGGAGTATACTTTGGCGCTTCGTATTTGGGAGCGACGTATTTAGGGATGTACTTTGGTGCTTCGTATTTGGGAGCGACGTAAGCTGGTGGTGGTGGAGATGCGTAGACGTATTTAGGGGTGTATTTTGGTGCTTCGTACTTGGGAGCGACGTAAGACGGTGGTGGTGGAGATGCGTAGACGTATTTAGGGGTGTACTTTGGTGCTTCGTACTTGGGAGCGACGTAAGCCGGTGGTGGTGGAGATGCGTAGACGTACTTAGGGGTGTACTTTGGTGCTTCGTACTTGGGAGCGACGTAAGCCGGTGGTGGTGGAGATGCGTAGACGTATTTAGGGGTGTACTTTGGTGCTTCGTACTTGGGAGCGACGTAAGCCGGTGGTGGTGGAGATGCGTAGACGTACTTAGGGGTATACTTTGGTGCTTCGTACTTGGGAGCGACGTAAGCCGGTGGTGGTGGAGATGCGTAGACGTACTTAGGGGTGTACTTTGGTGCTTCGTACTTGGGAGATGACGTAAGTCGGTGGTGGTGGAGATGCGTAGACGTACTTTGGGGTGTACACTGGTGCTTCGTACTTGGGAGCGACGTAAGCCGGTGGTGGGGGAGATGCGTAGACGTATTTAGGGGTGTACTTTGGTGCCTCGTATTTGGGTGCTTCGTATTTAGGAGTATATTTTGGTGCTTCGTACTTGGGTGATTCGTATTTAGGAGTATACTTTGGTTCTTCGTATTTGGGGACGACGTAAGCCGGTGGTGGTGGTGAAGCGTAAACGTATTTAGGGGTATACTTTGGTGCTTCGTACTTGGGAGCGACGTAAGCCGGTGGTGGTGGAGATGCGTAGACGTATTTTGGAGCTTCATGTTTTGGAAGATATGCTTCTACAGTAACCTATACAACTGGTTTCTTGTATGGAGTTTCCTCGTAGTTGGGCGTATAAGGCTCGTATTCAGCTAGTGCAACATTGATTAGAACAAATAAGGTTAAAGCATGAACCAGACATGCTGAGATCCTTGCCATGTTGATTGATAGGTGAAGGCAAGGAAGAAAAAAAGGATACCAATCAAGTTTTTGTTTGTAGAGATTATGATGAAGAGACAGTCTTCTGAACCCAATTATATAGTGCAACACTTTATTACATTTTCTTCTCTTCATAATGCACAATCAATTTGAATAATATTCACTTGGGAGGTACGTTAGTCAGTTGTGTACCACTAACTCAATGACGAGTCAATGTATAATACAAGTCCAGGCACGCACGATCTTTGGGTTATCATGAATATGGACACATTCTTGTACGCGTTGCCGCGTTGGGATGTTTAGATCGTGCGGACTTGCAAATATTGTGGTGTCTTTTAGTTATCATGCATCTTCTGTTTTTGTTGCGTAATTTAACTTGCCAGAACAAATTGATGGAAGAAAAGGATTAGTAAGTTTTGGTGGTGGGGAACATCAATATGTTTTAAACTTTATCATGCCCAAAACATTTAATAAAATCTGTTTTCTGAGAAAATTTTAAACTTGTAAATGCAGGGCAGACCCACAAAGCACCGTAGTCCACACAAGGTCAATTTGGACTCATTGTCAGCGTACACTCCTCCTAGTTTTTGGCGTCCATTCATGATGTTTTTCAAATATGTCCAGAAAAGAATAAAGGGAGGTTGCAATGTGATTATCAAGTAATGCAGTAAGTTCCTTTAAAAAAATTCATCCTATTCACCATTAATAAAAACAATTTCTTAGGGGTTTACTCCGTTATACCTTTTGATAGAAACTTCCATGGAATCTAAACTGCAGAGCAATGCTAACTCCTGGCTCGCAGCAACTTATTACATCTTGTTTTATCTCTTTCCTCCGATTTTACTCTGCGAATCGTGGAAACTGAGTTACATCAAAAACTGCCATTAACATCAATGTTCTTCAACACCCAACCTCCTGCATCTAAGTAATCCTTAAACCTTCCCGTTTAAAATTACTTATAGCTAATAGCATAGCATCAATGGTAATCTCCATCATCATTGTCTCAGAGAAGCTTAAGCTTCATTACAAGAGAGACAGAGTTCATTACAGCCGATTAATAAATCAGATAGAATTCAACAATTGACTAATTCCTAAGTTACACGTGTAGACTGATGTTTATGGGTAAAAATCGTTTCCGCCGATTTTGGTAAATTCGGTAGGTGAGTGAGAAACTGGTTTAAACCCTAAACAAATGTGCTGCACGTGGGCACTTTCTAGATTGGAGAGATCAATGCATGCAAGTCCGGCCTAAACCAAGAAATGGCCGTTCCCGGACTTGCTTCGGTCACAAAGTGGAGGAGAAGGGTTGATTTGGGGAGGGAAGCAAAGAAAGGTGTTGAGACCGAGAATAGTCCGGGAGAGTAGTGTCTCGACTTGTATCGTAAAGTGAAAGCTTAGGAAGCTTGCAAGAGATGAAAGCTTTTTGGAGAGCTTGCAAAGTTGCCTTTTCTAAGAGTGTTGTGTTTTTCTCCGACCGAGACTTGTTGTCCGGTGGAAATAGGTAAGACCTATTTATACAAGTCGAGATTGAAACGTACCACAGCCTCATGAAGGAAGAGAGTAAAGGGTGAAATAATGGGAGGAGATGGTAACCGCATGGTGTTTATGGGTGAAAACGTTTTCACCATTATTTCCTCATTTATTTGACCGCTTTATTCCTATTCACGCTTTCTTAATATGAGCGTCGTGTACGCTGCATGCTGTGACCGCCAAACCAAGACCCTGGAAAGCATCCCCCAATTTGTGTTGATGTCTCGAGTGTTGGTTACACCTTGAGTGCAAGTGGCAATGCCAGAGCTGCTAGTGGCGTGTGTGGCATGTGCCAATGGCATGTGCGGAATGCCTTGGTGGTAGGTTGCACGGTTTGCAAGTTAGGCTACCAGCGTGGGTTTTGGCATGTGTCAATGGCACGTACGGCCAAGCTGGCCTAGGTTGCACGGCTTGCAAGTTACGCTACCAGCGTGCGTGTTTGGCAAGTGTCAATGGCACGCATGGCCATTAGGGCTACATCCTGGTAAGAAAAGCTACCAGCGATGCGTGTTGGCATGTGCCAATGGAATGCTTGGCTATTAAGGCCATGGCCTGGTAAGAAAATCTACCAGCGATGCGTGTTGGCATGTGCCAATGGCATGCGTGGCCAATTTGGATCACGACCAGGTAGGAAAAGCTACCAGCGATGCGTGTTGGCATGTGCCAATGGCATGCTCGGCCATTAGGACCACGGCTTGGTAAGAAAGGCTACCAGCGAGCGTGTTGGCATGTGCCAATGGCATGCTCGGCCATTAGGGCCACGACCTGGTAAGAAAAGCTGCCAGCGATGCGTGTTGGCATGTGCCAATGGCATGCTTGACCATTAGGGCCATGGACTGGTAGGAAAAGCTACCAGCGAGCGTGTTGGCATGTGCCAATGGCATGCATGGCCAATTTGGCCTAGGTTGCACGGTTTGCAAGCCTAGGCGCGGGCGCCATTTTGGCATGGCGTGTCTAGGGCCAAGGTAAGGGTGCTTGGCTTGGCGTGGCGTGACTAGCGTAGCTAGGGCCAAGGCACAGTGCGTTTGGCATAGCGCGGCTTGCTCGGGCTAAGTGTGGCTGGCATGATTTTCCATTGGCACGGAGGTGCGGCTAGCATGGTTGGCATGCTTTGGCGCGTTTGGTGTGACTAGCATAGCTAAGGCCAAGGCAGAGTACGTTTGGCATGGCGCGGCTAGCTTGGGCTAGGTGTGGCTGGCATGGTTTGCCATTGGCACAGAAGTGCGGCTAGCATGGTTGGCATGCTTTGGCGCGTTTGGTGTGGCTGGCATGATTTTCCATTGGCACAGAGGTGCGGCTAGGGCCAAGGCAAGGATGTTTGGTTTGGCGTGGTGTGACTAGCGTAGCTAGGGCCAAGGCAGAGTGCGTTTGGCATGGCTCGGCTAGCTTGGGCTAAGTGTGGCTGGCATGATTTGCCATTAGCACGGAGGTGCGGCTAGCATCGTTGGCATGTTTTGGCGCGTTTGGTGTGGCTGGCATGATTTGCCATTGGCAAAGAGGTGCGGCTAGGGCCAAGGCAAGGATGTTTGGCTTGGCGTGGTTTTATTAGCGTAGCTAGGGCCAAGGCAGAGTGCGTTTGGCATGGCGCGGCTAGCTTGGGCTAAGTATGGCTGGCATGATTTGCCGTTGGCACAGAGGTGCGGCTAGCATGGTTGGCATGCTTTGGCGCGTTTGGTGTGATTAGCATATCAAGGGACAAGGCAGAGTGTGTTTGGCATGGCGCGGCTAGCTTGGGCTAGGTGTGGCTGGCATGATTTGCCATTGGCACGGAGGTGGATTAGGGTTTTGCTTGTTGTAACCCTAATTTGAAAAAATACCCCCTATTAATTACTGACTACCTGTATTAAATGTTTTAATAAATGTGTCACCGGTGACATTAGGTTATTCGGGGTTTTACGATTTTACCCTTTGTTTAAAAACCACCATCAACATTAAGTCCCCTGCTTAGCTCGGAACAGGAGCTTTGTTGTGAGGTAAGCATAAGATGGTGACAAACTATCAGCAGTAAATCGTAAAGAGAATTGAGCATGCTTGTCTGACCTTTTTATAAATAGGATTTGGAATCCTTTCCTCTGGCAGTTTTGCACAAATCGGGAGGCTGGCACGATTGGGAAGTCAACATCATTGAGAGACAGGAAGCTGGGCGGCATTGAGAAGTTGACGCGAGTTGGGAAACTGAGCGTACTAGCTTGTTGGACCGGCGCAAGGTGGGGACGCTGAGCGTGCTAGCCGGCGCGACTTGGCCAGTCATTGGGAAGTTGGCGCAATTGGTGGGGCCGGTGTAACTTGGGCGATTTGGAAACTGACGCGAGCTTAATGGGACCGGTGTAAACAAGGAGGGATTAGGTGTTTCTACAGATAACAAAGTTTCCTTATTTTGCATTCCTTCACGCGCGGCTTCAATCGGGGCATTGTCTATGCTAAAATCTGGAAGCGTTATGTCCCTCATTGCCTCCTTTCCTTTTTTAAGGTTCCGTATTCATACCCAACGCAATTGCATCATCTCCATCGTTTGAGAAAAGGTTCTTCTTGTTGAGTTTCTCTCTTTGTCATGTCACACAGAGACGAATCATCTTCTAATCACCCGATTCTCCGGTGAAGGCGCGAGGTTTGACTCTTGCAGGAGCATCCCAACGAAGGTTATTCGGGTTAAGAAAATCATACCGGTATGTTTTCTTCTTCTTTGGTGGACTGACGTACGCTTTACTGCTTGTCTGATGAATGGAGAATTTCCCTTTTGTGCAGAGATATCCCGTTGGAGCATGCATTACTTTTATTTACGAGGATGACCTAGTCGTTCCCCTCCCATCAAATCCAACCTTGTTGATCGCTGAGACTTGGAGAACGCTGATTTAGGGCTCTCTTGTCATGAATACCCCTAAGCAGGTTTGTCGTTTGGAACTCGTATGAGGTGTCTCTCCTCCAATTATCGGAATATTGGCGGTTTCCTGGTGCGGAAAGAATTCGTGGTCCTTTACACGAGGATATGGAAGACATACGGCCATATCACTACCAAGAGCATAGTGAAGTGATGTTCGTCCGCCTTGGTTCCGTAGTGAACTTTCTTTTGCCAATGATTGCTGAGATGGATAATATGTCCATCCGTGCGGCTGCAGAGTCAGCCATTCAAAGGTGAGAGAACATGGTATCCACCTGTGAATCTTTGGAGTTTAATATCAGCTGGTTGCGGCATCGTCTCAATATTGTGAAAGTCGACAGAGCTGGTATTCTTCTTTGGTGTGATTCTTACAAAAGCCATCTTTGGAAGAGGAGAAAGCTTTGGCCTTGGAGTCTCGGAGGATTGAAGAGTTAACTCAAGACTTGAAGAGTAGGACTGAAAGATATCATGGTCGATTGAAGATGATATTTTGTAGGGATTATAATTTACTAGATGGGCTTTTCTGACTTGTATCACGAGGTTTGAAGGCTTCTTTTTTTTTTTGAAGAAATAAAGGAATTCCATTAATCTGTTGGATTATATTGAAATTTGATAATTGGTAGGAAAGAAAAGGAAAAACAGAGAGGGTGTCTGGACGTTCACATTTTTGATGTAGCATATTGCAGGGAAGTGATTAGGCGTAGTATGCCTTAAGCCACTTTCCGTTGATGACTGCCTCTAGCTTTCCCCCATCTTCTTTGATAATCTTGTAGTAACCACTGTCATACGCTTTAGTGATTATGTACGACCCTTCCCATTTGGGAGAAAACTTCGGTGCCGATACATCTTGCTGGATGTGTTTGGCAGTTTTTAGCACCAGATCTCCTTCCTTAAAAACCCTGGATTTTACATGGCTGTTATACGCCCTGGAAATCCTGTTTCTATATGCTTGTGCATGTTCCTACGCCCGGGATCTTCTGCAGTATATAGTATCTAGTTCCGCGATTCTAGCATTGAGTGTTACGGCTTCATTCCACTGAGGTCCACTTGCTGCGGCGATTCTGGCAGACGAGATCTTGATTTCCGCTGGGAGAATCGCGTTTGTACCGTAGACGAGGGAGTAGGGAGACATGCCGGTGGAGCTTCTAGGAGATGCTCTGTACCCCCAGAGAGCCATTGGCAATTGCTCGTGCCAGGTCCTTGGATTGTCGACGTGTCTTGTTTGGCTGAGGATTCGGATCAGAGTCTTGTTGGTACTTTCGGCTTGCCCATTTCCCTGGGGATAGTAGATGGTAGAGAAGACTTGTTTAATGTCGTACCTCTCAAGTAGTTCTTGTACTTGCTTGTTAGCAAAAGGCGTTCCTTTGTCGGTGATGACGTGTTTAAGTACGCCAAAACGGCAGATGATGTGTTCCTTGAGGAATGCCGCGATCGTGGCTCCAGTGGTTCCTTTCAGCGGGACAGCTTCAACCCACTTGGTAAAGTACTCGGTCGCAGTTATTATGTATTCATGTTGTTTTGAGGATGGCGGGTTGATCTTTCCAATGATGTCGAGTCCCCAGCTATAAAAGGACCACGGGCTACTTATCGAGTGCAGGGGTGTTGGAGGAACGTGGATGAGGTTTCCGTGAATCTGGCACTCTCGACATTTCTGAACAAAAGTAGCCGCGTCGTCTTCCATGGTCGGCCAGTAGTACCTTTCGTGTATCTGCAGGAACAGTTTCTGCTTCCCTTGGTGTTCTCCTTCGTGCATTTCTCTTAACATAACTGGGATTTCTGTGTCGCCCAAACACCGGAGTAGACTTCCTCCGAAACTCTTGCGATATAAAACCCCATCATGGAACACGAATCTTTTGGACTTTTGTTTTAGCTTGGTCGCATCCTCTTTGTCAGTAGGGAGAATGCCGTCGCGAAAGAAACCGATGTACGGCTCCCGCCAATCCCCGTTGTGACTGATGTTGAGGACTTCTTTCTGACATGAGGGTGCCTGGCAATTGGGACACGCCCTCTGGAGTAATCGAGATTGGGCTTCCATCTCCGGCCAATACTATCCAAGTCGGTTTAAACGTCGGTAGAGGGATACTACTGATGTTATTCCACAGACTTCGGCATGGACATGTTCAAGTTGTTGTTGTGCTTCTTATTTTTCCGAGGCACCTTGACAGAGAGCTGTCTGGATTTCGATAATACAGAACATCTCGAAGCATAAAGAAATTCCGCAGAGTCTTGAGGCTGACCTTCCCTTGGAAAAGTGAGTTGTTGAGTTCTTGAATGATAGGAGTTCTCTAGTCATCGTCTTTGGCTTTCTCAGGTTGTGAAAGCCATGTCGAAGCTATGGTTCTCCGTTTTACTGTCAGGGTTTCCTCGGCTCCTTCGAACTGTAGCTTTAATGCTAATGTAGCTAGGCAGTCAGCATGCTTGTTACTGCTACGGCCGACGTGTGTGATAGTTGCAATGGCGAAATAATTTAGTAGTTTTTGTGCTTCAGCCCTGTATGGTGCCAGCGTCAGTTCTTTCAATGCGTAAATCCCGTTTACCTGGTTGATGAGTAATTTGGAATCTCCTCTTATCTCCAATCGCGTGGCCCCGGTTTGTTTAGCTAGTGATAGTCCTATGAGGAAGGCTTCGTATTCAGCTGAGTTATTGGTGTATGGAAAGTCTAGCTTGAAATAGTGCGAGAAGACTTCTCCAGCAGGCGATACTAGTACCACACCCGGTCCTCCGGTATTAGTGATGTGGGTGGAAGAGCCGTCGAAGAACAACAGCCATGCCTCTTCTTTGACTAAGAAGATATCTGGAAGGTCTCCCGGGAGATCGTCTCGTAAATTCGCGGTGTTTTATCTTGGGAATGCTGCTAACAGGTCTGCAACAGCCTGTCCTTTTATGGCCCTTGGGGAAGTGCACGTTATGTCAAACTCTGACAGCTGCAGGAGCCATTTAGCCGGCCTCCCTATCAGGGCGGGTTTCGAGAGGAGAAACTTTACAGGGTCTGACTTGGATATTAACACCACCTTGTTGGAGAGGAGGTAGTGCCTGAACTTCTGGATGGAATAAATTAACGCTAAACATGCCTTTTCTGCTTTGGGGTATCTGAGTTCAGCGTCTCTCAACATTCGACTGAAGTAATATATGGTATATTCAATTCATTTGTCGTCTTCTTGAGCAAGGAGGGCTCCAATGGCGGTATCGCTAAAGGCTGTGTAAAGACATAGTGGCTTCCCTTGCATAGGAGGCTTCATGACGGTCGGGGAGGACAGCGTTTGTTGGATCTTCTGGTACGCTTTTTGCTGAGACGTAGTCCATGCGAAATTCACTCCTTTTTTCAGCAGAGGGGTAAACGCAGTAATGAGCTGTGCCAGCCCCGGTATGAAGCGATGAATGTAGTTTACCTTTCCCATGAAACTCCGGAGCTATTTTACGGTTCGTGGTGGTGGCATGGTGAGGATAGCTTGAGTTTTCTTTCTTCTCCCGTTTTTTTTTTTTTTGAAAAATGTCTAACTCCAGCTCGCAGGAGGAATCCGGTTCGGAATACTATTCTGGGGCGTTAGCCAATCGCCTTTGGTGACCACCGCCGGTGACTTGGAGATGGGAGTTAGCCAATCGCTGGGCACAGATGTGGTTCAAACGGTGGATGATTCCCTGATGGTTGCTGCCGTAGACATGGAAAAAGACCCTTTGCGAGTCGTGAGGCCAGTTACAGGCGCCATTTTCGATCCCCCGTACTTGGTTCCTTATCCAGGTCATGTGCTGGTTGGCGGTTTTAGCATGCTGGCTAAGTATGAGGAGTTGTACACCAGAATCTGGGAGAAGTATGGACATATGGCCACAACCAAGATGATCACTAGTCGATTTGCGCTGGTTAAGCGTGTGGAAGAGGCTTTATCTTCCATCGAGGACATGCGTGAGGTGGACCGGCCACACCGTTTCGAAGACGTTATTGCCGATTTGGGAGCACCATCGCGACGTGTGTGTAGAAAAGGAGTTCAATGCTTCGTGGTTTGTCGAAGGCCTTCTTTGAGATCCATAAGTCGAAAGATACAAGGTCGAAAGCCTTTCTCGCAAAGGAGATTTCTCGACGGGAGGTAGAACTCGAAAAGCTTTCCAAGATGTTGACTATGAAGAGAGCGGCTCTTGAAGATGCAAAGTTGACTTTCTCCAAGAAGAGGACCTCTGTTGGATGATTTTCCTTGAATGTTTCTGTTAAACTTTCATTTAGGTTCTTCTTCCTTCTTTTTTTTTTTTTGAAAAACATCTTTGGATGTCCGGTTCAAAGTTATTTGGTTTTGATAGGCAATTTGGTAGCTTTTGAGGATATTAGATTATTTCTGGGATGAATGGTTTTGATAATATAACTCTGATTATGTTTTGTGAAAGGAATATTGCTTTTATGAAAGTGTGTGCTAGCAATCGACACAAGACGCAATAATATGACGGTTTACTAAGAACCTAAAATCAGATCGTATATCTTGCCCAATGTAAATTTACTCACTTCATAGGGTTTTTTTTTCGCGAACACGCCCCTCTCCATGTAAAAAGCGGCTTTGCTGGTAGCGTTGCCAGCAAGTCCCCAATCGCTGGTAGCATCTTCAGCGAGTCCCCAATTTTCTTGTGTAGTCTTTACGACTGGTAACCGGGTTGTCTGGTAGTTGAGTCGGATTGAGTCGCCTTCCTCTACCATCTTGACATATGGGTCGAAGAACGAGATCGACAGTCCGACATTAAAGCCGATAGATCAATCCTCCCGCTGTGGTCGCCAATTGTTTATGGGTAAAAATCGTTTCCGCCGATTTTGGTAAATTCGGTAGGTGAGTGAGAAACTGGTTTAAACCCTAAACAAATGTGCTTCAAGTGAGCACTTTACGGATTCGAGAGATCAATGCGTACAAGTCCGGTCTAAACCAAGAAATGGCCGTTCCGGACTTGCTTCGGTCACAAAGTGGAGGAGAAGGGTTGATTTGGGGAGGGAAGCAAAGAAAGGTGTTGAGACCAGAATAATTGGGAGAGTAGTGTCTCGACTTGTATCAGAAAGTGAAAGCTTCGGAAGCTTGCAAGAGATGAAAGCTTTTTTGGAGAGCTTGCAAAGTTGCCTTTTATAAGAGTGTTGTGTTTTTCTCCTCACCGAGACTTGTTGTCTGGTGGAAATAGGTAAGACCTATTTATACAAGTCGAGATTGAAACGCACCCTAGCCTCATGAAAGAAGAGAGTAAAGGGTGAAATAATGGGAGGAGGTGGTAACCGCATGGTGTTTATGGGTGAAAACGTTTTCACCATTATTTCCTCATTTATTTGACCGCTTTATTCCTATTCACGCTTTCTTAATGTGAGCGTAGTGTACGCTGCATGCTGTGACCGCCAAACCAAGACCCTAGAAAACATCCCCCAGTCTGTGTGGATGTCTCGAGTGTTGGTTGCACCTTGAGTGCAAGTGGCAATGCCAGAGCTGCTAGTGGCGTGTGTGGCATGTGTCAATGGCATGTGCGGAAGCGAAATTCTTTGGTGGTAGGTTGCACGGTTTGCAAGTTAGGCTACCAGCGTGGGTTTTGGCATGTGTCAATGGCACGTACGACCAAGCTGGCCTAGGTTGCACGGCTTGCAAGCTAGGCTACCAGCGTGCGTGTTTGGCAAGTGTCAATGGCACGCATGGCCATTAGGGCTACGTCCTGGTAGGAAAAGCTACCAGCGATGCGTGTTGGCATGTGCCAATGGCATGCTTGGCCATTAGGGCCATGTCCTGGTAAGAAAAGCTACCAGCGATACGTGTTGGCATGTGCCAATAGCATGCGTGGCCAATTTGGGTCACGGCCTGGTAGGAAAAGCTACCAGCGATGCGTGTTGGCATGTGCCAATAGCATGCTCGGCCATTAGGGCCATGGCCTGGTAAGAAAAGCTACCAGCGATGCGTGTTGGCATGTGCCAATGGCATGCGTGGCCAATTTGGGTCACGGCCTGGTAGGAAAAGCTACCAGCGATGCGTGTTGGCATGTGCCAATGGCATGCGTGGCCAATTTGGGTCACGACCTGGTAGGAAAAGCTACCAGCGATGCGTGTTGGCATGTGCCAATGGCATGCGTGGCCAATTTGGGTCACGGCCTGGTAGGAAAAGCTACCAGCGAGCGTGTTGGCATGTGCCAATGGCATGATCGGCCATTAGGGCCACGACTTGGTAAGAAAGGCTACCATCGAGCGTGTTGGCATGTGCCAATGGCATGCTTGGCCATTAGGGCCATGGCATGGTAAGAAAAGCTACCAGCGATGCGTGTTGGCATGTGCCAATGGCATGCGTGTCCAATTTGGGTCACGGCCTGGTAGGAAAAGCTACCAGCGATTCGTGTTGGCATGTGCCAATGGCATGCTCGGCCATTAGGGCCATGGCCTGGTAATAAAAGCTACCAGCGATGCGTGTTGGCATGTGCCAATGGCATGCGTGGCCAATTTGGGTCACGGCATGGTAGGAAAAGCTACCAGCGATGCGTGTTGGCATGTGCCAATGGCATGCGTGGCCAATTTGGGTCACATCCTGGTAGGAAAAGCTACCAACGATGTGTGTTGGCATGTGCCAATGGCATGCGTGGCCAATTTGGGTCACGGCCTGAGAGGAAAAGCTACCAGCGAGCGTGTTGGCATGTGCCAATGGCATGCTCGGCCATTAGGGCCACGACTTGGTAAGAAAGGCTACCAGCGAGCGTGTTGGAATGTGCCAATGGCATGCTTGGGCATTAGGGCCACGGCCTGGTAAGAAAAGCTACCAGCGATGCGTGGTGGCATGTGCCAATGACATGCTTGGCCATTAGGGCCATGGCCTGGTAGGAAAAGCTACCAGCGAGCGTGTTGGCATGTGCCAATGGCATGCGTAGCCAATTTGGCCTAGGTTGCACGGTTTGCAAGCCTAGGCGCGGGCGCCATTTTGGCATGGCGCTGCTAGGGCCAAGGTAAGGGTGCTTGGATTGGCGTGGAGTGACTAGCGGGCTAAGGCAGAGTGCATTTGGCATGGCGCGGCTAGCTCGGGCTAAGTGTGGCTGGCATGATTTTCCATTAGCACGGAGGTGCGGCTAGCATGGTTGGCATGCTTTGGAACGTTTGGTGTGGCTGGCATGATTTGTCATTGGCACAGAGGTGCGGCTAGGGCCAAGGCAAGGATGTTTGGTTTGGCGTGGTGTGACTAGCGTAGCTAGGGCCAAGGCAGAGTGCGTTTGCCCTGGCGCGGCTAGCTTGGGATAAGTGTGGTTGGCATGATTTGCCATTAGCACGGAGGTGCGGCTAGCATGGTTGGCATGCTTTGGCGCGTTTGGTGTGGCTGGCATGATTTTCCATTGTCAAAGAGGTGCGGCTAGGGCCAAGGCAAGGGTGTTTGGCTTGGCGTGGTGTAACTAGCGTAGCTAGGGCCAAGGCAGAGTGTGTTTGGCATGGCGCGGCTAGCTTGGTCTAAGTGTGGCTGGCATGATTTGCCGTTGGCACAGAGGTGCGGCTAGCATGGTTGGCATGCTTTGGCGCGTTTGGTGTGATTAGCATAGCTAGGGCCAAGGCAGATTGCGTTTGGCATGGCGCGGCTAGCTTGGGCTAGGTGTGGCTGGCATGATTTTCCATTGGCACGGAAGTGAATTAGGGTTTTGCTTGTTGTAACCCTAATTTGAAAAAATACCCCCCTATTAATTACTGACTACCTGTATTAAATGTTTTAATAAATGTGTCACCGGTGACATTAGGTTATTCGGGTTTTACGATTTTACCCTTTGTTTAAAAACCACCATCAACAACTGAATAGAGAAAATATCTGGCGGATCATGTGAGCAACACGTGAGAACTTTAGAGTGTTATCCTACACTGCTACAAGGCTTATCATGCACCACTTCGGTTATATCCTGCACAATGGCATTATTAGTGCTAATACCCCCTCAAGCTCATGGGTGGAGCTAGCACACTGAGCTTGGTACGGATCATCCGAAATCTGGGTCCATGCAAGGCTTTTGTGAAGATGCCGGCTAACTGATCAAGAGTATGAACATAAAATATGTCCAATGCCTTGGACTGTACTAGCTCTCTGACAAAGTGGAAGTTTAAGTGAATATGTTTCATGCGAGAGTGCATGACAGGATTAGATGCAAGACTGATGGAGCTGATGTTGTCACATCCTAGTTTAGGGATACCTGAAATTTGATAGTGAAAGTCTTGAAGAAGAAAACATAACCAAACCACCTCAGCAGCACTGTTGGCCATAGTTCTGTATTCAGCTTCAGTGCTGGACCGTGCCACAATTGCTTGCTTTTTGGAAACCCAGGAGATGATATTAGGTCCTAGAAATATACAGTACCCACCAGTTGAGCGTCTATCATCCTTGCAGCCTGCCCAGTCTGCATCTGAGAACCCTAATAATAAGTTTGCACCTTGAGTGAAGTGGAGACCATGACTTATGGTGCCTTTTATGGAGCGTAGAATTATTTTTGCGGCCAATAGATGAGGTGTTCTGGGATTTTGCATATGTTGGCATAATACATTTACTGCATAAGAGATCTCAGGCCGTGTCCATGTCAGGTAATGAAGAGATCCCACCAAGGATCTATACTCTGTTGGATTTGAAAGTAGATTACCATCATCTTTGCTGAGTTTCTCTGAAGTTGCAAATGGAGTTTGACAGGGTTTGCAGCCTTCCATGTGATGCTTGGTTAGCAGGTCCACTGCATACTTGGTCTGAGAAAAAAACAATGAGGTGGCATTTCTCTTCTCTTCAAGTCCCAAGAAATAATGCAAGTCCCCTAAGTCTTTTATGGGAAATTGGAGTTGTAGTTGAGTAATCACAGTTTGTAAAAATGCAGGAGAGCTGCCTGTGAGAATGATATCATCTACATAAACCAATGCTACTGAGATGTGAGGACTATCTTGGTGAACAAAGAGACTTGAATCAGAGACAAAATTGACAAATTGCAGAGATAGAAGTGCAGCACTCAATTTGGCATACCAGGCTTTAGGTGCCTGTTTGAGTCCATAAATAGCCTTGTGAAGGAGACAGACATGATGAGGCTTAGTTTCATCAACAAAACCTGGGGGTTGAGTCATGTACACCACTTCCTTCAGATCTCCATGTAAGAAAGCATTGCTGACATCTAGCTGGTGAATTTTCCAATTGTACTGCACTGCCATGGACAGAATAACTCTTATGGTGGTTGGTTTATCCACTAGACTAAATGTTTCCTCAAATTCAATGCCTGGTTGCTGGTGATACCCTTTTGCAACTAGTCTAGCTTTATGTGTGTCAATGGTGCCATCCGCCTTGTATTTGATCCTAAAAACCCACTTGCAACCCACTACATTTTCAATTCCAGTTGGATCCACCAGGGACCATGTACCAGCATCATTTAAGGCCTTGTACTCTCTTGCTGATGCTCATCTCCAAGCTTCTTCCTTGTGAGCAATGCTTATGCAAGTTGGAATAGACTGAGCCTTGCTAAGTAGAGCAACATCCATATGATACAATGTGGTAAAATAAGATTTTCTTACTCTAATGCCATGTTTGCCTCTAGTAGTCATTGCATGATCATTGACAATGATATGTGTGGATGAGGTTGGAGGAGAAATGTGTAGAATGTCAAGAGTAGGAGATGGAGAGGGATCATGTGAGAGAGGGAGCAGTGATAGAGGGAAGGACCTTGTAAGGGAAGGAATCCTCATTGAATGACACATGCCTAGAGACATAAATAGTGCCTGAGATAGGGTCTAGGCATCTGTAACCTTTATGTTGGAGACTGTAGCCTAGGAAGATACTTTCTTTGCTTCTAGGTTCCAGTTTATTTGTAGTATAGGGTTTAAGCCAAGGGTAGAAAGCACAGCCAAACACTTTTAAGAAATTGTAGTCTGGCTTTTTGTCAAAGAGGAGTTGAAAGGGAGATGAGTATTGAATAGACTTAGTGGGAATTCTATTGATTAAGTAGTTTGCAGTGTGTAATGCATCAACCCAAAACTCATGAGGAAGACCAGATTGAGAAAACAAAGTCCTAGTAATGCCTAGCAGATGTTTGTGTTTAACTTCTACCACACCATTCTGCTCAGGTGTATGTGGACAAGAAAGTTCATGAGTAATACCCTAATGATCACACAAAATAGCTAAGAATTTATTGAGGAATTCTCCTCCATTGTCAGTTCTTATAGTTTTTATTGAGTGGGAGAGAAGATTTTCAATTTTATGCACAAATGAAGAGAAAAGTTGTTTAAAATCAGATTTGGCATGTAAGGGAATAACCCAGCAATACTTAGTAAATTCATCAACAATATTAGAATAATATAAATTGCCAGAAGTTGAAGCCACTTGACAAGGACCCCAAAGATCCATGTGTAATAACTCTAGTTGTTTAGTTGCAGTAGTAGTTGAAATCTCAAAAGTAGTAGTTGAAATCTGAAAAAGACTTATTAAAAACATTTGATAATTGCAGCAAATTACAAAGTTTCTGAAGAGTTTTAAAACTGGGATGACCAAATCTTCTATGTAGGAGAACACTTTCACTGGTAGTGGAGGAGAGAGCAAAATTGGACTTGCTGAAGGATATTGGGTACATGCCATTTCTATGTGGTCCTTGGAAAATAGTCTTCACAGAGCTCAGATCCTTCACAGAGAAGCCATGAGAATCAAGAGTTAGGGACAGTTATTGTCAGAAGTAAATTTATGAATGGACAGTAAGTTTTGAGAGGCATTGGGGATAACAAGGACATTATGGAGATGAAATGAATGATCATGAATGTGCTTACTAGTGTGTCCTTTTTGAGTTATAGACATACCTTCACCATTAGAAATTTGAATTTTTTCACTGCCATCATAGGAAGTGGTCTCTTGCAAGTTATAAGCATGTGGAGTAATGTGGTTGTTTGATCCACTATTTGCAATCCATTCTTATGTGTCAAAGATGTCAGCAGCAGCTAACATTGCACTTAAGTTGGCTAGAGGTGGTCTGCCCTTATAGGAGAAATTGAGTCGTTGTGTTCAATTTGGTGCCAGATGATCTTCTACAAGACAGAGTTGACAAGCTTGTTTGAAGGTGGAGTCGAGCCTCTACCAGGATTTGACCTGTGAAAGATTGAAGGATTTGGAAAACGACCACCACTATAACCTCTGCCTCTAAAGTTACCTCTAGAGTTATTGTAAGAACCTCTATATGCAGGTCTGCCAATATTTTCCATGAAAGCTTTTGTATCAGTCTCAAGTTTAAGTGTAGCTGCTCTTTCATTGATAACAGTTTCTTCACTAAGCAGATTGTTGTGCAATTCAATACTAGTAATTGGGGGATTTCGATGTCTCATAGAAGTAGCAAAGGGTATGTAATCAGCATCCAAAGCTTTTAGTGTAATCACTACTAATTCCTTATCAGAAATGACCTCACCAGCAGCAGCTAATTGATTAGAGAGAGATTTGATTTCATTGATTAAGGTAGATAAAGGTTTGTTACCTTGAGTGATAGAGAGCAGTTTTGTACGAAGTTGAATGCTGTGAGTGGAAGAAGCTCTTGCAAATCTCTCTTCAATGCTGACCCAAAGCTCATGAGAAGTTGTTGCTCTTGAAAAGTAGGGAATGACAAAGTCCGAGATGGTGGAGTAAAGCCACATCATAATGGAAGAATCTTCATCAATCCAGTCTGTGTAAAGTGAATTTTCAATCCCATTCAGCTGATTCCTTGCATTTGTGTACTGTGGAGGACAACGGTAGGAACCATCAAGGTATTTCATAAGTTTGTATTTATGAATTACAGGATGCATAAGATGCCTCCAGGTGATGAAGTTGTCCTCCTTGAGTTTAAGATGGACAAAGTTGTTTAACTGATTGAGAGGAATGATTGAAAAAGAATTGGAGGTAGGATTCTCCATAGTTGGTGAGAAAGAAAAATTTCAGATCTGAAATTGTAGACAGATAAACAGGGTGTTAAAGAAATTGAAAACATATTTCAATGAAGAAGACAGTAAGGGGAATAGATCGAGAAGAATTTAGCAGAAAAGAAGACCCAGATTTGATCAAGTGAATCAACTGATCAAAGTTGCTTCTCTGAAAGAAAGGATATATAAAGGAGAGTCGAGTAACAAACAGATCGGAAGCTTGGATCGGTATAGAGTTGAAACTAACTCTAACCGCTCTGATACCATAATAGCATAGCATCAATGGGAATCTCCATTATCATAATTGTCTCAGAGAAGCTTAAGCTTCATTACAAGAGAGAGAGAGAGAGAGTTCATTACAACCAATTAATAAATCAGATAGAATTCAACAATTGAGTAATTCCTAAGTTACACGTGTAGACTGAATAGAGAAAATATATGGCGGATCATGTGAGCAACACGTGAGAACTTTAGAGTGTTATCCTACACTGCTACAAGGTTTATCCTGCACCACTTCAGTTATATCCTGCACAATGACATTATTAGTGCTAATAACAGCGATACCATCAAACCCAAACACACCGATTCCACAATGAACAAACCTTCTCCATCATCCATCTTATCTTTCTTAATCTGAAAATACATATCGTGATTAAGACATCCAATCATGAAACCAATAATTTACAGAAATGAAACAAATAATTCGAATTTGTCGACCAAACGCTACTTGCAATTTAGTTTGAGAGGTTTCAAACTATCTCCATCCAGCAAGCGAAGATGCCCTAGTTTGTGGCGATGAATAGAGAGGCCCTAAGAGATTATAAACCGCGGGATCTTAGATAACCCAACAATGTGGGACTAATAATCTCAACACGCCCCCTCACGTGTAGCCTCGTTGGGTCTAACACGTAGACAATTAAATCGGGTGACGCGGAGTAAAGGCGCGGTCAATGACTCAACGCAAATAGCCTACTTTGATACCATGTTAGAATATAGGCATCCAATTCAAAACCAATTGGCTATGAGTGGAGAGGAACTAAGAGATTATAAACTACAAGATCTTAGATAACCCAACAATGTGGGACTAATAATCTCAACAATTTCTTTGGTTTCCTTTAATCATCCTCGTATCATTCAGTAATTCGTAGTTAGTGTTTCTCTGTTATACCTAAGAGTCATTAATAGAAGTCCAGTTTTTAGCTACCTCGTAGCCATGAAGAAAAGTAAAAAGAAAACTAAAAGTACATATGTTCGGTATTTCGGGGTAGCTTCAATTATAACATATCTCAGGAATTGGGTCAACCATTTACACCGTTGCAACAAGAAGTTATTGGCACAAAATTCTGTAATTTGTCCTCATAGCCCCCTCCTCAGATGTATTAATGGATACCATCATGTTCGAGATATATTGCTACTTTGTTCAATCAAGACTCACAACATTCGAACTGTAAAACCAAAAATCCATAACCTACCTGTTGTAGATGGAGAGAAGCAAAAGTTAATTGTCTTGAATGTTTGTGACTCAACTCGAGAACAATCGGTACCGAGTCATCCAGCTGAAATCTTTCAATAATTCACCTGCAATTTATACTGCCACACGAAAACAAAAGCGAACAATGTCAGGAGCTAAACAGGATAAGTATGAGCTGGCAAGACTACCTTATTTTACGGATAAAGAGATCTCTGACACGGAAACAATCAATGTGGCGCCAATTTTTACAATTGATGACTCAGGCTCAAGCCACGTCTCACAAAAAACTGGTGTGTCACACAGAGTTTTTATCAAATATAATAAAGTCACGTCAGCAGTCATCCAATTAATAAACATTCAAAGACCTCTTACAACCCCAATCAAACCAATTCAAAGGCAACCACAGCTCGGATGAGACTTCTCAATTACTGGAGAAGTTTTATCTGGTACCCATATGGAGAAATGCGAGATGTTGGCAAGACCCAACTCTCGCATGTAAAATGAGTAATGACTGGGGGCTGTCAAAGGAAACTACGGAGTTTGACAGTCCGAATTCTGCACGAACTCGTGTATAATGTTAGGTCTACTTATCCTTTATTGTATATACATAAGTGTGCAATGGCACCATATTCTAGTTGTACTTTAGATCCAGTTGAAGGTTATGGTCTCTACCAGGCCCTATCTTGAGATCATTCTGCAGGCTTTGGTTACTATCGGCTAATACGGTGCTACACTAAGAACTCAGCTTTGCGTCATCACCAGCAACCACAACTACCATCTCTGCATAGACAGCTGAATTCCAGAAAAGAAGATAATAGCCGGTGCAACTTTGCTAACCAGTATGAGAATGACCATAATCATCAACCAGCACTTGCTTTTGTGTTTTTTCGTTCCATGTTTTTAGATAAGCTTATTAGTAGTACTAAGGATAGTTTAGGTTCTTCTATAGATGTAAACATGTATGCAACTATATGTATTGGTTTCCATGAGAATCTAGATTTAGGTGATAATATCGAACATGGTCAGACAACGACTCAATCTGCAGGGTTAATGATGTAGTTTTTTAAGTGATAAGAAAGTTCGTTCAAAGACTTGTAGAGATTTGATTTCAGACTTAATATTAGAAAAATATACAAGAGGTTGTCACAATATCGAGAGGTACTGAGATTCAGGATTCCACCATTAATCAAAATCGAGTGATGCATATATTGATTCTTAACAATTATAGCTCTTTTATGGACTCTATTTCTTTTCCAAAAGTAGATTTTGTAAAACATTAATTGTAAATCACAAGAATGGCGCATCAAAAGCTCTAAGTCTAAGCATACGCCATCAAACGAAATCACAAATAATTAGTACAAATCATAAATCAATTGAATCAAGTGCAAAAAGTCATAAAGAATCAAATATAGTTACCAAACCATTGTGAAATAAAGCTTCCTCTATCGTCCCAGTGATGGGGCTTAGCTCCTCATGCTCAAAACACACCCAAAATAATAATTCATAGCTCAAAAGTTTTTTTTATGAAGAAATAATAACACAGAGATTTGTAATGTTGTATAGGCGTCAGGAAACCTTTCATTACGATAATTGTTGCAAAAGCGAAGATAATAGTTACTAATTTATTCTGAAGCTGTTTGAATATAAGACCCTGACTGCGACTGTTTTGTGTAGCTTAATGTTCTTCAGTTTAGGGTTCTTGAGAACGACACTTCTCTAGTGTCCTCTGCAACTCATTCTCTTCTTCTTCTTCCTGCTGCTGCTACAACTCCTCTGCAGCCTTTTCTTCTTCCGCCAGCGTACCCAAACTCTCGACTACCCCTAGATCTCAAACAACTTCTTTTATATACCCACAGTACCAAAATTCTCGAGAAAATATCCTTCCAAGTATGTTTTTATTCCCCCACAATCCACGGGATTTATTTCCTCTTCTGTTCGTCTTTACGTGTCCCTGACTCGATCAAAACTCTTTTAAAGACAGAAAGAAATCTCTACGACCAAATATCCTCCCTGAGTCACCACGTTCCTTCCAAAAATGCCCGAGTATTTTCTTTCCCTGTTGTTCTTGAAAGCTTCCAAAATACGGAGATTTTATTTCTCTTTTTGCGTCTTCTAACTGCACAAACCTTACTTATTGAGTAGAGTTGAATCCTAGCCTTCAATACAGTCTCCCAAACTTCACGTAATCTCCCAAAATCCAATCCAACTCAAAACTCCGTAAACTTCCTCAATGCCCTGTTACGTAAGGAATACATGTAAGATTGCTTTCTTTCCAATAGAAACCCGAGTACCAAGGATGTTTCGTAAGTACAGGATAACTCCAACTCAAATCCGTGAAAATATCACATAAAATCTCGTCCAAATAAATCACAAAACTCCGACCATTTTTCTCTCCCTGTTTTATTGCAAGTCGATGAATACTTCCTTTTTTTCGAATCCGAGACTCTTGCCAACCCTGTTTAGCTGTACTAAGCCCATAACAAGCCCAATCCAACATAATTTTTTAAGAAAATCCGAGTAAAACTCTGTCCATAAAATCGTTGCCGACTGATTTCTTTTTCCCGCCAAAAATTTATTTGAAAGGTAGGGATGGAGTGACCCTATCCAATCCTGGGGTGCCCTTAGAAGTGAGGTGCCCCTTAACAGTGAGGTGCCCCTTATCCATTTGAGAGTCCAAATAGTAGGTGTTCTTCGGGTGCCTTTATGAACTTTTCGATCCGATTTCTCCAAAAACGTTTATTGCCCGAAAATACCTACAAACACATAAAACACCATAATGAGTACAAAAATGGGTACTAACAACATATAAAACCGAGATGAAAATAGACACATAAATGCGTCTATCAGTTAAGATCCATTCGACTCCGGAAACGGTTCTACATCAGATTGCTTCCACAACCACTTGTACATATGCCAACCTCAGCTTCAGTACCAACTGAACCCTTTCTCCACGACGACTTTCTCCGGCGGGTACTTAGTTTACCAACTAGGGATGACGACTGTGACGAAATCGGGATTGGTTCTCTCCAGCGGGTACTTAATTTGCCAACTAGGGATGACAAAGTTTCAGAACTGTTGCACTCAAAAAATTATGGGCTGCTCTTGTGGGTAGTCTTTTAAGAAGTGCTAATAGCCTTAGCCTTCGACCTCTACCACTCTCGAAGTAGAGTGTTTTACCACATCTCCAAAAAGCATCTGACACATAAATCAAGAAGAAGTTGTGTGTATCACATAACCAGGAAGTCTCATATCACCAACAAGCTAGAGATGCTCATAAGCATGTTGTCCAACATGTATCTATGTAAGGTATGTAAGTTAAGCGTGAAAAAACCGAAGAAGGCCCCTAACAAAAAAGCGGATATCACCCGACCACAGTTTTTACCTCTTAGACTTCTAGGAGATAAATCTATTATGATATTCCAAATATTGAAGTTCGGTTCTTAATAAATAAATTCCAACTTTCAAAAAAAAAAAAAAATCCTGGCTCTAGTTTGCAGAAGCCTCGAACTCATGGGGACTGTTGGCTATACTCTATAAGAATTAAAAAAAAAAAAAAAAAACATTCTAGGGAAAGTGTCCCCTTGTGAGTTTCAGGATTTCAATCACAGTGAACTTAACTAAAACACTCATGAAAGTATATCCACATAATTGAAGGAATCATAGTTCAAGAAAAAGGATTAGATAATGCAAAATTTGAAATGGACAACAAAAATGATGCAGGAAAATCGGCTAATGATGAGTATAAGGACACAAATGAATTGAAGGGTTATATGTCTTGTTTTCCATTGAGGAACAGGCAAAATTTGAGGATGAAAAACAAAGGCGAGAAATTGAAGTCTTTATTCCTCACATGTGCTTTTGGGTTTTTTTATACTGGTGCCCTTGAGAGGCCCATGTGTTTTTTCCCATTTTCTTCATTGATTCAATCATCATACGAAATGTCACAAAAAAAAAACCATGAAATTTAACCCAGACAAAGATGTAGAAACATAAGAAGTTCAAACCATAAGAAGAAGCACTCGAATATGAACGGCAGACAATGAAATTCATTAGAAGACTGAAAATGAGTGCTTTCAACAATACAATGGACCACTTACTCTTTCCATATCCTAATCAGCTTCAATGCACATACTGCATGTTGACAAGGTAATCCACTTAACTGTCGCTGCAAACAAGTGCACTGTTTTTCTACAATATTCATTGTGAATATTTTCTTGGTGCTCACATTGGTTATCAAATAAACCTTTCCAACCACAGTATCTGTTGTATCAAACTTACCAAGTCAAGCATTTTATTTAACAGTTTAATAGCAGCAGGTACTAAACCATTCTGATCCCACTTAGCATATTCTTCCCTTCTCTTAAAAACAAACCCATTACTAACTAACCATGCATCATGCCTAGCTGGATTATAGGTTTATCTCTGAATTAAAAGATTCTGAGAAATTTTTATTCATATGCTCATAACAGCTAAAGGGATCATAGAAAGCCCTAGATCAAGTCTTTTGGATCTTGTTTCTTAAGATATTCACCAGCAGCAGCATTTTCTTTTCATATGTTGTCCAACTGTTCCTATATTGCAAAACAATAGCAATTTTACATATAACCTATAAACTAACAATCAAAAAACATAGATAAAAGAGGCACAAACCTGAAAATATTTACTTTCTAAGCTTTGCATGTGTTCCACAATGAGGTGTGCAAGCTTGATGCGTTATAGTACTTCTTGAAGTTCTTGAGTGCCTGCATATATGCAAAGAAAGAGTTAGTACTTTTAAAAAACAAACATAATGTAAACTAATGTAAAAAAACAACCAAACTTAAATACGTGAAACAATATCTAACCCTTGCACCAGGTAAACCATAATAACATCTTCCAACTGCCCTTTTTGCCTATCAGATATAAAGGTACGTAATTCTGCCATCATGGTGTACATTGATTCCTAGAGCCAAACCCTTGAGGAACCCAGTCCCATTCTCCTTACTTTCACTCCTATGCACCTTAATACCTAAAGTCACAAGATTATTCTAACCATCAAGTGTTGTTGCATCCATTAGGACACCACCAAGCTTTCCAATTTGATGGCATGAATCTAGCCCTATGTGAAAAGACGAGGGTACCCAAATATACCTCAATCTAAAACTTTTCTACCTATAAGTCCTTTCTCCTAAAGTGATTGTCTATGGACTGAGTCGAGACAATACAACTAATCGTTTCACACTTCGTGTGATCGTCTTGGATACGAGATCAAGACAATACGACAACAAGATAACTTGTGTGATTGACTATGGATACAATATCGAGACAATACAACAACGAAGTATGTTTACTTGATAAAAGGTTCGGACTTAACCAAACACAGTAGGATTTCTATCAAGTAACTAGGAATTAACGTTTGTGTATTTTACTTTTAATTATAATAAAAATAATTATAATTGCGGAAATAGGAAATTAAAAGACACAACAAGACTTTGTCAACGAGGAAACCGCAAATGCAGAAAAACCCCGGGACCTTTTCCCGAAATTGAATACTCTCAGGATTAAGCCGTTGTAAAAAATCTAAACCAACTTCGTATAGTTGAAACCAAGCAACTAAACCTATAGTTCACCTAGTTCCGTCTGTATCCCTGCGCCTCCAACTTGCAATAAGTCACGAACTTGGAATAATTCCTTTGGTTCATATTCCAAACAGTAAAGGAACAACAAATCAGTTCGGTAACAACTCTTTTCAAACAAGTGATATGAGTTTGACAAAAGGCTCTTCCGTTTCCCAATAAACTCCTTTGTCAGGTCCTTAGATCTATCTTTTCAACAACTACCAAAGTAATTGTTAAGACTATGCAATCAATACTTTAAATCACAAAGAAACGTATTGATGCTTATATACTCAACTAATCAATCAAATCTATCACAAAGATAAACCGATTATAGTTGGATCCCCAGCCGATCAAGTTTTGTGCACACCAAAGATTAAGAACCCAAATCATAAATCTTCTTCATCTTCAAATCTTCTTAGATATTCAATAAACACCTGCCCACAATCAACTTGAATCTCTTGTGATCAATCACACACGCGAGCAGTACGTTAACAATGGATTATCACAAGACGTCTTTATATCTACAAACAGTCTAAAGATCCCCGTCAAAACTTCGATCTAGTTTGAGTGAATCTTATATCGGAAGAGAAGATTCTCAAGCATAAACAAACTAGGTGCAATCAAAGTTCAACAATCGTTAGTCAATCAAATCAATCGAAAACTAATAATAAACTGCAATTATTTAGTTTCCCACCAACGGTACTCTTAGAGAGCTTCCCAATCCCAAAGAAGTCTTTAAAACGAGAGGTCATAAGAGATTTCGCCTAATTAGGTTACTTTCCACTCCGAATAGAAGGCTCCACCAGTAACAACACAACAAGGTAGTTTTTATGGCTCTGAGGATTAGTTTGCTCGAAATGCAAACTTCAATATTTATAGACCAGGGAAGTTTGGACACCAAGGAATTTCCAAAACCGAAAATATTCTTAAGATATGCAATATATTTCCAAATTCGGTTTCCATAATTCCTGGAAATGCTTTGTCCAAATGTTTACCGAAATCTTAGTAGAAAATCTCCAATTAGTAAATGCACATTACCAATTTTTATTTTCTAAAGATATGCATTTTAATTGCTGGAAATTAAACGCATATAAAACTAAAACCCTTAATTAAAAGATTCTCAATTTATTTCGAACCGGTATTCTCCTTTATCTATTAAGGAATATCTTTGAACAATAAAAGATAAGCGTTACTGCACATGTTCAAAGAATGTCGACATCTTTAATTTGTAAATCCTTTTTCATATTTACAATCTTGGAACCGATTTGCCACACTTCCAAACAAGTTTAGAACTGGTTCATCTGATTTCCAAGAACTATGTGATTGATTATCCTATCAAACCACCAACCATGGGTTTCACGGTTCTACCAAAACAAGTTTCGGTTCTACCTCCATTAGTCACGCTAGTTACCAAAACTTGGTTGACTAGGTACTAGAATCGGTTCCCACATAAATATTGTATCTAACTTGTATTTGATGCACATGTTCATAGGATCGGTTCCCCAATTACTAAAAACTTGTTGCACCTCTTATAAGGATCGATTCCGCTTTTGTGATCGGTTGCACCTCTTACTAGGATCGGTTCCCTAATGTCTAGAGTTGGTCATACCAGTTACAACAAATCGATCATACTATCTCAGGTGATTACTTAAGATCTGTTTCACTAATAAAAGTCATACCAATAAAAAAGTCAGGCATTGTGAATAGTTTTACCAAGATACATGAACAAGTTTTGAGCGGTTATACTAAACACACATATTGGTAATCCAATGATTTGCAATGAATAACAATACCAATAAGCCTAGCGATTTCCCTTTCGATTCATAAAACAAGTTTATGAATTGTACTTCCTTTAAACGAATGTAAAACTTTATTTCCTAGGACGAAATCTTCACCCATACCCATACATAATCACAATAGAATTCATATGATTATGTCGATGTCTTATATATGAAGTTCAAAAGATAGACGTTATACTTCATATTGTAATTCCTTAATACTATGTCTAACTAGAGTATAATCATTCATAGCTTCGCAGTTATGTTTTCAATATGCACGACTTGAAAGATACGTTAGGAATGAAATAGTTCAAGTCAAATATTACTAACCTCAAGAGGAAGGATGATATCCTAGTAATACTTGTAAGTCTTCACATTCTTCAAGTCTTCACGTAATACTTGTAAGTCTCATATCCTAGTAACTTTCTAGCTAACCTATACGAAGTTGACTCTATCTAATAATCAAGCGACTCTTTAAATGAGTTTTGGTTCACTAAAATATTACAACCAAGCTTGACATACCAACGCTTGGTGGGTTCAACCGAGCTATGCTCTAACACTATGACTCCCCTGCAAGCTTTCTGAAATCCTCCCATTGGTGCAGCAAATGAAATAGTCATGGTCATGAATGCCTTATCTTCAACAAATAGTAACCAAACTAATGACATTATGAGCATAATTTATAAATAAACAAAGGGACCCATAAACAAAAGAGAAAAAGTAAATTTAACTTTTAAGCAAAAAAAGTGATTATGATATACACCTTTTTTCCCATAAGTGAATTTAGCAACAGAACCTGGATTAGTATGAGCCACCATTGCACAAAAGATGGGTACATCATTGCATTTTGTCTTCATAATTACAAAACAAATCTTTTAAAAGAAGGTTTCTGGCCTTCCATGCACAAATATATGGTACATTGATGTTATGAGTAACAAAAAAGTCTTTTGCAATATTTTTAGGCTTTTTAATTAAGGCCCCAGATGTCTGCTTTAACTTCTCATGTACAACCCCTTTTAAAAACTCGGGATCTGTCGACCTGTTAAAAGTCTTTGGATTCCCGAGACAAGTGTGTTCGAGATTTACATTCCTAACAATAAAAGTTGACTCATGATTTTTTATGCTAGCATTTATAGACCACATACAGCCATACTCTTCCCTAAACCTACATCTTACTCTTAGTATTTTTGGTCACTCTTATTGTCTTGTACTGATAATTATATTTACGCAGTAACCCTTAAGATGTTTCTTAAATGCATTTTTTTTGTTAAAAGTATGCTTTACCTCCATCTTAGTAGGATCAACAGGAGAGATCTCTTCTTCTACAGGGAATAAAGGTTGTTCTTCTTCATCACTATGCATATTGAAGTCATCTTTCCATTTCTGGTAATCAAACTTTGGTCTGGCATCTTTATCATCTACAACCTCAGGACCATCATTAGAAACTGCAATCATCAAACAACATCAAAGTGTTAGTACATTTAAAGAAATGGACAACAAATTGTAAACACTAAAGGGTTAATACTTTCATACCTTCTTCATTGTATTCTTCATCTTTGCTTGAATCAGTGCTTTCATCTCCAACTTTATATGTCTGGACAATTTTTTAATAATCAATATCATTCTCTTCATCACTGACAAAAATTGGTGGAGAATTTGGATCTTCAGTGGGGTGACATTCATCTAAAGTGGAGTTATCTAGCATCACATTGTCCTCCTCATCATCAGTGTTGTCCCCTGCATCATTTTTTGTTCACTGCATCATTCTTGTTCACTGCATCAACCTAGTAATCATGATCAAAGTTATCAGTCACCTAAATTGGTACACTGCTAGAACTAACAACACTGGCTTGACTAAGGCTAGAATAACCCTGAGATTCCACTTCATTTAACAGATCCACAAACAATTTCCTAGATACTCCTCCATTTGAGTTTTCCTTCTTTGATTGAGCTTGCAACTTGACATAAGATAGCAGCAAGCAGGCATGCCTTTGGGGTTCAATCAGAAGTTGATAGATACTTTACACGTGAAAGCGTTAGAGAAAGTTACGCACAGCTGCAACTTGGCAGCAGCTCTGCTAAAACCATATTCATTTTCTTGTCGATTATGAATTTTCAAGACTTTTTAGTGTGGGATTTGAAATACAGAAACTCCTCTCATCAATCCAATTGCAGAATCCGATTATCAGATCTTCAGGGACATCACATTTGGAAAAGAAATGCTCATTCCAGCAACCATTGGTAAATTTAACTCCATAAAGGTGAAGGCGCTCCAGTCTTGGAAAAAAGAGATATCTTTAGGAAAGCAAGATGTTAGGTTTCCGATTTCAACAACATGAATGATGCACAATTACAAAGAGACCATGGAATAGAGAATGATACGGTGAAGAAGTGGGTCAGGTTAGTCGCTGATGAAATCTTTTGCCCACACTCCTGCTGTCCCGCCCCTTCAACAACTTATGTTTATTAAAATCCAAGATTGCAACGTTTCTTCTAAAGAAGAAGATAAGCACAGTGGAAAGCTTATCAACATATTTCAAAATTCATTTCACTGCCATCAGCATGGACATATATATACTGCGAATTTAGTCGTGTTTTGAGGCAGATAAATCTCCCAAAATCGCCCAACCACGTATAAAAGATCATGCACAGTACATAATTTGCGAATTTAGTCGTGTTTTGAGGGTGATATAAAAGATCACGCACACATAATTTGGCTGATTGATAGAACATAATTTTGTCGGTGAAGTATTTCATCTCAAAATAAGGCATTAAGAGAGAAAAAAAAATCATGCCAAAAAAAAAATGGTTGTCCAACCACCAAGTTAGGTCACGGAGTCATTGTGGGACAGATTTGAGTTGCCCAAATAAATTGTTTTGATGATACGTCGAAAAGAGCAGTATGAGTTTTAGTAATGAATCATGTAATGTAAAAGCTTATATGCTAAATGATGACTCTTGAGATTAATACAGGAAGACTCAGATATACTGTTAAGTTTACACAACTGTGTAGACTCTAGATATACTGTTAAGTTTACACAACTGTGTAGACTCTTGCTTATATGATATACTGTTAAGTTTACACAACTGTGTAGACTCTTGCTTATATGATAAAACAAGGATTGATGATAATGAAGAATCTAGATATACTGTTAAGTTTACACAACTGTGTAGACTCTTTGTTTCCTAGGATCTACAAGGATACCATCTTAAAACTAAGAATCTAGATATACTGTTAAGTTTACACAACTGTGTAGACTCTTTGTTTTCTCATTCAATTTATAATACTCGATGTACAGATTTGTTATTCTAATTCAGAGATAATACAAGAAGACTCAGATAATAAAGGTTGAATACAACAGGAAGTAAACTAAGGACTCGGACTTTATACAGACTCACCGCTTGACCCGGAATACTTGTTCTTGTTTGTTAACCGTAGGTGTGTGTTGACGGCGCAGCTGTTGGTGGACTGTAGTTTACATATACACGTCCAATACATTAAGATAGAAAAAAGATCATGCCAAAAAAAAAAAATGGTTGTCCAACCACCAAGTCAGGTCACAGGTCACAGGACAGGCTGAGTTGCCCAAATAAATTGTTTTGATGATACGTCGAAAAGAGCAGTATGAGTTTTAGTAATGAATTATGTAATGTAAAAGCTTATATGCTAAATGACTATTGAGATTAAGAGTACTAGCTTATATATATGCTAAATGGCTATTATCACACGGTCTGTCATGCTAAACATGTTAAAGTCAAACATATGCACAAAAAGAAGACGAACTCGATAATGGTCAAACATGTAATAATAATGGTCATGTTCTTCTTTGAAACTTGCGTTCGCCTCCACCGTGCAACGGTTTGATCAATTGCGCTCATGTGCACAATTTTGGATTAAAAGTCTTAGTTGGCTGAAGTCTACTGTAAAAGGTGATACGAGTTTAGCCAAGGATGGGTATTCGTTGATGGACTGCAGCAATTGCGCACTCAATATGGAATCACACGAAAGAAAATATGTGATGAATATGGTAGTTGGAGATGTTAGAATGCAAATGTATTATAATTCAAAAGACAGCAAACAAATTAATTATTGCACTGAAGATCCCAACAAAATACAACCACATATGTCGGATTTGTATTGCATCATAGTGCAGAAACAGAAAATCAAAAAGGGAATGAAATTCCATTAGTGAACATATATCTGCAACCTATGAAAATTGCATTTGGCTGTGATTTGCAGAAATAAACATAATTGAAACTCACAATAAAAATCAAATAACAGTTTGGTGAATGAGGGGATGTGAGGTACATACGTTACAAACGATGTAACACTAAATGAATGTTGTTCGCTAGGAACATGGTGATTTTAGAGGGACAGTAGAAAAATCTTTGAGATAACCACTAAGATTTTTAGTAATAAGGAGCGACGTAAGCTGGTGGTGGTGGAGATGGGTATGCATATTTAGGAGTATACTTTGGTGCCGTATTTGGGAGCGACGTATTTAGGTGTGTACTTTGGTGCTTCGTATTTGGGTGCGACGTATGCTGGTGGTGGTGGAGATGCGTAGACGTATTTAGGGGTGTACTTTGGTGCTTCGTATTTGGGAGCGACGTAAGCCGGTGGTGGTGGAGATGCGTAGACGTATTTAGGGGTGTACTTTGGTGATTCGTACTTGGGAGCGACGTAAGCTGGTGGTGGTGGAGATGCGTAGACGTACTTAGGGGTGTACTTTGGTGCTTCGTACTTGGGAGCGACGTAAGCCGGTGGTGGGGGAGATGCGTAGACGTATTTAGGGGTGTACTTTGGTGCCTCGTATTTGGGTGCGACGTAAGCCGGTGGTGGTGGAGATGCGTAGACGTACTTAGGTGCCTCGTACTTGGGAGCAACGTAAGCCGGTGGTGGTGGAGATGCGTAGACGTACTTAGGGGTGTACTTTGGTGCTTCGTACTTGGGAGCGACGTAAGCCGGTGGTGGTGGAGATGCGTAGACGTATTTTGGGGTGTACTTTGGTGCTTCGTACTTGGGAGCGACGTAAGCCGGTGGTGGTGGAGATGCGTAGACGTATTTAGGGGTGTACTTTGGTGCCTCGTATTTGGGTGCTTCGTATTTAGGAGTATACTTTGGTGCTTCGTATTTAGGAGTATATTTTGGTGCTTCGTACTTGGGTGCTTCATATTTAGGAGTATATTTTGGTGATTCGTATTTAGGAGTATACTTTGGTGCTTCGTATTTAGGGGCGACGTAAGCTGGTGGTGGTGGTGAAGCGTAAACGTATTTAGGAGTATACTTTGGTGCTTCGTACTTGGGAGCGACGTAAGCCGGTGGTGGTGGAGATGCGTAGACGTATTTTGGAGCTTCGTATTTTGGAAGATATGCTTCTACAGTAACCTCTACAACTGGTTTCTTGTATGGAGTTTCCTTGTAGTTGGGCGTATAAGACTCGTATTCAGCTAGTGCAACATTGATTAGAACAAATAAGGTTAAAGCATGAACCAGACATGCTGAGATCCTTGCCATGTTGATTGATAGGTGAAGGCAAGAAAGAAAGAAAGAATACCTAAAAAGTTGTTGTTTGTAGAGATTATGATGAAGAGAGAGGCTTCTGAACCCAGTTATATAGTGCTAACACTTGAATACATTTTCTTCTCTTAATACACTTGGGAGGTACGTTAGTTGTGTACCACTAACTCAATTTTAACACAAGTCAAGGCACACACGATCTTTGAGTGATCAATGATTGAATATGGACGCATTCTTGTACGCGGTGGGATGTTTGTCAACTATAGATCGTGCAGACTTGCAAATATTGTAGTGTCTTTTAGTGGTCATGCATCTTCTGTTTTTGTTGCGTAATTTAACTTGCCAGAACAAATTGATGGAAGAAAAGGATTTGTAAGTTTTGTTGGTGGGAGAAACACCAAAATGTTTTAAAATTTATCAAGCCTTAAAATTTGTAAGAATTTGGATTAAAAAAATCTTTTTTCGAAGAAAATTTTAAACTTGTATACATGATCATCAAACAACCCTATTACATGATGTGTATGGACACCACTGTGATTAAGCATCACCAAGGTGGGTAACCTGAAAAATACAGAATTTGGAATGGACAACATAAATGACGCAGGAAAAGTGGCTAATTCATTACTTTTATCTATTACTATTATAAAGGGAACTCCCCTTGGCCACTGTTCATGTACAGTGAATGAAGCTTCAAATTTTGAAAATCCAAATTTTCCCATTGTTTTACAACTGCATCAAATTTCTAAAATCAAACAAGGCTAAAAAGGTAAAAATGAAAAATAACAAATCAGGAGAGAATAAAGAGTAGAGAGAGTGTGGGTCAGGTGCGCAACGGCCCAAAGAGTGTGCAAAAACAAAGCATGTGCGAAGCGTGTGCCAATTTCTAGTGATGAGAATACAGACAGGATGGGTGAGAAATTGAAGTCTCTAGTGCTTTTGGGCCATTTGGTTTGTTTATATTGGTGCGCTTGAGAGGCCCATGTGTTCTGTTTCCCATTTTCTTCCTTGCTTCAATCATCAAATGTGACTAAAAAGACATGAAATTAAAACCAAACAAAGCTGGGGAAGCATAAGAAGTTCAAACCATAAGAAGAAGCATTCAAATATGAAGTGCATGCAGTGAAATTCATTAGAAGACTGAAAATGAATGCTTTCAACAATACAAGGGATCGCTTAGTCTTTCCATATTAGACTGATCAGCTTCAATGCACATACAACATGTTGACAAGGGAATCCCCTTAGTTGTCGCTGCAAAAAAGTACACTGTTTGTCTACAATATTCATTGTGAATATTTTCTTGGTGTTCATATTGGTTACCAAATAAACCTTTAATTCCAACCACAGTGCCTTCTGTATCAAACTTTCCAACCAAGTCAAGCATTTTATTTATCGGTTTAATAGCAGCATGGACTAAATCATTTTGATCCCACTTAGCAATTTTTCCCTTCTCTTAAAAAAAAAAACCTCATTACTAACTAACCATACATCATGCCTAGCTAAATTATAGATTTATCTCTTATATTACAAATTGTTGAATTAAAAGATTCTGAGAAATTGTTATTCATATTCTCACAACAGCTAATTAGGGGATCATAAAAGGCCCTAGACCAAGTCTTTGGTTTTTCTTTCTTAAGATATTCACCGGCGGCAACATTTTATTTGCATATGATGTCCAAGTGTTCCTATATTGCAAAACAATAACAATTTATATATAACCTACAAACTAACAATCAAAAAACGCCGATAAAAGAGGCACAAACCTTAAAATGCTTTACTTTGTAAGATTTGCATGTGTTCCACAATGTGAGGTGTGCAAGCTTGATGCCTTATAGTACTTCTTGAAGTTCTTGGGTGCCTGCATATATGCAAAGAAATAGTTAGTACTTTTAAAAAACAAACATAATGTAAACTAATGTAAAAAACAACCAAACTTAAATACCTGAAACAATATCTAACCCTTGCTGGGGAAAACCATAGGAACATCTTCCAGCAACCCTTTCTGCCTATCATATATAAAGGTAATTCTGCCAGCATGGTGTACATTGATTTCTGGAGCCAAACCCTTGAGGAACCCAGTCCAATTCTCTTTACTTTCACACCTATACACCTTAATACCTAAAGTTACAAGATTATTCTAACCATCAATTGTTGTTGCATCCATTAGGACACCACCAAGCTTTCCAGTTAGATGGCATGCATCTAACCCTATGACTACCCTGCAAGCTTTCTGAAATCCTCCCATTAGTACAACAAATGAAATAGCCATGGTCATGAATGTCTTATCTGCAACAAATAATAACCAAACTAATGAAGTACTGAGCATAATTTACAAATAAATAGAGGGACCCATAAACATGAGAGAAAAAGTAAATTTGAGTTTAAGCAACAAAAGGGAATATGATATACACCTTTTTTTCCCATAAGAGAATTTAGCAACACAAGCTGGATTAGCATGAGCCACCATTGCACAAAAGATGGGTACATTATTGTAGCTGTCCTCATAATTACCAAACAAATATATGGTACATTGATGTTATGAGTAACAAAAAAGTCTTTTGCAATATTTTTAGGCTTTGAAATTAAGGCCCCGGATGTCTGCTTTAACTTCTAATGTACAACTCCTTTTGCAAACTCGGGATCTGTTGATCTGTTAAAACTCTTTGGATTCCCGACACAAGTGTGTTCGAGATTTACACTCCTAACAATAAAAGTTGACTCATGCTTTTTTATGCTAGCATTTACAGAACACATATAGCCATACTCTTCCCTAAACCTACATCTTCCTCTTAATCTCTTTTTTGTCACTCTTATAGGTCTTGTACTGATAATTATGTTTTAAGCAGTAACCCCTAAGATGTTTCTTAAATGTATTTTTTTTTTTGTTAAAAGCATACTTTACCTATATCTTAGTAGGATCAACAGGAGACATCTCTTCATCTATAGGGAATAAAGGTTGTTCTTCTTCATCACTGTGCACATTGAAGTCATCTTTCCATTTCTGGTAATCAAACTGTGACTACCAATTTTCCCATAGTCTACGTAATGTATACAGCTCAGAGAATCGGATACTAAGTAGTATTGATGCCTCTGTTGAACTGTTAATGCTAAGTCGTAAAAGATACTCAAGATCACAATAATAACGAAGAACACAAATATAACGAAAATGCTACTAATTTATCATGAGACACAAGAGATTACGTGGTTCAACTTTCGTCTACGTCCACGGGGAAATGAGTGATTGTTTGTATTAAGTTGTGGTGGTTACAAAAATCTTAAATGCTTCCCAAATTAATAGAGAGAACTCAAGTTGAAGTAAATACTTAAGTTCTAAACATTAAAGAGGTATAAGCTTAAGATTAGATGTTCTCTCCTAGGTATTTAATGCCTTTAGTTTGTTGGTAAAGCTTGGTATTTATAGCCCCTTCTGCTCCAGGTATATGTTTGCTGCCTTTGGACCCATCGTTCGCTGATATACCTTTCGTACAAATGGTACCTTCGTTCACCGCGTGCTTTCTCCAGTTGAACTCTGCCACCTCAGCTGACCCACTTCCTTCGGGAACTTCCCATCCTTAGTACAGATTATACCTTCGTTCACTGCTATCCTTTGCCATTCAGGTTCTGCCATATCATCTCTATCCACATGCTTTGGTTATGCGTGTAGATAAGAGATTTGTGCATTTAATGCTGATTAGATATGTCATCTACCTCCTCGTCCCTTTGCCCATTTGCCTTTCTCTAGACTAGGATTTACTTTTTCCATCTTGACCGTCGAGGTATCTCTTCTTGGAACAAGATAATGTAGATTTGCGAAGGTATCTTATGCTACTCAGGTCTCTCTGTACAGCAAGGGATATACAGTTATCTTGTGTGCGACCACCGAAACCGCGACACGTGCTCCGCAGAATATTGGTATTCATAGTTTGCCCCTTTTCTTTCATATTCTACCGTTTGGTAGGATTGGAAGAAAAATCTCCCATAACGCCGCCATTTTTGCACGTACAGGTTGGGTGGTCCCACATGTCTCTTCATGCAATAACTTCCCCTTGAATTTCGGGACACCCAAAATTTTGCATTCTCCAGCCGCCTATAAGAAGAAAACAAAGAGAAGGAATTTTCATTAACTCTTTTCTTTCTCCCCGAACTGTCGCTCTTCATCGCTTTCTCAGATATTTTCTTTTACTTTCCATTGTTGATCTTCCGTCGATTTCCAAGGCTCAGGTCCTTCATCACTCGATCATCATATTCAAGTAAGTGATTGTTTACTTCTTCAACTTTGTTGTTGTTTTTCGCATTCTCCATGTCTTCTGTTTTGGCTTGTTGATGTTGCTTTTATCCCTGCATGTATCTTTTTCTGCTTCTTTATGCTTCCTTATGTTATTCGAAAGCATGGGTTACTCTCCATTTCATGATTTCACCATGTGTATGCCATGATCCTCTTCGTCTGCAATTTTTCCCATGGCGGTGAATAATCCTTTTTTTCGTCTTAAGATTGGATTAAACTGTTTCCTTTGGTTGGTTTAATTAAACCCATGCCCAAAGTATGCTTGCTTTTGCCCCAAATATGTTTTTGAGTCAACTGCAATTTTATGTCTGCCATAGTTGAAGTATTTGTTCTTCCTGCTGGTGCTAGAAATTATGAGACTTCCGAAGAAGCCTGTGCGTAGGGATCCGAAGCCTAGGTCGTCTACTGATCCACCTCCGCGGATGGATCATCCTGACGCTATGCCTTCTCTTCCTCCTGAGTATACTGAATTACCTATACTGGTATCGAGGTTGCCGTGGATCCTGAGGCTTCCGCCGATAGACACATTTTTGTGTCTAAATTGTCCTCAATTTTTTGTATTGTTGGTACTCGATTTTATACTTATTTTGGCGTTTTTTATGTTTGTAGGTATTTTTGGGAAATAAACATTATTTTTTTTATTTTTATTTTGTGGTATCTCAATCACTCTATTTCACCCAATCACTTATAAGAAAATAAAAACAGAATGTGAAAAGGATTCAACGAGATATGGCGAAACTACCATGTTTCTTTAATTCTAACACCTGAGCTCCGTGATTTTATGAATAGACTCTTTAGATGTTTCCATCTAATCAAATTGGTTCCTCAACTCCTACAACCAAGATGTTCCCATCCACTTAGATTGGTTAGTGCCAACCTTAATAAGCATAAATTTCTAGGCTCTGGAGTTTATTTATTGCAACTAAAAAGTTTCTCCCAGCCGCAGGCCTTGAGGTTGAAGATGTTGTTGTTGAGGATCTTCCTCCTCCATCGCCTCACTATGAGATTCAAAGGCTGCAACTGCGTGACAAAGATAGCTATGCTCACTTATCTTTGGCTGAGATCACCAAGTCCTTTCGCCTTCATAAGTTTGAGATCTCCTTTATCGATGGTCCTGATGTTCTCACCGAATCCATGATTCGAAGCTTTTCATATGATGAGAACAACCTCTTGATCAGTGTTGGTCAGTAGGCCGCGGGTATGCTTCTACCTTTGTTTAGTAGAAAGGATCTTTGTTGCTTCAACTATGATGTTTTGTCTACCAGGATGGATGACCAACATTGAACAAAAGACTCAAGTTCGAGGAGTCAAGCAACAATAGCTTAATGGCAATTTTTATAGTATGAAATACTGCCCTTCGTGAGTGTTCACAAATTCATCTAACTTAGTACCTTGCATCTGCGCCTCAACCTAATAGTCCAAAAGGGCAAAACAAAAATATCTATTTAGACGGAAGTATGCACAACAAAACTAGAGGGGAGAAGTCTTATGACCCTTTGTACCTTCTTCACTGGAAGGTCATAAGTACAAGCAAGAGGATTACATCCCTTCCAACTTCAATGCCACGTTGATTATGCTTCGATGCTATTGCAAAGATCTTGCACAAAAGTAATCTTAGGTAACCGATAATACAAAGATGATGTTTGCATAAAAATTTTCAATGAGGTTTTTCATTTTATTTTTTGCTTAGTAACCATCTTTTTGCTCCTCGATTTTAACCCGTGGTAAAACATCGAGAGTTTCTTGAAGAAAGTTTTTTTTATCACATCTAAAGTGCACTATGATAGTAATAGTAGATTATTTGGATGTCTCTCTTTCTCATTTTTCCTAGTTATCATAACAAATGATAGTAATAATGATGGAATTCAACCCATGTCTATATATAGACTTGTATGAACGCGCAAAGCAAAGTAAGTTCCATTTCATGTTAGGAAAAATTTAGGAATTTTGATACTGACCTAGAAGAGGCACTTATCTATCATATTATTGAGATTATTATACATTATCTCACATCATGGCTAATCTCACATCATGGCTAAAAAAACTAGGCATCATACATATGATAGATTCGGATGAAGGATATATAAGGAAAGCTTCACTTACCCCCGTTCTTTGTTGGTTTATCCCTCCACTGGTTGCAATAAGCAAAGAGCCATTGGACTTGTTGTCGGAAAGGAATCAGGAAATTCATGTTGTCCATATCAATCAAATGAAAAATCTTCGTGGAAAATTGAATAGAAAGGGGTAACATTTACACACATATAAAAACAAAAACGCTGGCAACAAAATTGTGGGTGAAATCCTAGCTACTAGGAAAAGGAAGAGATAATGACTAAAAGGAATAACTCCAGACTAAAAATATTTATCCTTCAATCTCTATAGAGCTATAGAGCTACGTGTTTAAATGGAAAACTTTCTGCTGATTTTGGCTAAAAAACTATTTTCTTTGCTATGAGCATTGAACACCCTGGTTGTGTTTGGGATGTCAAATTTCTAGAAAATGGTGATGTGGTTACTTCATGTTCACATCTAATAACAACTGCCTCCTAATACTGTTCAGTGCTCTTCTACACCACTCTTTAGTTAATCTCGTATTACGGGCATACTTAGCCAAAATATCACTCACATTAGATGCATTAATTCCTAGAAAACAAAATTTTATTAGGATTTCAGAAGTACACCAACACCTCGGGAGTGGGGTGTAATAAGAGATAAACACATTGATAAAGAAAGTCCTGTAGCTTTTGAAACAACATTAGCGGTATAAGGTTTGGAGGTAAGGCCATTGCAAAAGTGAGAACCCCATAAGAAGAGATGCAAAAAAAAAAAAAAAATACTAATTATGACCCTTTGGTAGCTTGATAACCATTTTGTACAACAGTTTGTGAGCTTCTCATGGAATTGTTGACTATTCTTGACATTCTTATCCACGAAGCAACATCAACAACAAAAACCCAAATCGATCAATACCCTTTATTCAAACAAAACCCATGACAAAAAAATATGAAAACAAGAACTAGAAAAACCAAAAAAAAAAAAATCACCTGAAATCCTAACCATCGATTACATCTTCAATTACCATCATTTATATTCATAACCCGAAAAAATAATTCTCAACTCCTTATTCTCTCTAATCAGAGTTCAAATCATCGATTTCTTCTTATCTATCATTGAATTGAACCTTAAATCAATTTACAAACCCTAACTTCCTCTCTCACGATTAACCCTATCATCTATAGCCCAAGTTAATACAACTCCACCATCTCCTCCTTATGTTATTCAATCCACCAATTCCTCCTTCGGAAAACCCTAATTCGACCGATTCGTTGTTCTTCAATCAATAAGAACCCTAACCAAAATCAAATTCACAACCTTCTCGATCCATGTACTTCTCAAATTTATGCTTAATTTCATTTTATTTCGAGAAGAATTAAAACAAAGAACAGAAGAAGAAGAAGAAGAAAAGAAGAAGAAACAAGAATAAAAGTAAGAAGAATATTCTCTTCGATCTTATTTTTCGAATTTTGAGTATATGTTTCTTGTAGAGATCGAGAGAGAGGAAGATGGACAATGCGAGATAAAGAGAAAGATGAAGAAATATGAAGTAGAATAAAATCATGGGAATGACACACGCACAACCGAGAGTGTTACGACCCAAGTGTGACCAAGCGTGTGAGTGGCATGCCTATAAAAAAAAATTCGTAACGGTTGGCCCTCATTTAATTTCTTAAAGGCGACATGCACTGTTATTCAGAAATTTTAAATAACGACCATTTTGTGAGGGATTTTTGCCATGTTACAAATTCTTTATTCTTAATCCGGGAATTTGGTGTAGTGCTATGATGTTTTGTCTACCAGGGATGACCCAGTGAACAAGACTCAAGTTCGAGGAGTCAAGCAATATACTGGCAATTTATAGCATGCCCTTCGTGAGTGCTAGTACCGTAGTAAGGGAAAGACTACTAGAAGTCTTATGACCCTTTCTTCTTTGGAAGGTCTAAGCAAAGAGGATTACACCCTTCCAACTTCAATGCCACCTAGATGCTATTCGGAAAAGTAATCTTAGGTAACCTTTGCTTTTCTCGGAGGTTTTCATTTTATAGGAAAAGGAAGAGAAAGGCTTCGGCTTAAGAAGCTACACACCAACACTGCGGAGGTAAGGATTATAGTCACCTTTATGTTTGTAGGTTTCGGTATTTTGCCCCTAATCCTTGGCTTGCGCATGTGTTTTGCTACAATCTTCAAAGAGAAAGGGTAAGTTGAAGGCTGTGATCGATCTTGAGGAATTCGATGAGGATCCAAAGGTTGTTGCGGAGGAGCAGGACGACGAAGATATGGAGGAAATTGAGGATACTTGCCTTAGCCCTCATCTGGATGATATTGAGGAAGATTTTTCCAAGAATAGCCCCAGTCCTATCCGTGCTGGTTCTTTGGAGGGTGAAAACCTTCCAGTTGGTGGTGATGCTTCATTGGTGACCCAGGTTAGTGTTCAAGTTCCAACTTCTGCTTTGTTACCAAAGTTGCCTTTGTTTTCTTCCCCTAGTGATTTGCAACCTGTTATCTCGGCTACTAATAGCACTGTAGTGGTATCTTCCAAGAGTCTTCCATCCTCTCCTGCTACTTCGCTCCAATCGAGTGGTTTTTTTGCGAAGGGTGTTACTCCGGTGGTGAGGGTTAGTAGCTCAGACTCGCATCCGAAGAAGAAGGTTGTGATTTCACAGGTTAGCTTCTCCTTTAATGCTACGCCTACCTCATTTGGGAGCTCTCAGTCTGTTTCTACTTCCCCTGTTAGCAAGGTTGTTGGACCTCCACCTTCATCACCAGATTGGACCTTCTTGGACAATCTTCCTTCTGCTGGTGATATAGACTTAGGTGGTGCTCAAGCTTTTTCTTCGGTTCCTAGTTCGTCCACCATGCCGTCTCTTCGTCGTGGTGAGGGTTCAGTACTCTTGCCCCACGATCGTTCTCAAGCCGGACCGGTGGAGTTGTTCTTTGGGTGTGAGAAGGGTAAGCTACCCGAGAGTTTGATCCTTGGGAGTTATGACGATGTCATCCTTGAATCCATTCTAAGGGATTCGAAAGGTCCCTTTTCGCCGAGGTTGATCGTCACCAACTGGCTGGTTCTTTTGAGGTAGCTTCGCAGATAGATGATCTGTGTGCTCAATACTATGTGGCTAAGGATTTATTCTTTGACCCGGACTGCCTTCACTCTAGTCAAGCTTTGGTGAAATCCGCATGGGTAGCATCCAAGATATGCAGGCCTTCATGGACACCTACGCTGATTTCCTTTCCCGTCTTTCGCTATTTTCAGTAAGTGATCCTTACTTTATCGCCTCATGCTTTGTTTTAACTCTTCGTCTATTCTTATGCTTCGTTGTTCATAGCTTTGCAACCAAATCGATGTTGGATGTACCTTTTTCAACTTCTATAGGGCTAAGTGTACTCACTTGAGTGCCTTGTTGGAGCGTACCCGCCAAGATCATGCCTTTGCTGGAGCGCAACAATCTTCTTCTAGTGGTGCTGATTCTGATTCCAAGATATCTCTGCTAGAGGATGATCTGAGGAAAACTCAGAGATCCTTGGAGGCGTGTTTGTTAGACCTTGAGAGAGCCAATAATGCTGCAAAGGCTGCTGAGGAAGGTCGAAAATCCATTGATTCCGCTCTGGCTGCCGAGTCTTCCAGAGCCATAGGTTCGTTTCTTCTTTCCCTTTGCCTTGTCTTCAATTTTGGTTGGTAGTATAGTCCTAAGACATCCTATACCTGTCAGCTGGTGGATCTAGTGAACTTAGATACCTCCGGGAGCAAGTAGCCAAGTTGTCCTCCGATGTTTGGTATTATCAGAATAAGTCGGACAGGTTGATGAACGTGACTGTTCATAACGAGGCCCAAATTTCTCTTGAATCTGCTCATAACGCAGATCTTGTGAAGCATATGGTCTTGCTCTGTAAAGAGTGTGACGAATCCCTTAAATGGAAAGAGGGCCTCATTTTAAAGGAAAAGGAGGATATTGCCTTAGTTGAAAAACGCCTCTTAGCCCAAGAAATCATTCGTAAGAAGTATCATGCGGATTTCGAGGATGCATGTGCCTCCTTAGCTAAGGTCCCTGCGGAACGTAATGTATTATCTTCTGAGGTTTGTTCTCTATCTTAAGAACAAACTTGCTGAACCTGGTTCCATGTGATGGGTGTCGTAGGCTCAACAAATTAATAATCTTATTTCCACACAATTAACTGGTAATATAATGGATTTAAGGATCATTCCCACGAAGAGTAGTGAGTTTTAGTTGTCAAAATGTCACAAAGGGGGGTTTTGTTTTAGATTGTGAACAAATTAAATAATTAAAGTAAATAAATGTTGTATTGTAATCAATTGAGAGAGATATGATCGAGGAATCCTTCTTCGTTAATAAACCATCAATGATTTATTATAATTGCCTACTCGTCGTTAATCATAAATTATCACCAACCGTGGAATAACAGTTATCTCAGTGTTTCCCTAAATTCCTTTTATCACTGAGTACGGAAGCTCTCCAATACTAGATTCTATTCGCCTAACCACCTAGTAGTAGCTCACTCAAGGTGTAATTTGGTCAAATGCTTTATCTTTTGTGAATTTATAGGTTGATCCTAATAGTTAGACTCTTAGCTCCAGGTCCACTTTTTAGTGTTGTTTATACCCATAATCACTCCACAGAATCCCTATGTAAGGTCTCGTTTTCTCTACTTGTGTAAAGGTTATTCGACGATTACTTATCTCCTAACTCAATACTAGCAATAGATAGGATCAACAAATCAATTTAGTTGGCCACCTAAACCATCTCTCAATCAATCATAAATATTCATTATAGTATAAAAAAATGATAATCATATGAAGAACTTCAAAGTAGATTAATATAATAACTCAAATCTTGTTTACAACTTAGAATTCATCCTCAATCAATAGGTGTTTAGCTACTCATGGATGTAGAAACATCCATGTTATATACATATGAGAAAAGTTTAGAGATATCGTTACGATTGAAGAACCGCTCTGAAACCCTAACTTTCGATCCGTGTGTGATTTCTTCTCTCCAAAACCTTACAATTTCGTGATCCCTTGATGTGATATGATTTCACATAACCTAATACCTTTTTATATGTTTACATTGCTTGGCCTTCACGTATTTAGTTCGGTTCAAGAACCCGACCCGAAAATACGAAATAACGACTCCAAACGTGCCCTTAGGCCTTCCGAGGTATTTATACACGTTTTCCTACTTGTTAAGTACGCGTACCTCAAGTCCAGCAGAAATTTTCGGAATTAAAGTATGCGTACACGTTTGCATACTTTACTGTTTTTGGTATTCGATAAAAACTCGTTTTGGCCACAACTTCCTCATGCGAACTCGGAATGACCTAATTCTTTTTGCATTCTTTTCCTATTTCAATTCTATTAAAGATGGAGATGATAAATCCTTAATTTGAATGAGTTAAGATCGGTGTTTGTCCTTCTCTTGATTTTGAGCATTTTGCTCAATTTCGTCGCACTTCTTGCACTTCTCTTGGACTTAGGCACTTGGATACTTGGAATACTTCTCTTCATATCTATTTTCAGCTCTTTGTAGCTCCTTTTTGGATGATTAACCTATTAGAGGCAAATAAGAGAAAACAAGAGTAATAATACCAAAATATGCAAGAATAATAGCTAAAGCAAGTATGGAATGGACATTAAAATCATATGAATTATGCACTTATCAAATTGTATGGGTAAAGAAATATAAGAAATATTACCCGTTTTTGCTTCTTATAGTGAAGTTAAAGCACCACAAATTTCCACCATTTCTTTGTCTAATTCAACGTCCAGGTTCGGCTGTCCGTGAACATCCAAAGAAATGTTGTTGCGTAACACAACTCCAGGTTCATTTCGTTGCTCAAATCAAACATCTGTTATCAAATTCTAACTCCAGGTTCATTTCAAAGATATTTAACCATATGATCTCCTTATCAAATTCTATAGTGAGTGAACCACTATCGACATCAGTCTTCATCTTTGCAGTCTTCATGAACAGTATCCTAAGAAGTAACGAAGTAGATGAACAATAATCTCCATTTTGCATATCCACAATGTAGAAATCAACCGGAAAGATTAACTGATTCACTTGAACTAACACGTCCTCCACGACTCCCTTAGGATATATATTGGACTTGTTAGCCAATTGAATAGTGATCTTTGCCTCTTTTAAAGGTCCGAGATTCAAAGAATCATAAACATCGACTGACATAACACTTATGGATGCTCCTAAATCAAGCAAAGCACGCTCGAATCGTCGGTTACCAATGGTAATAGGTACCGCGAAACCGCCAGGATCTTCACTTTTTGTAGACATATTCTTTAGTAACATAGTTGTAGTACTTTCGCCCACCTGAGTAATCTCATTAGCAATCAACCTATCCTTTCTTGTACACAAATCCTTCGAAACCTTGGCATACCTGGGTACGGTTCTGATGGCCTCAATAAATGGAATGTTGATGTTTATCTTGCTGAAAATTTCCATGGTGTCCTTGTCTTGAGCTTGCTTCTTCGACTTGGAAAAAGGACTAGGGAAAGGAGGTGGTATGGTTAAAGTGGGAACCGTGTCCTTAGGTTGGACGTTTGAGGTTGGATTTTCCTTTGGGATGTTTACCTCTTTTACTTCCTTTTCCATGTCGTTACTAACCTCTTTTTGTTGATGCGGCTCTTAAGTTTGTCTCCCACTTCCTAGTTATTGCATTAACGTGCTCTCTTGGGTTCATAAAAGCTTGTGATGGAAACTTTGTTGAAGCTTGCGCTTTCATTTGATTCATATTTGTCGCCATTTGCCCTATCTGAGTTTGTAAATCTCTAATAGCATTATCAGTTTTCAACTGATTTTGATCAGATTTCTGTTGACTTTGTTGAAACATAGAGATGAGCATGTAAATCTTAGATTCTTCAGTTGGAGGTTTTTGTTGTGGTTGGAATTGTTGTTGGAAACCACCTTGTCTCGCATATGGATTAGGAGCTGCAACTTGCTTATTTGCATAACTAAAATTTGGGTGATCTTTCCAACCAGGATTATAAGTATTTGAGTATGGATCATACCTTTGCCTTTGATTAGGAAATATAGCATTCACCTCAGCATCATCTTCATATGTTGGAATAACTGCAGAAGCTATCCGTTGAACCATCTTTTCCACATTACCCATTCGTTGCTCAATATACGAAGAATCTCCCATCTCACTAACTCTTCTAACCACCGATGAATCTCTAGTATAATTTTTTTGCGTATTTGCAGCCATGCTCTTGATCAAACTAGTAGCCTACTCAATGGTTTTATTAGCCATTGCACCACTGCTAGCCGCATCAATTAAGTGTCTCTTATGCGGTAGTAACCCTTCATAGAAGTGTGTGATAATAAGTTGTGGTGGTATCTGATGGTGTGGACAACTCTCCAACAATCTCTTGTACCTTTCCCAATAGTCGTACAAAGATTCTCCATTAATTTGCACAATTCCACTGATTTCCTTTCGAATAGCCGCAGCTTTAGAAGCAGGAAAATACTTCTCTAAAAATAGCTTTTTCATTCCAGTCCATGTGGTAATACTTCTGGAAGGGAGATAATATAACCATGATTCTGCTTGGTTTGTTAATAAAAACGGAAAAGCTTGTAGATATCATCATCATCATCGCTCTTTTTCATACTTCTTCTTGTGATTACTCAAAGCTGCTTTGCAGTGTCGATTAGGATATTCACCCGGTAGTCCCTTGAACTTTGGAACCCAATAAAGAAGAATTGACTTAAGTTTCATTGTGTCATTCAGAGTAATACACAGTGGTTGAGAATCCAAACATGGGGATGTTAGATCTCTCAAAGTCTTCCTCTCCGGAGTGGAGGTGGAGGTGGTGCTCCATCTACCATCTCTTCTGAAGGAGGTTCTTGTTGCAACTGCTAACGTGCTTGAAGTACCGTTCCTTTACGGGTTTGAATTCCGCACCTCTGGTATTCTCGGTCTTTCGGTGCCGGAGATTAAGTACCTGAAAATAAAAATCTAGAAAACAAAATTAAAAACTAACAAGAAATTCTAAAAACAATAATAAAACTAAAAGAAATAACAACCAAAGCTATCGACTGCTCCCCAGCAGCGGCGTCAAAATTTGATGGGTGTCATAGCCTCAACAAATTAATAATCTTATTTCCACACAATTAACTGGTAATATAATGGAAGTAAGGATTGTTCCCACGAAGAGCAGTGAGTTTTAGTTGTCAAAATGTCACAAAGGGGGGTTTTGTTTTAGATTGTGAACAAAATAAATAATTAAAGCAAATAAATGTTGTATTGTAATCAATAGAAAGAGATATGATCGAGGAATCCTTTTTCGTTAATAAACCGTCAATGAGTTATTATAATTGCCTACTCGTCGTTAATCATAGATTATCACCAACCGGTGAATAACAGCTAGATCAGTGTTGTTCCCTAAATTCCTTTTATCACTGAGTACGAAAGCTCTCCAATACTAGATTCTATTCGCCTAACCACCTAGTAGTAGCTCACTCAAGGTGTAATTTGGTCGAATGCTTTATTTTTTGTGAATTTATAGGTTGATCCTAATCGTTAGACTCTAAGCTCAAGGTCCACTTTTTAGTGTTGTTATACCCACAATCACTCCACAGAATCCCTCTGTAAGGTCTCGTGTTCTCTACTTGTGTAAACGTTATTCGACGATTACTTATCTCCTAACTCAATACTAGCAATAGATAGGATCAACAAATCAATTTTGTTGGCCCACCTAAACAATCTCTCAATCAATCATAAATATAAATATAAATATTCATTATAGTATAAACAAACGATAATCATATGAAGAACTTCAAAGTAGATTAATATAATAACTTAAATCTTGTTTACAACTTAGAATTCATCCTCAATCAATAGGTGTTTAGCTACCCATGGATGTGGAAACATCCATGTTATATACATATGAGAAAAGTTTAGAGATATCGTTACGATTGAAGAACCGCTTCGAAACCCTAGCTTTCGATCCATGTGTGATTTCTTCTCTCCAAAACCTTACAATTTTGTGATCCCTTGATGTGATGTGATTTCACATAACCTAATACCTTTTTATATGTTTACATTGTTTATTGCTCTTGAGCAATATTCAAAGGAAAAAGAGGCAAGATGTAGGACCATAATATGAAGAGGACTCCAGATGCCCCTTGCTAAAAATAAATAGTGATGTGATCCAAAACTTTTTAGAATTGTTGAAAGTCATTACAATTTTGTGATCCCTTGATGTGATGTGATTTCACATAACCTAATACCTTTTTATATGTTTACATTGCTTGGCCTTCACGTATTTAGTTCGGTTTAAGAACCCGACCCGAAAGTATGAAATAACGACTCCAAACATGCCCTTAGGCCTTCCTAGGTATTTATACACGTTTTCCTAATTGTTAAGTACGCGTACCTCAAATTCCAGCAGAAATTTTCGGAATTAAAGTATGCGTACACGTTTGCATACTTTACTGTTTTCGGTATTCGATAAAAACTCGTTTTGGCCACAACTTCTTCATCTGAACTCGGAATGACCTCATTATTTTTGAATTCTTTTCCTCTTTAAATTCTATTCAAGATGATGATGAGAAATCCTTAATTTGAATGAGTTAAGGTTGATCTTTGGCCCTTCTATTTATTTTGAGCGTTTTGCTCCTTTTCGTCGCACTTCTTGCACTTCTCTTGGACTTAGGCACTTGGATACTTGGAATACTTCTCTTCATAGCTCTTTTAAGCACTTTGTAGCTCCTTTTTGGATGATTGACCTATTAGAGGAAAATAAGAGAAAACAAGAGTAATAATACGAAAATATGCAAGAATAATAGCTAAAACAAGTATGGAATGGACACTAAAATCATATGAATTATGCACTTATCACCATGCCCTCCTCCATGTCCTACATATCTTTGGTTAAGAGGTTGGAATACTTAGAAAATGTTTACCAGGTTCTATCCTCTGAGAATGCTTCGCTCCATATTGATGTTGAGGATCTCCGGACCGAACGAGATACCCTTATGGAGGATCTTGATGCTGCTGAGATGGATCTTGCCGAATCCCCGCATAGTTTAGAAGAGTCCCTTAGCCATGCTGGAGGTATCTTAGGGTTCATTCTATTCCGCAATATTCTTTGCATTCATTATCGCCTTTGTTTTAACTTATCTCTTTCATTCCCGTAGGTCTTCAAGAACAACTTGTGGGTGAAAACTCTAAGATTAACCGTCTTGACGGCCAGATATCATCGTTGGAGATTGCCCGTCAATTTGATACTGCCGCCAAGTTTAAAGCTGAGGCACTTCAGGAGGCCAATGATCAGCTTAGTTCCCAGATAAATGAGCTTCGTCAGAAATCGGTCTCTGATTGGGAGGTTGCGTCTTTCCAGATGCAAGCGAAGTTCAAGAAGTCGGCCATTGATTATATCAATAATGCCTGTGCTGAGGCGGAACGCCAAGCTGATGGAGTTGTCTTTCCTCCACTACAACAAAAACATAGATGGATCATTCATAAAAAGTGTGATCCAAGTATTGGCTGTCTGTGATCTTTGCCAGTATAATCTAAAGGGTGATCTATAGATAACAACTCTCCAGAAATGAAAAGTATGATCCTACCATATGCAAAGAACATAAGGTTTTGAGAAGTTGAGATCTAAAGGCAAGGTTTTTAAAAGACAAAAGTTTTTAAAGTAGTGATCTTTCCAATGAGTTTTCTATCCAAATTTACCCTATACATACAAATAGTAAACCAAAGTGTGATCACATATCATTTCGCTTTTGTAAGTCATTTGTCTGAATCAAATTCATTCAATGTCTGAACCAAATACATTCAATGTCTGACTGAACCAAATATATTTACTGTCAGAACCAAATTCATTTCAAAACCACCTGTAAAAATTACAAATTTATACCGTAAACTGCAAATTCATTTCTACTGTAAAAATTACACATTTGTATTGTAAAATGCAAATGAAATTTTAAGTTCAATCATCCGAAAGAACAGGAAAGGAAACTTCGTCCATGTGTTATCCACTCCAACTCATCTGAAATGTTCTTATTCGAACTCTTTAACTCATCCTCCGCCTGTTAAGAATTTGATCTAAAAAGAATATCTAGAATTTTATTTCTGTACTGCCAGTGAGCTAGTGCCTCTGCTAGTGCCTGTGATTCATATTCATTGGCTGGAAAAAACAAATGCATTGGTTCCAGTTTTCTCAGCTAAGAGTCTGAGACAAATAATCAATTGGGTATCAACGAGTTTTCTCAGCTAAGAGCTGACAATCCATAATCTTAAACAAACATTATTAGTTACTACCATTCTTCTTTGTTACCCTGCGAGGTCATGGGGTGATGTAATAACGTTGTAATGCAGCTATCAAAAGGGAGTCTATGTACCTTTAACCCTTCATGAGCCTTTTTACCCTCTTTCCCTTTATCACCAGCTTTTTAGGCCATGCAACGTGATATCTCTCCGCATCTCCTATAAGGAATATTTCCTCTTCTCCTTTAAGAGGAATGGGAAGACAAAAGCTTGGCTTTAATGCCTCTTCTACAAGTACACGCACATTGCCTTTACCAATAGGGACGTTGTGTAACATATCACAGCTCTTTGAACGGAAGACCTTTCCTTTAGCCACATCAATAGATGATCCTGAAGTTTCCAGGCAAATTATACAAGATTTTCCCTGTATTCAAAAAATGGATCAACTTCTCAGAATACATATAGATGCAAACCAAAGAATGGTGAATAGTTAAATATATATAAATCATCTGTAAATAACTATTCATGGTGTTTAGATAATACCTTATGTTCTCATACGCTTTGAGTGCTTACATAGCTTATAATAGAAACGACAAAGGTGGGCTCATAAATATTTATATTGTTCATAGAAAATAATATCCATAATTATTAATAGTAATAGTAAAGACGATTACAAAGCTATGGGCGGCAACCTAGCAACAAGCTGGGCACCAACACCTTTCTTAATAGCAATGCCTAGCCTGTGAAAAATGAAACTACCAAAACCACTACTTGCGTCATTGTTAACTAAACAATTCTTCAGACGCTTGAAAAAACATAAAGTATCTTCTCCAAGTTCCCCTAAGGTGGAGAAAGCTAGAACTCCTAGACCATATCCATGGGAGACACACTTGTCCAAGTATTTAGAGCGTTTACGCGAAACAGCACTAGAGATAGCTTTGCCTGGAACGAAGGAGCGAATACCATCACCCGTGAAAGGAGAGACACCTTTAACATCCATGCACACATCTTGACCATTTTCCCAGTTAAGGACGAGAATATCAGCAGGCCGTAAGGCTTTGTCATCGTCTGACAGAAACCCAAGAGAGACTTCCTTACGGGCGGGTACACTAGCCTTGTAGCAAATGTCAGCAACAATGTCCCGTACAAAGTCATGTCGAAATTTAATCCCAACATCTTTAGCATAATGGAGCGCGTGATCCCCAAAGATATCCATAGATTTGTTGCAACTTGAGCATAAACCATTCTCAACAAACAATGGGATACCAAGACGGTAACAAAGGACAGCCCTGAACTGTCTAGGCCCCAGGCATTGGTTAAGCCCACTAATAGGTAAGGCTAACAAATAATCTTGTGCATGCTTAACTTGGTTGCACTGCCACAAAATGGAATCTCTTGCAGACATAGAAAATTGGTCTGGGATTTGCTTCTTAACTGCATCAAAATAAGTGACTGCCAGGGAATGCATGGAGGGGGGGGGCAGTATCATCGACGCAATAAGAAGACGGTAGTCCACATACCTGAATGAAGTTCTGAAGAGCCAACTGATGAGCAGAGCTTTTGTTTGTTGAGAACAAGTTACCCAGTATCACCTTTTGCAGCGAAGAAGTCTGGCTCTGAGAAGCTAGATAACAATAGGTGCGGGTGTCTGCCATAGTGTAAATGCCCAAGCCACCGTCCTTGATGGGCAATGTAACGAGTCTCCACTGTAAAGTACCAAAACCATGACCGTCTCCAGTAACAAGGAGTCTCAAGTACTTGAGCAGGTGATCATCAAAAAGCTCAGTAGCTTATTGAAGGGCTGCAGGGTTGGTAGTGCGCATTGCAAAATATAACCTGGATACACCAGTGCAATTGCGAAGCAATAACATTTCACTTTGGGGATCCTTGAGTTTTTTTATGGCAGACATTAGTTGAATAGTCTTGTTCACCCTACTCAACATCATATCGCTAATAAAGTTTAGATCCAGACTCACAGGCCCACCCAAAAGTTTGACACCATTGGAAGGTCTACCAATATCAGGAGGGAAAACACCATCAACAGTACTTCTGGGATCAATCGAAGGCCAAAAGACTTCCGTTTTCTTAATGTTGAGATGTAAACCTCTCCTCGGCCCTTCAGTTTCGATCAAGCGTAAAGCTTTAGAAACCTCGAGGGTATCACCAATGATCGTACCATCATCAAGGTACCAGGCATGTAAATCGAGCTTGCAGCTAGAAGCAATGGTCTTCACCAGGGGGTGAAGTGTCAAGGCGAATAGCAAGGGACCGAGAGGATCTCCTTGTTGGACTCCGAGGGCAGAAGATAAAATATAATGGTCATAGTAGAGCTTATCCGGTCGCATGTAACAAAATTCAACCCAACGAGAAATACCTGGACAATGAAGACGAACCTCTCTGATGAGCTGAGATCTGCTCACCATGTTAAACGCATTCGAAAAGTCAATAAGCAACATTGACATTGTGTCCGAGTGACCTTTTAACTCCAATAGGCCATTTACAGCATGCAGAATACTTTCTCCACCAGTAGGCACACCAACACCAAATTGATAATCACCTAAATAGGAAGTCATATCTTTACCGACTGAAAAGGCCGCCACTTTAGAGACCAATCTTTGCCAAACCGTGACAACTGCTATGGGCCGAAGACCACCACCGGGCTTAAGTAACGGTGTTAAGGGCGCACTAGCAATGAACTCGCCTAAACTATTAGGACATTTTCCAGCCAACCAAAGGTTGACAACCCCTATAATAGAAGCGAGTAAATCGTCCGCAACAGCGGCTGCAGCCCCACTCATCGCATCAACCAAATGTTGTGCTCGAAGTCCATCTCGTCCGCAAGATGTACCTTTAGGAAAACTCTTGACAGCCCCCATAACCGCTCGACTATCCACTGTAATCGGATCCGCTAGAATATCATCACAGGGTGCAATGGGAGAGGGTGCAGCTGGGTGCTTATCTTGCAATTCGACGTAAGTTTGTTCATTACAAGGAGCTAATCCACCAGAAGACAATACTCGAATTGCGGCAGCGAAATGACCACAGCTAATTTTCTTACGGCAAGCTGTCATGTTAGCCATAACTTGTTTCTTCTCGTCCATTTGCTTAGACCCATTACGAACAGGAAGCTATAACATCTTGTCAACCAGTACACAACAGCCGTTGGGCTCTTTCCATACCGATAAAGCATGGTTAATTGCCGCAACTTGTAAACGTTTTCTTTTGCCTGATCTTGCCTCGATGGAACTTCTCGGTCTGTAAAGTGCTAACGTACAGATAGGGAGAAGAATTAACTGCAGCCAGGCAGTCTCACAGGTTGGATTGATTATGACCTTGTCGAGGCGAGCTTTCAACGATCTCGAGAACGACAACCGACACTGGTGAGGAATGCTTGATACTGTCGTGAACTGCCTTTGGAAAACAATATTGAGCAAGTCAGTTGAAAGAGACCCAAACGACTCAGCTGACATAGCATCACCAACTCCTTCCAAATCCTCACAAACTGCATCACTCGGAGTACCCATATCACCAGCACTTACCTCGACAGACTGAGCTAAACCATGAAAAAGAAAATCCGCACCATCTCCGTTAAATGGCCCTGCAACGACATCCCCATGAACCACCCCTTCCTTACCTTTGCACGGCATCTTCCATGCATGTAGATGCATACACCTACAGCATACCCACATCCGAAGACAGCAAAGAACTTTCTCCCAGGCCTGTCGTATATGTTGATGCTTGGTAATCAACTCTCTGCAAGATGTCCTTTTCTCATCAGAAGCAAGGTGTCTGGCATATAAGTGCTGCAAGAAAGATCCTTTAACATAACCCCTGCTGTTAACCCCATTACGACAGCCATCAAAACCCTTGAAAGGGCAATGACAATAGCCGATATCAGAAGCTGCCTCGTCTGTGAAAGGAGGTGAAGATGGTGGTATCGGTAACATGGAAGATGAGAGTGTTAAAGGTTTACGTGAAACTCTGGTAGATGTAGCCATGTATGAAACAGTCGACCCCTAGAACGGAATAGAAAAACCTTCCCAATTCCAATAAGGTTCATATAAGGTTCATAGAATATACTAACCTTCCCAATTCCAATATTACGTTTCGTTTGGTTGATTTCATCTTCGACATCCTTGTCTTCACTATCCTTGACAACTTTTGGTGAAGAACCAGCTGACGACTACGATAAAAAATCAAGAATAATGAACGTTCTAAGAGATGCATAACCAAATCTAAAGACAATATCTCCTATGTAAGGAGTTTATACTTACTGAAGTTTGCTCGCTGCTGAATGGTTTTGATGTGAGAATATCGAGGCTTCAGCTCCCTGTTAACATATCGCCAACAACATGATAAGAACACATTAAATAAAGAACTTAGTTACTTCATCATCTAAGAATAATTCAACCTATTGTTCCACATGCAACTTACTTGAATCCCCATGAAAATGGCAAGTTGAGTTTCTAGGCGCGAAATCCTCTCACTTTCTGAGCTTGATTTTGTATTTGCATTGTGGAAACTTGGTGCAGTTCCACCCTGCATAATATGTATATCATTGCGAGTTTGACTTAAATATATGCAAACATATTACCACATGAAGTCATCAACAATATTACCATGAACCCACTCTCCAAAGTTACCTTTGTTTGGAGAACAAGAGCTAACTGTTCTTCTACACGATCTAGTCTTTGCTTCGTTAAACAAAGTTCAGCTTCAACCCTCAATCTTGCCTCTCTTTCCTCCTGCATCTTTGGTTGCGCAGTATGGAAGTAAGATCCCTGTGAGACAAACTTTCCCATCCCTCTAACATTTCCAGACTATTCAGCAGTCCCTAAAGCAAGTGTTAGGATATCATTGCTGCCACTTGTGACTAGGGAACCTTCATTCACCAGTTCGGTCAACTTGTCCTACAATTTAAGAGAGAAAACAATCCATATAGGAAAGATACCAACAAGGTAGTAAATGAATCGACATAAAGAATAGTACTTCAATGTTTTATCTTACAATTTTTTCGGCTCTTTCCTTGGTTGCATCATGTGGAATGTTCCCGTTTTTATCTTCCCTAGCTTTCTTCCATAAGATGCTCCTATCCAATCCATCAGAAGAAAGCTCTCTTTTTTTTTTTCTGCTAGCAACAAAGACACATCAGAAGAAAGCTCTTCTTTCTACAAAATTTAAGAAACCCAATCTTACATACCAATTGTTCCATAAGACCTGCATATACTTTTCGGCTTAACCTATGAGGATATAAGTTTTTCTTCCACCTTGTTGACAGGATTTCACGGCGAACCTTTAAGTATAACAGATGTGAGATTAGTCCAACAACTTCTTATATATTATACAAATTATGGAAATATTTGAATATCATGTATACCTGGAAATTTTTACTCAATCTTATCTTCACAAACTCCTCCCAATGCCTTTTGTCAATAAATTTGTACATCGCCGGTGGATGAACAAAGAGATCTTCATGGTCTTTGAATGGCATAATGTACTTCCTTGTCAACCTGCTTTTGAAAGATCTCCACAAAGCCCCTACATTCTGGATCAAGTTTCTCTTGTTTTGGGGCTGTAGAACAAATTTCCCCTGAAATACACAACTAAACATAAGACATAAAAATCCCTAGTTCTTATAACCGATTGTAGCCAAAATATTCCAATTACCTCTAAGCAACACCATATCTTATCTTTTAAACTCCTTGGAACCTTACTCCACTTTTCGTGAATGATAGGAACCATGTGTCGTGCCAAGACTCCCATATAGCTGGACAGCTGAGCCGCGGCAAGTCCTACTGGCTGGCCAAGCTCGTTGTACTCAACCACCTTTTTTAATCCCCCGCTGCTTCTAAAAGCCTTGGATAAAGTTGTAGGGCCTCGGCGAGAACTTTCCATCGTGGTATCAGCTATATAATTTAAAATGCAAAAAAAAGTCTTACGCAGTGATAAAACAATATTAAAATCGAAAGCAATTACAACACATAGCATGCAAATAACTTACAATCCAAGGTTGTCTCCATGTCTTCTCCACTACCATCATGCATGACTGGTTCCTCAAACTCCATGCTTGCTGTACTTTATTTAACACAAGCAAGTTAGTCACTGACCACCTTTGAATGGCCAAAAACCAATGATATATATATGGATAACAAACATATACATATATTAGAAATTTGTTTAACTAATCGAGCAATCAAAAACACTAACAAGTAAAAGTAATAAATATATTGTATTATATATTAAGCCCATGTCCCATCACAGTTTACACGCATAAAAGGTTCCTTCTCTCTAATAATTAACCATAATTGAAAAAAAAAAAAAAGATAAACATATTTGGGTAGCCAGATGGAAAAAATAGAGACTGAATAAGCATAAGGAGAAGTACATGGCACACAACTGAAATCTTAGACACTATTGAACATAAACAGAAATCTAAAACCTGTCAGAGGATGAGTTTCTGTGGACTATGTAACAAATTTAGAGAATACAAGGATCTAGTTACTAGTTAACAGAACAACGTTGTAACTAGTAAGATTCATAGTATCGCAATAGAAAAACAAAATAACAGAACAAATGAACACAACTGATTACCAACCTTTCGCAGTTCCACAAGTTCATCCCCGAGATCAACCTCTGTCACAGCCTTCCTAAGATTGTCCTCCCCCAGCTTCATAAAAGAAACAAAAATGAAATCTCATCAATCTCCACATACAAGATGGACATACAAGGTTATACAATAGTATTCTACAAGGAGAAAATGTGTGTAAAATGCTGTAGAGTAGACTTTTGAGTAGCCTCTTTCTCTTCTTCAAATAAATATAAAACATGATCATATTTATGAACCAGATTCATTGGCCATGTTGGAAGAAATAAACTAAACAGAAAACACAGTTTCCAAAAGCCTCTTAAAAATATATCATCAATCAATAATAATATTACATCCATGTTTAAAATGTAACAAGAAGCAGGCCAGTAAAGGCTATGCTAAAGTTAGAAGGAAATCAGTTCAAGCTTCAACATATTTTGAAACTGACATGGATAAAAAATAAAAAGAAAGAAACGAGTATTCTCCAAGTTAGTGTCAAACCTCAGCCAAATCATCCCTTTGTTATTTATCATAGTAAGGTCAACTCCACGGGACAACATGCTTTTAGTGAGAAATCTAAAATTGGCACATCCTTACAATAAAATAAAGGAGCAATCAAGGTCTGAAGATATTAGTAATGAGAATTCAGTGGCTATTCAGTTACTACAGGCCTAGTATCAACACTTTGCTTATTGTTTTTCTGTGCTCCACTGTAGTTGCGACACTTAACTCTTCTGGAGGAACCTAACCTACACTGTAGTTACCACACTTAAGTCTTCTGGAGGAACCTAACCTACAATGAAGTTTGAGCCAATGCTACAAAACCCGCAAACACACTAAGTTCTAAAATTGAAATAAGGCTGGAATAACAAACACTAATATCAAGATAAATTTCTTGTAAAAATGCGTAAAAGTTATTTGGAGATTTTGAGAACTACATGCACACTTAAAAGAGGCTTATGGAAACTGTGATTATACAAGCAAGAACAGAACAGAACATTTGATTTGTAACAGAGGCTTGAGTATTTCACAGTAATGTGCCAATAAGTTCAAAAATGAACATATAACTTAGCATCCGAAAGCACTATGGCTGCAAACAAGTCATGCTACACTATGTCATTCGTGCGATACGCTAACATAATGCAGCCTAAGATACGAAGCCTTAAACCACATTTGAGAGCCAAATTCAAGAATCTCTCTCAAAAAGAATAACAAAATGGTTCTTGCAATTCCGAAAACAAGAAAATGGTTCTTATACCAGGGGAACATAAGAAAACAACTCCCACTAGTTTCAAATCCAGATCAACACACAAGTGATTTTCAAATATTTACTATAAACCTAGGCAATTCTACTGCCGTACTCCAAAGATTCAATAAGTTTTGACTCTAGAGCACAAGAGTAATTGCTATTTCAGTAACAATCAATAAGAAATGTACGATTAATATAGCTACTCCTACACTCCAAAGACTCGATGATATTGTTCAAGCAAATAAAGTCAAATGTCATCAAAAGCTGAGCGATAGCACAATTTGTAGCATAACAAATAGATGGTGTACCTTGTAATGTGAGTGGAGGTCTTAAGACTAAACGCATCAGAGAGAGCATTACTTTGATGAGCAAAGGGGGTGATTTTTTCGAACACCGAAAGATACACCAAACATGATCTTAGTACTCCACTGATTTCAACTAATTTCCTTGAAGAAAAAATACTTGAGGAAATATCAAATCGATCTCTATAAACAAATCAATCTCTATAAACTAAGCAATCTACTAAGTAAAAGTAAGAAAACAACTAATCTAAATTAGAACCAAACATGCAAGCAAAATTTTTACAGCAAACCTAAATCAAATCAGCACAGATAGATTCAGAGTTTCAATTGTAATACCAAATCAAACTTCATCGATTTCCAAACAAAATCTCACTCCAAGTTTAGATCGCGTACGCCTGCAGACAAACCAAATTGAAATCAAAAATCAAAACAACTACAAAATCAACCCTAATTTCAAATCTCAACTACAAAATCAACCCAAACAAGAGGGGAGCTAGATGAATCCTACCAGAATCCAAATGAAATTAATGATTTCTACAGACGGAGAAAGTTTTGAGATCATTCCTTAGATTTTCAATGGAGAAAATTCGAGATCAGCTCTGGAGGGAGAGAGACGTAGTGAAAATGAGAAAAAAATCGACTGAGAATTCGAGGAGTAGACAATAGGTTTTGCTATTGGACCCCCAAAAATTATGTGGGTTGTCTTATTTTCCTCTAATGGACCTGAAGGTCGCGGGTTCGAGGCACGCTCACCGCAATTTTTTTTTAAAATCTATCAAAAAAAGCTTAATGGACATACTTTTCATCACAAAATAATGTTAAAAGTAGTCAAATGCTCAAATTGTAAGATCACACTTTTTAAAATGTATGAGATGTATGGATAGGTCCTCATATCTAAGATCACAAACACTATAATATTAATGGTCTTTAAGTTTTAGCCCTTAAAAGACCACAAGTGTTCATACATTGTGATGTTTAGTGAGTGATCTATATCACTTATTGTTGTAGTACTCGTCTTCCTTATCCTTGATCCTGTCGTATCTAACTTAGTTTCACCAGACCTTTTGTTGTTTTATGCCCTCTACTGAGGTGCCCTTGTGATGTCTCATTTCTTTTAAACAATGCTTTGTGATGGTTTGAACCTTCTTTGTCTACAACTTTTTAAGACATGTTAGTTGCATTTTGGTAAAATTATTATTTCATCTATGCTGCTTCATGAATATTTTGCTTGTAGACGTATTGTATCTAGTTGATCGCACAATCAAGTTATCACGAGGTGCTAAGGTATGCTTAACCTTTGGTGGAACATTCATCGTCCTACCTAAGTATACTTTGGCCATAAGGTACCGTGGTAGCGAAGGTTCCTATGTGGGCAATAGTTTTCCTGTAACCCTAAGCATTCAGCGCGGAGACTGCTTTACTTCGACAAGGTATCTCTATAGGGGATGTCTTACTTTTTCTTATTGCCTCATGAAGGGAGATATTTCCCCGAGGACCCGAGTAATGACATATGCTCAGTTATGTCTTGCCTTGTCTCATCGTCAATCCTGACGGAGGGTGTATATTCTAACCCAATTGTATTTAATCAAAACTAACTTTCCTTTAGCAAAAAGTTTCTTTCATTGATTAGTAAGGTTTATAATACCTTTGATCAGGGATAAAACATGGTAGGCTAATGCCCGTTCCTTTCTTCTCCTGAGTGATCACCATTCACTTACGGGTAGTACTTTTTTAGATACATTACATTCCAGGGATGTTGTAATACTTCACCTTAGGGGGTTCTTAGGTAATAAGACCCTTTTTCCGGCAATGTTGTGTATGATGTAGGGCCCGTCCCATGTTGGAGCCAACTTTCCCCACTCCTTCTTCCTTTGAGATGGTGGTATTTGGCGCAGTACGTATTCCTCGACCGCAAAGTTTCTGGGGATGACCCACTTGTTGTATTCCCGAGCTAGCCTTCGTTGGTAATTTACCATCTTTTGCAAAGCCACTTCTCGTATTTCTTCAAGGTCGTCCAGCTTTTCCAACATCATGTGTGTTGTTAGATTCATCTCCCATGCCTCCGTTTTTGTTGTTGAAAGTATTATCTCCGTTGGGATGACTGCTTCGGCACCGTAGTTTAGTAATAATGGTGTCTCTCTCGTAGCTGACCTTCTTGTAGTACGGTAGGCCCATAGGACGTTGTGCAATTATTCGCACCACCTCTTCTTGTATGCTCCTAGCTTCTTCTTTAAGTTCATTGCTATGGTTGTTTTTGTGGCCTCCGCTTGTCCATTGCTCCTAGGGTATATAGGAGTGGGCTTGTTCTTCTGAATGTTGAAAGTATCAAACAACATGTCGATATTTTTCCCCTGCAATTGCTTTCCATTGTCTGAAACTATTGCGGCCGGTATTCCGACCTGCATATGATTTGCTCAAACAAGAATTTAAAGACGTCCATGTCCCTAATTCTTGCTAAAGGCTTTGCTTCGACCCACTTGGGGAAATAATTTGTATCCACGATAAGGTATTTTCTTTTCTAGGTTCCCTCTATCAAGGGTCCGTCAATATCAACCCCCCATTTGACAAATGTCCAAGGGCTGATGACTGAGTTGAGCTCCGTCTCTGGTGCTTTGATCTTTCTAGCAAAGCGTTGGCATCTTTTGCATCGCTTAGCTACGTTCTTTGAGTCTTCGTCCATGCTTATCCAGTAATATCCTTGCATTTTGGATTTGACCGCAAAGGACCTTCTTCCGTTATGGTTTCCTGCATCTCCGTTGTGTATGTCGTGGAGTATTTTCCTCACTTCGGTTCGTGAGAGGCATCGCATTAGGGGTCCGATAAATGACCTCCTATACAGTATTCGATCACGAAGGCTGTAAATTGTTGCTTTTGATTCAAGCTTCCGAGCTTCCTTAACATCGGTTGGTAAGGTACCTTTGTCTAGATACTGGTGGATTTGAATCCTCCAATCATATTCTGCTTCTTTTCCATTGTCATCATCTGATATTGATTGGTCCTTGTCAGACTCCTCAGCTTCGTAGTCTGATTCTTTTATTTTTTCGTTCGCTTCTTTATCTACTTCTCTCATGGACCGAGTTTGTACAACAAAAGTTTCATCGGCGCCTGAGATGGGTCCTTCTATCGAAGGTTCGTAGATCCTTCCAATTTGCACAGCGGTGGTGTTTCTATCTTTTAGTATAGAAGATATAAATGCCAAGGCATCTGCGTGTCTGTTGTCTTTTCAACACATATGCCTGAATGTTACGTTTTTGATATTGGACGCATGCTCCTGAGCTAGTTTTAAGTACGAAGATAGCACTGGATCCAAAGTTTAGTATTTGATTTCGATTTGCCTAATGACCAGCTGTGAATCATTAGTCAACCGAACATCTGATAAGCCTAGCTCCCGTGCCAAGCGTAAGCCATGTATGAACGCCTCATATTCTGTGATGTTATTGGTGTATTGTTCGAATTCTAACCTGAATGCGTAGATGAGTCGGTCTCCGGTGGGGGTTGTTATAATAATCCCTATGCCTGCGTCCTCTCCATTGGAGGAGCCATCTATGAATATATCCCATCTTCGTGAATTCTGAGGTTCCAACAGATCTTCTGGTTCTTGCTTGTCTTCCTCCATTCCTGGGATGTCGTCTATCTCTGCTTCGTCGCTGAGAGGTAGATCTGCCAGAAAGTCCGCCAAGATCTGTGATTTCTCAGCCTTTCTAGTTTCAAAGATTATGTGAAACTGTTTAATCATGGCATTCCATTTTTCCACCCTTCCAATTTTCTCCGTGCTATCGAGGATTTTCCCTATCTGAGCCTTCGTAAAGACTCGGATGGTATGTGCGTCAAAATATATCCTTAGTTTTTGTGTTGCCACTACTAAGGCATATATAAGCTGCTCTACCTTGGTGTAGTTACGCTCTGCTGAACTGAGTGTCTTGATGATGTAGTATATGGGTTTTCCTCCTTTCCCTTGGTCTCGTACCAATATTGCGCTCACATCGTAGCTTGTTGTTGCTAAGTATAAGGTGAGTATTTCTCCTGGCTCCGTCTTTTACAGGATGGGTACTGAAGTCAAGTATTCCTTGATTTTTTGGAGGGCTTGCTCGCACTCTGTGGTCCACATGAACATGCTTCCTTTCCTCACTGTGTCGAAGAATGCTTTGCATTTGTCCGATGACCTTGCTATGAATCTTCCCATGGAGTCTAAGATTCCATTTAGATTTTGTATTTCTTTTAGTGTTTTTGGAGATGGCATCTCCATTATTGCTCTGACCCTTTCAGGGTCCACTTCTATTCCTCGCTTAGTTACCAAGTACCCTAGGAATTTTCCTAAGGTTACTCCAAATGTGCATTTCTCCAGATTTACTTTCATGTGAAAGTTTCTCATGGCTTCAAATATCTCCCTTAGGTATGACAGGTGATTGTTCTCCTCTTTGCTCTAGACTAGCATGTCATCCACGTAGACCTCTGGTATCTTGCCTATCCATGGCTTAAAGATTTTGTCTACCAATTGCTGGTATGTTGCCCCCGCATTCTTAAGTACAAAAGGCATCCTTGTATAAAAATACAAGCCTCGTGGGGTAAAGAACGCAGTATGCTCCTGGTCTTCTTCTGCAAGGGAGATTTGGTTATAACCAGAGTAGCCATCCATGAAGGATAATCTCTGGTGACCTTCAGTTGCATTGACCAGCTGGTCGATATTTGGAAGTGGGTAGTTGTCCTTGGGGCACGCCTTGTTGAGATTGCTAAAGTCGATGCAAATGCGTACACCTCCGTTCTTCTTAGGCATGATGACCATGTTATATATCCACGTGGATATTTGACTTCTCGTATGAATCCTGCTGCTAGGAACTTTTGCAACTCCTTTTCTACTGCCTCTTGGTAGATATCTGCCACCTTGCGGATACGTTGTTTGAATGGTGGCATTTCCAGTTTGAGCCGAAGATGGTGGGAAACCAAATTCGGGTCAATTCCTGGCATGACTTCCATTGACCATGCGAAGATATCTGCGTGATCCCGTAGTAGCCTTTGTAGTTGCATCTCCTCGTCCTCTTCTAGTAAAGTTCCGATGTTGATCATCTTTGGTTCCGCCTCCGTTCCGATGTTGATTTTCTTTGTTGGTTCTACCGGTGAGAAGGTTTGTTTCTGAGGACGTTGAGGAGTGCTTTTCTGTAATTGTCATTTTGTGGAGACATCCGCTGCTGGTGTTGCGGATGTGATTGCTTCCTGAACTGAGGGGGCTTCGGGTACTTTGAAGCCTCCGTCCTTTACTTCGCTGGTATTTTCCTTTCGTCTTTTTCTTTCGTGTTGTTGTGCAGCAACTCTTTCTTCGTTTATCCTGACCTCCGCTAGATTGCATATCCTCGCATCTTGTTGATCACCTTTGATTTCCATTTCATCCATGGGTGTAGGGAATCAAAGGTATTGGTGATAGGTCGAGGTTGTTCCTCTCAACCGATGGACCCATAGTCGTCCCATGATGACATTATAGGGAGAAGGTGCTTCCACTACACAAAACCTTGTATTGGTTACTAAGGGTCCTGCACGTACCTGCAAAACTATTTCTACTTTTGGTATAGAGATTGCTCTGTTAAAATTGTATGTTGTGCAAGTGGATGAATCCATTTGCTCAGCTGTCAAACCCATACGTAGGTAGGGTTCGTAGAACAATACATTTAACGAGTTGCCCCCATCAATGAGGACCTTCGTAACATTCCACCCATGTATTGGTAGAGTGATCACAAGTGGATCGTTGTGCATCTCGACTTCCTGGTTGACGTCTTTTGTTGAAAATGTTAATGGTGTGGAGCAGTGGCCATCCATGCTTCCCAAGTGGTAGTGGGTGGTCCACTTAGCTTGAACACCTCCTGGGCTTCTAACTTTCTTCTGTTTCGAGCTAACTCGAGGATGTCTTCGAGTAGCTCCTCCTGGCCTCCGTTAGAGAAGGTGATCATGTTGATGTATTTGCTGTCCTGAGGCAGTTCAACCCTTTTTTGGGGGCTACCTCAGCGTCAGCCGGTTGGATTTTCACATACTCCATGAACTTGCCTTCGTCTATGAATCTCTGAATCGTGTTCCGTAGGTGATAGCATGTGTCAGTTGTATGCCCGTAGTACTGGTGGTACTCACAGTACTCCTTAGCCTCCTTTATTTTATCTGGTTGCTTTCCTCTAGTATTTGAGTAAGGAAAGCCCGGCTTTGCTCCTTCCTTGCTTAGAATGTGAGAAAACGTTTTGTTCAGCTTTGTGTAGATTTTATCTACAAATTCTTCTCTTACTTTTCCTCTTTTTCCATATCCGTATTTGGATATTTTTTCTAGAGAGCTGGTTCCGCCCTCGTCTTCGTTTTGTCTCTTAGGTATCTCCGGAATCGGTTCCAAAGAGTTGGTTCATTGCGGAGCTGATGTTGCCTTTGTTTGCGCCCTGGGGTTGTCCTTCTAGATCTTCAAGTCTGATGTAACGATCTTGGACTACCCTAAGCTCTACTTTGGATTCAAGGGCTCGGTTGTGAAGCTCCACGAAGATAGTTGAGGTTTTATCAAGTCCGTACTTATAGCAATTAATGCTAATTTCTGGATTGACTTTCCCGATTGCTTGGCACGTCTTCAACCACCTGTCTGTATATTGCATCAATGTTTCCCGGGGTCCAATAGCTAAAGCAAATAGCCTATCTAACCTTGCCTTTGTTGACTTGTTGTACATGTATGTCTCTAAGAACACCGTAGATAATTGCTCAAAAGAGTCAATTGAGTTTGGTGGTAATTGTCATACCATGTCAATGCTGATCCCGTCAAGCTTGTAGGAAAGTACCTACAAAGTACCACCTCATCTCTTTCCCAATGGGAAAGGACACGAGTGTAGTATCGTAGGTGGGCTGCGGGATCATAGGTACCGTTGTATGCCTGAAACGTAGGTACTGGGCATTTCGCATGGATGGGTTCCCTCAAAATGCAAAAAGACAACGGAGATGATGTCACTTCTTGTAGAACTTCTTCCAGTCTTGCGCCTGCGTGGCCGGTTTTTAGTCCTTGTATCTCCTTCCGTATCTTCTCGATTTTCTTCATAACCATGTTCACATTGTGAGCATCTCTGGAAAATTCTTCATCATAGTAGGACTGGGAGGGATTGTATGTTGGATCCGTTTCATCTGGATCGTGGCGTGTTTTTCTGGCTCCCACTGGTGAGTTAGCCTTTGGTGGGTTAATATCCACCCTTTGTCTTTCTGAGATAGCTCCGTTCTCACGCCTCTTTAACGGAGGGTGAGTTTGGGAACCTTCGATCTGTACGTCGAGCATATCTTTTAGGTTTTGGTTCTCCTGGTCCATCACGTGTATTGCATCCTCATGCTCCTTGTTATGGAGTAGCAAAGCTGCTACTTGTGCTGCCATTTGATCTTCATTGTGGATTCCACCACCCTAAGGAGTGCTGTCGGCCGGATCCTCAGAGTCATCCACTCCTTCTTCTATGACCGGAGCGTCGGGATCTATCTGGATTGGGGTTAGGTTTCCCAACCCTCGTCCCGTAGGAACTAAGGTTCTGGGTAACCCTGCGTTGGCCGCAGGTGGCTGGGTGATATTAGGATGCTCCGGTAACGGCATGCCGTAAAGTGGTTGTTCTCCCGATGTTTGCCCTATCCATTTAGCAGGAATAGGTGGCTTGTTAGCAACTGTTCTTCTTGTTATTTCGCTACGCCCGTCCTCTGCTTCTGTTCTTTGATTCGCTTGAGATGACTTTTGAGATTTTCCTCTCGTACTACTAGTCGTGAGCTTGTTGGTACGTCACTTGGTTTCTGCATAGTTTAGGTCTTTGACTATCCTGTTGACACAGAAAAAAGTGGAAAAATCTGCTACTTGGATGCCTTCGTCAAAAATAGCAATTAATGCTCTGACACAGAAAACGGCTAAGCAGCTTTTTCAGAAAAAAGACTGAAATATTTCTTACGACACCCTTGGAACACTACGGGAAAAATAGCGATCAACTACCCCAGAAAACAGTTGTCGTACAACATACGACGACGCTTATTGATAGGTTGCACAAGGGGGGGTAGAAGGTCTTCAATTCTTTGCAACTCTTCAGCTAGAGTCGTAAACTCGGTTGTGGTTCAGTTTTGTACTACACTTGCTTCGGTTGTGAATGTCTTTTGAAATTTCCTCTTAATGCTTAACACAACTCTTACCTGGGTTGTGAAAATAACTCCTACACTACATTTGTTGGGGTTGTAGAAATTTAGTTTACAACTATGCTTAGAGTTGTATGTGAATTCCTTGACAACTATGATTAGAGTTGTATGTGAATTCTTTGACAACTTTGGTTAAAGTTGTATGTGAATTCCTTGACAACTATGATTAGAGTTGTATGTCATTTCCTTGACAACTTTGGTTTGAGTTGTATGTCACTTCTTTGACAACTATGAGAAGAGTTGTATGTCATTTCTTTGACAACTCTAATTCTGTATTGTGGTACATATTCAATTTGAAAAAAAATTAAATTTTGAGAATTCAAATACAAAATTAAATCTGTAATACTTTAATAACCATGTATTTGAAAACAAGATCAGATTTTCAATTATAATCACTATTGTTTGTTACTACAGTACAGAAGATCAGTTGAACTTCTACAATAAAAAAAAAAATCTAATAACACTTTTGTTTTAATAAAACCCTTCTAGCTATTCTTTCTCAGCTTCAAAAATCATCTCTCAACCCTTGGAATCCTACTGTGGGTGACATTATGACTGCAAGCTTCAGCTCCAATGGCAGAATCTCTGTAAAACACAAGTGAAAACTTAATTGAGTATACCAAGATAACAACCAAATATGAACAGTAAAGACTTACATAATGAATAGTAAAGAGTGGCGCCAGAATTATGTTATACTAGAGAATAGTATACCTAGAAAACTGATTTGGAACCATGTTATACTCTAATAGACTTAGAAAAAATGGAACAAATTGCCACACCAATAGCTACTAGTAACATAGCTAAGCAATGTAGGGACCAGAATGTGACACAAATAAAACGAGAAAACTCTAAGACTAATCCCAAGTTCGGTTTTTCGGGCGACAATTGGGTACAACCACTTCATAAGCTAAATAACCACACAGTATACATCAACAAAACAAGCATCAGAGTTTAAAACTCCGACTAATGATAACCACGCAGTCTTTTCTGGAGACAGTCTTGAGTGGTATTTAAAGACTGAAGGTTACTTATGAACCTTGTTATAACAGCCAAGGAAAATCCAGCTGTGGTGGTAAGTTGTTATAAAATGGAAATAATTCAAGTTGACGGCCAAAAATAACAACACAACTCAATCATACAAATTACGTTTATTAATAAAGGAAAAGGTGGTAGTCGGTGATGGCAACCATGAGTCTACGAGGTTCTGACCATGAAAATCCAGAACAATCAACTTTGTAATAATGTCATTTTCACTTAAAATGTACAGCTCTTCTATTTGATAAGCTACTCAAGCTTGAGAAAATGTAACTAGACGCGAGATGAAACCAATAAGAAAAACAAGTTCAGTTTGTGTACCTTCATAATTATCTCCAATTATCTTGTGTGCAGAAATTCCAACTTGCAGGAGATGCAGGACATGATAGTTGCTCGTGAAGGAGAGCATAAAGTTCAATACTACTAACCACCAACAACACAAGCATGATCACTCTCAAAAGGCTCTAGGGTAACCTGCTCAGATGGATTGAACTGGTCATGCTGCAGTTTCTTCACTTCTTGTGCAAACACTGCCTCGGCTGGAACTATGGAATCGATACAGTTCACCTGACAAAATTTGGAAGGTAAAGTTCATCAAGACTTTGAACAAAAAGATATAAACCAAATTGCAGTATGGATGTACAGAAACTGGAAGAACAAGCATAAAACTAAAAACAAAAGAGCACACACCTGAAATATCCTCACCAATGTCAACATCATCTTCCATACTAACGTTTTCAGCCTTCTTGTTGTTCTTAATAACTGCAGCTTCAGGAATATCAATAGCAATAGGAGACTTCATCATTCAAAACACAAACATTATATAAAGTGCATTGCAACAGGGAAAACAAAAGAGAAATTGGCACTAATCGAAACTGCATTCTCACCTTGTTCCCTTCAATTGCTGGATAATTTTGATCCCCACTTGGAAGCGACTGTTTTCTAATTTACTCAACATCTTTTTGTAATTACCCATAAACCTATCAAGCTCCCAAAGTTATCTTCATTCTTCACTGATGTAAAGCACAATGATGAAGCAGTTTTATTGTGTACGATCTAATGAAAACAAACAAAAACCAACTTATTTCCTATGCTGATGAGATATTGAAAAGACTCCTCGTAACAGTCATTTATATTGGTAAAAATCAACCCAAAGAAAAGAAGTAACATACCGCCCCAAGACAGAACCTTGCCCTTTACAATGGCATATGGAATCTCCATTTTACGGCATAATCTTTGGAAGCCAAAAAACAAGCTCAATGGGATCAACATCGTGTGAAATAATAACCATTTGGGCCTTGTTCTGCAAAAAAAAATATAGGAAAGTAAAAATCACATTAAAACTTGATTGGAAAGTGTTTATAGTTGATGAAAACCCAGAGGCATATGTACAGAGGGATGAACAACAGAAGACTACCTGCTCGATGAGATATGTGATGTGGTTAAGTCCATATTTCACAACAATAGGCTTTTTTGCCTCAGCTGTTTTTCCTTCGATTGACTTGAGCCCTTTTCAACAGCCTTTCCTTCTTAGCAGCCTTTTCTTCAGGTCTGTACTTCAGCAACATCTTGAAAACATTTGTGGCTGCAAGAGTAAATTGTTAGACAATGGAATAAAGACACGAAATACAGCTGATATAAAAGGCCAAAGGGAAATCAGTCACCAAATGAATGGCATACCAAGGTTCTTGTCAAGTGTTTTGGTAAACTGGTTCAAAGCAGGTAGAACCTTCAAACGTTGCTTCAAAATCCTTTGCTTCCTTTGGATACGAACAACCTTTGGTCATTTAACGAATCTATGAAGATCATTCTTTGGAGGTAACGCACCACCAATACCAAACTGTTTCGGGCGCTTCTCAAAACAAGGATTAGCCAACCTTTTCCTGTAAGATAAAAAAAAATTCCAAATGCATTATTGGAATGTAGAACTTCAAAATAAATATTAAGGTGACATCAAACTAACACAATAATCATCTTTTGATTGAACTCAATGCCTCTCCAGTACTCTAAACTAAGAGAAACCAAATCGAAAAGAAAATCCATACACTCTATTACTAAGAGACTGGGTTCATTAACTTACCATCAGATGCATCAAAATCTCAGCCAACAGTACCCATCTTCAGCTTAAATCCAACATCAACACCACCAGCTCCGTTTTAGAATCGATTGACAACAACAGCTTCATCTCCTCATCACCCCTTACTCATCTCTCTCAAATGGTTTGCAGATTCATTCACCATAGCAAGCCCCCTTCTTCTTAGCATCACTACCAGATTATAGCTTCACCAGTTATTGAATCCCTGATCAATCAATCAGATATCGCAGTTCACAGATCCACCTGCAACTCCATTAACAACAACAGATTCAGCAATTCAACACACCTGTCTTGAATCGAATAACTATAAACCCTAAATCTGAACCAATTTGCACAAACCCATCTCAGATTCAGTTATTTCTCCCTTGTATGGAGTTAAACAAACCCCAAATACATTTCAATTCATTTGAACCCTAAATTTCTCCAGATTCAATCATCATAACCCTGTTGAGTTCAAGAATCCATATCGATCTCTTCTCAACTACAGCAATAGACAACTCAAATTTACCCCATCACTAGTCTTCTTTCAGCTCTTGCAATTCAGTCAAACCCATTTCATCTCGATATGATTAGCAATTTCCATCGACTTTTCTTCATCACTTGCATCTCAAAATCACCAGACCCACAGTAGAACATTAATCTTCATCTTTTCGATTTCTCTGAGTTATGGAGCCGCCATGGCTTCGTTTATTTCGTCTCTGAATTTGAGATTTGGTTTCGTTTCTTCAGATGTAAGGATTTCTGATTTGCTTCATACTGAAACTGATTCCTTTGATAAATCACTGGTTAAACAAATCTTGAGTGAGGAATTTTTTTCTGAGGGAGGCACAACTTGAGTTAGGGTTTTTTTTTCTGAGGGAGGGGAAGATGAGAGACGAGAGAGTGAGTGAATGAAGATAAGTGAGAGAAAAAAAATATTCCTTTTATCTAAAAGAATTTGAACGGATAAGATGTGGTAGGATGGATTCATACGGATTATGAAAATATTTGGACGGTATAGATTTAAGTTAAGAGTGTCATACGGATCAAGGCAAGTGTGTTTTCTTTGTTCTTTCTCTTTGTGTTAATACGAACTCATGTTTTCGGTTTAATTATCAACCTTCGACATGAAAAAAAATCCAAAAAAAAATATTAATAAATTTAGGACATTGTTATCGACATTTTGATATAAAAAAATCCAAAAAATGTATAAGAATGAATCGGGAAATGAAAAATGAATTCGATAATTGGCGTGTTTCTTTGTGCTTTCTCTTTTTGTTTTTGTGCTTCCGGTTTGAATTTTGACTAGTTCCATAGGTCATGAAGTAATTTTTACAAGTCATACAGGTCATGAAGTATCTTTAGTTCACCTTTGGTAAACTCAGGTTATAAGATTACTAGAGATGGACCACGAAATTCAGGATGGTTCTGACTTCAAACTAAGCTGGATACATCATCAAAATCGATAAATATGAAGCTCAGTGTTGATTCGAACTTCAAATGTGGTATAACAACATAAAAACTATGAGCCAAGAAGCTCCGGGAGGGTTCTGACTTCAAACTTAGCATGATACATCATCGAAATAGATAAATATGAAGCTCAGTGTTGATTCGAACTTCAAATGTGGTATAACGACATACAAATTACGAACTTAGAAGCTTCGGGAAGGTTCTGACTTCAAACTTAGCATGATACATCATCGAAATAGATAAATATGAATCTCAGTGTTGATTTGAACAAAGGAATACAAACTGTGAACCAAGAAGCTTCGGGCGGGTTCCGACTTCAAACTTAGTAGGATACATCATTGAAATCGATAAATATGAACCTCAGTATCGATTTGAACTTCAAATATGGTATAACGACATACAAACTCTGAACCAAGAAGCTCCGAGAGGGTTCTGACTTCAAACTTAGCAGGATACATCATTGAAATATTCCATCAATATGAAGCTTAATGCCGATTCGAACTTCAAATGTGGTATAATACCATACAAACTCTGAAACAAGATCGAAACCAAGTCGGGAGTGGACTACTATAAGTCGGAAACTTGGTAAGAATGATGAATCCATCCATTTACAGGTAAGATTCCTTCGGAATATTCCCCGAAACCTTAAACAAACCCTATTCTGGCATATTGTATGTGTACCTTGGTTCCGAGATCGAAACCTGGTCGGGAGTGGACTACTATTCAGAAACTTGGTAAGAACGATGAATCTATCAATTTACAGGTAAGATTCCTTCGAAATATTCTCTGAAACCTTAAACAAACCCTATTCTGGTATATTGTATGCGTATATTGGCTCCGAGATCGAAACCTGGTCGGGAGTGGACTACTATAAGTCGGAAACTTGGTAAGAATGATGAATCCATCAATTTACAGGTAAGATTCCTTCGAAATATTCTCTGAAACCTTAAACAAACCCTATTCTCGCATATTGTATGCGTACCTTAGCTCCAAGATCGAAACCTGGTCGGGAGTGGACTACTATAAGTCGGAAACTTGGTAAGAATGATGAATCCATCAATTTACAGGTAAGATTCCTTCGAAATATTCTCTGAAACCTTAAACAAACCCTATTTTGGCATATTATATGCGTACATTGGCTCCGAGATCGAAACCTGGTCGGGAGTGGACTACTATAAGTCGTAAACTTGGTAAGAATGATGAATCCATCAATTTACAGGTAAGATTCCTTCGAAATATTCTCTGAAACCTTAAACAAACCCTATTCTGGCATATTGTATGCGTACATTGGCTCCGAGATCGAAACCTGGTCGGGAATGGACTACTATAAGTCGGAAACTTGGTAAGAATGATGAATCCATCAATTTACAGGTAAGATTCCTTTGAAATATTCTCTGAAACCTTAAAAAAAACCTATTCTGGCATATTGTATGCGTACATTAGCTCCGAGATCGAAACCTGGTCGGGAGTGGACTACTATAAGTCGGAAACTTGGTAAGAATGATGAATCCATCAATTTACAGGTAAGATTCCTTCGAAATATTCTCTGAAACCTTAAACAAACCCTATTCTGGCATATTGTATGCTTACCATGGCTCCGAGATCGAAACCTGGTCGGATGTGGACTACTATAAGTCGGAAACTTGGTAAGAATGATGAATCCATCCATTTGTAGGTAAGATTCCTTCGGAATATTCCCCGAAACCTTAAACAAACCCTATTCTGGCATATTGTATGTGTACCTTGGTTCCGAGATCGAAACCTGGTCGGGAGTGGACTACTATAAGTCGGAAACTTGGTAAGAATGATGAATCCATCAATTTACAGGTAAGATTCCTTCGAAATATTCTCTGAAACCTTAAACAAACCCTATTCTGGTATATTGTATGCGTACATTGGCTCCGAGATCAAAACCTGGTCGGATGTGGACTACTATAAGTCAGAAACTTGGTAAGAATGATGAATCCATCAATTTACAGGTAAGATTCCTTCGAAATATTCTCTGAAACCTTAAACAAACCCTATTCTGGAATATTGTATGCTTACCATGGCTCCGAGATCGAAACACAGTCGGATGTGGACTACTATAAGTCGGAAACTTGGTAAGAATGATGAATCCATCCATTTACAGGTAAGATTCCTTTGGAATATTCCCCAAAACATTAAACCAGCCCTATTCTGGCATATTGTATGCAAACCCTGGCTCCGAGATTGAAACCTGTCCATGAGTGGACTACTATAAGTCTGAAAGTTCGCAAAGACAATGAATACAACCATTTACGGGTAAGATTCCTTGGGAATATTCTCAGAAACCGTAAACACACACAAATTCGTCAACTTTGAGAAAAAACTGGCTCCGGGATCGAAACCTGGCCATGAGCGGACTACTATAAGCCTGAGAGTTCGTAAGAACGATGAATACAACAATTTACGGGTAAGATTCCATGGGAATATTCTCAGAAACCTTCAACAATACACAAATTCGTCAACTTCGAGAAAGAAACTGGCTTCGATATCAAAACCTGGCCATGAGCGGACTAATATAAGCCTGAAATTTCGCAAAGACGATGATTCTAACCATTTACGGGTAAGATTCCATGGGAATATTCTTAGCAGAAGTGAATAAAATTTAGCAGAAGTGAGAAAAATTTAGCATAAGTGTTTATACCTCAACGACAACTCTTATAAAGGTTGTCAATAGCGATGAAAAGAAAATTTAGCGAAGTGAGAAAAATTTAGCGAAGTGAGAATTTTTTGCGAAGTGAATAAAATTTAGCGAAGTGGGAATTTTTTTGCGAAGTGAGAAAAATTTAGCGAAGTGTTTATACCTTTACGACGACTCTTAAGGGGGTTGTAGAAGGTCTATTTATCCTTTTTCTTCTTATCTTTTCCATCTCCCATCATAACCATCCATTTACATCATATTCGTCCATTTATTTCTTTTCCTTAACATGTGTTTTCCTTATCACTTTTTTATAAAAGTAAATGTAAAATATAAGCAGACATGCATGTAAATGTGGAATGGTGGTTGAAATCCAAGTCTTAGACAGAGGAGGTTCAGGTTCGATTCACCTTAGCCTCATTTTTTTTTTCAAAGTCAATTTATCATTTTACAACTCTTGTAAAGGTTGTGAATGTTAATTAAAAGAAAATGCAAAAATCTACCAGTATTGTGAATCCGGCAGGATGGTTGACATCTTGTGCTAACACCTAGTAAGCTTGGGTTCGATTCTCTACAAGAACATTTTTCAAATTTTTTTTTCTTATCTTCAACGACTCTTATTAGTGTTGTGTTAAAATCATTCACTACCTTTAGGATATGAGTCATAAATTCTAAAGGTGGTCACTTCTCTCTGCAACCCTTTTCACACAACAAGTTGTGGTTCTGATTCTCGTCACTACTCTTAGGAACTCGTTGGTCCTAAGAGTTGGACATACTTTACTTTGACAACGCTTTTGTTGGAAAAAGTTGTAAAACATACTACATTTTACAACTTTTAATTTACGAGTTTTCAATCTACATTTGTAGATTACTAATTTTCCCGTAGTGGAAAGAACAACCTTAAATGTTGAAAACCAATTAAAAAAGGGTGTTAGATCTCCCAAAAAGAGGTTATTAAATGCTTTTGGAAGATCTTTTTCCTTAAATTCTCACTGAGATTCCTCTGTAGTCAGAGGTACTCAGATCTAAAGGATGCCTTTTCGGAAAAGGTTGTTTTAGTATAAAACAAAAGTTTTAACGTTTTGTGAGTGCGTTTTTGCGAAAAACTTTGTAGATCTGTGATATGGTAAGTCTTTAGAGGCTATGAACTCCAAGAATATATGTAAATAACGGATGAACAAATCATTATAAAGTGAGATTCATCATTGTAGAGCACAGATCTCTTCGTTACAGAAGATGTGTAAGTTAAAAATAAAGGAATACGAGAACTCAAGCTGGTGAGCAAAACTTTCTAGCGCCAAACTGTGACTACTAATTTTTCCATAGTCTACGTAATGTATACAGCTCAGAAAATCGGATACTAAGTAGTATTGATGCCTCTGTTGAACTGATAACGCTAAGAGGTAAAAGATACTCAAGATCACAATAATAACGAAGAACACAAATATAACAAAAATGCTACTAAGTTATCATGAGACACAAGAGATTACGTGGTTCGACTTTCGTCTACGTCCACGGGGAAATGAGTGATTGTTTGTATTAATTTGTGGTGGTTACAAAGATATTAAATGCTTCCCAAAGTAATAGAGAGAACTCAAGTTGAAGTAAATACTTAAGTTCTAAACATTAAAGAGGTATAAGCTTAAGACTAGATCTTTTCTCCTAGGTATTGAATTCCTTTAGTTTGTTGATGACTTGTATTTATAGCGACATCACAATCAATTAAGAGAAATCTTAAATTGTATATCTTTCCATTGTCTTTGGACCCATTCGTTCTATGATATACCTTTCGTAAAAATGGTACCTTCATTCACCGCGTGCTTTCTATTGAACTTTGCCAATTTTCAAACTCACTTTTCCGCCAAAATTTCGATCCACGTTCCAGCACTAACAAAATATACAATTGAGATTAAATCGAGACACAAAAATGTGTCTATCAAATACCCCCAAACTTAACCTTAGTGGCCGAGTTATTCAACGTTATCCTTTGTCATTCAGGCCAAAATGAACCTATTCTCGCTACATCATCTCTCTCCTTTGGAATTCCTCAAGCCAAGATCCGATTTAGGTTGTAAAGTCTGTAAAAACTCAAATAACGTGCTTTGGTTATGCAACAACATTTTTCGAGTCGACTCACATGACATCCGATTTTATCACAAGAGATTACGACTTAAGGTTCGACTAGTAGAGGAATTTTGCTTTCCGTGTGTGTATGGATAGTAATTGGGCTCATCGTATGAGCCACTGATGGGAAATGAGTGATTGTTTGTATTAATTTGTGATTCGTGGGTGGTGGTTACAAAGATATTAAATGCTTCCTTAGGGTTTAAAAATATTGTCCAAGTCCAAAAATAAAGTAATAGTTTCTAAAAATAAAAAGAAATAAAGAGAACTCAAGTTGAAGTAAATACTTAAGTTCTAAACATTAAAGAGGTATAAGCTTAAGACTAGATCTTTTCTCCTAGGTATTGAATTCCTTTAGTTTGTTGATGAAGCTTGGTATTTATAGCAAAATAATTGTTCCAAATGGGTGAAAACAAGAGATCTGCTCCAGGTATATCTTTTCGTTGTTTGTCTTTGGACCCATCGTTCTATGATATACCTTTCGTAAAAATGGTACCTTCATTCACCGCGTGCTTTCTCCGTAGTTGAACTTTGCCACCTAAGTGATCCACGTTCCTTCGCCAAAATTTCGTTTGAATGGTGAAGAAGGGAAGATACCTTCGTTCACAAGTTGAAGTAAATACGTTATCCTTTGAGTTCGGGTATACTTTGTCTTTGGACATCATCTCTCTCCACGTGCTTTGGTTATGCGTGTAGATAAGAGATTTGTGCATTTAATGCTGATTAGATATGTTATCTACCTGTATCCCTTTGCCAGCGGCCTCTCTCTAGACTAGGATTTAATTTTTTCATCTTGACCATCGAGGTATCTCTTCTTGGAACAAAATAAATTAGATCTGCGAAGGTATCTTCTGCTACTCAGGTCTCTCTGTATAGCGAGGGCTATACAGTTATCTTGTGTGCGATCACTGAAATCGCGACACGTGCTCCGCAGAATATTGGTATTCACATAACCTTTGGTTTGGCATCTTTATCATCTACAACCTCTGGACCATCATTAGAAACTGCAATCAACAAACAACATCAAAGTGTTAGTAAATTTAAAGAAATGAACAACAAATTGTAAACAATAAAGGGTCAATACTTTCATACCTTCTTCATTGTCTTCTTCACCGCTGCTTGAATCAGTGCTTTCATCTCCAACTTTATATGTCTTGTTAATTTTTTAATAATCAATATCATTCTCTTCATCACTATCAAAAATTGGTGGAGCATTTGGATCTTCAGTGGGGTGACATTCATCTAAAGTAGATTTCTCTAGCACCACATTGTCCTCCTCATCATCAGTGTTTTCCCATGCATCATTGTTGTTCACTGAATCATTCTTGTTCACTGTATCAACCCAGTAATCATGATCAAAGTTATCAGTCACTTGAATTGGTACACTTCTAGAACTAACAACACTGGCTTGACTAAGACAGGAATAACCCTGGGATTCCACTTCATTTAACAGGTCATAAATAATTTCCTAGATACTCCTCCATTTGAGCTTTCCTTCTTTGATTGAGCTTGCAACTTGACATAAGATACCAGCAAGCAAGCATGCCTTTGGGGTTCAATCAGAAATTGATAGATACTTTACATGTGAAACCATCGGCGAAAGTTACGCACAGCTGCAATTTGGCAACACTGTCTCTAAAACCATATTTATTTTCTTGCCGATTATGAATTTTCAAGAATTTTCAGTGTGGGATTTGAAATACAGAAATTCCTCACATAAATCCAATTGCAGAGCAGATCTTCAGGGACATCACATTTGGAAAAGAAATGCTCATTCCAACAATCATTGATTTAACTCCATAAAGGTGAAGGCGCTCGAGTCTTGAAAAAGAGAGATATCTTCTTTGAAACTTCAGTTCTCCTCCACCGTGAAAGAGTCTAATCGATTAATCAGTTGCGCTCATGTGCACAATTTTGCTTAAAATCTTAGTTGGCTGAAGTCTACAGGAAAAGGTGATACGAGTTTATCCAAGGATGGGTATTCATTGATGGACTGCAGCAATGGCGCACTGAGTATGGAATCACTCCAAAGAAAATATGTGATGAATATGGTAGTTAGATATGTTCGAATGCAAATGTATTATAATTGAGAAGACATCCACTACACCAAATTTCCGGATTCGTAACAGCAATTCGTAACGGCTTTGTGGTCGTTACGAAATTCCCGTTACAAATGGCCGTTACGAAAATTTTGTAACAGGCTGTGGCCGTTATGAATGTTTGAAAATTTCGTAACAGAGGCCAGCCGTTAATAATTTTTTTTATAGGCGTGCCAGCCACACGCTTCGTCACACCTAGATCGTAACACCAGGAGCATGTACGTGTGCCATTCACACGCATACCATTGTGTTTCCACCCAAACTGAAAAACACTATATGATATTTCCTCCCATGCGTGTGCGATTCACATGCGTGATATGGGTATACCCTAATGAAAGCAGATCGATTTTTCCCATGACTCCAAATTCCATCTCTTTCTTTCTTTCTTTCTTCATTCTTCTTCTTCTGTTCCCTGGAGAACCATTAACAATCGCCTCTGTACTACCGCCACCATCAAAAACAACTTCAAAAACAACCAAATCTCTTTCACAATCAATAAACCATCGATTAGATTTCATACCTTCCTCCATGAAACAAGGTTCAGTAAACTTTGAGTTCTAGATCTAGGTTTTTTAATGGGTTTTCGAAAGTTTTGAAGTTAGTGATTTCGAGTGAAATAGTGATAGATCGAGTGGATTTTAAGCGTTTTTGGATATGATTAGATATAATTGAAGTAAGAACACAAATTTCAGAGAAGTTGAATTTCTTTCTCCATCAAAGGAGCTTAAATAAAGATCATGGTGATTCAAAATGATAAGTTCTTTTAACCCAGTTCCATTTTTCATTGCATAGTCACTTCTATGTTGTTTAATTTTTGTTAATTCGAAATATTGAATTTAAGATTTCTGTGAAATTTATTTTAGGGTTATTTAGCACCTCCGTTACAGGTTAAGTTGAATTTTTGTATAGTTTTGTTCTTGATTCAGTCAGTGGATCGTATTGTTTTGATGTTAGGGTGTTTCTGGATTAAGTTTCGGAGGTTGAAACCTGTTCCGTTGGTGGAATTCAATGAAGGAGGAGATGTTGAAGATCAGAATTCTGAGGATTATCCTATGGTTTTGGTTCATATCCCTATGTGCAACGAAAAGGAGGTAACAAACAAATACTTGGATCTATTCTGTAATTCTGTATGTAATTGATGTTTTCGTGTGTGTTTCTATATGATAGATATCTAGTATTACTTGAATTTTCCATCGAGTTGCCGCTTACTTATCTTTTTCGATGTACTAATTTTTAGAAAACTGAAATGAATGCTTCAAAATGTGTTAGTTATCTTATGCGAATGCTAGTTTATATGCTTCAAAAAGTGTTTATCTACTTGAAAGTATACGGAAATTGTATCCATGATTGTAAGTGCTCTTCTCCATGTGTGGTTCCTCAATGTTGTAGTGAATTGTGGATTGAGAAGTTTCAGTGTCCTGTCATGTTTAAGTTTAGAAAACCCTTGGATCTTGAGCTATAATTGTATTTTATTATCCTGGCATTCTAATGGTATTTTTCGTGCTGCTTAATTTTCATTAGGAGTAATATAACTGTAGATTGATGTTTCTCGTTGGGTGAATTGTCCAAATGGCTAGTTTATCTTGCGCAAGTTCTATCCAGTTTCGTTTCTTATGTAGAAGACCCTGCATTGCATTCAAGTGTTAGCCCTATTTTTGTAATCGAATTTCTGTGAATAGAGGTAAATGAAGAATGATATGTCATGTTCCCTGATTAATACTAGTAGTTTAGGCATCCAATATTCACCACACATCAACCAAAAAAAATGAAGTATAGCATGAATAGAAGGGTCGGTTATTCTGATTAATATCTATTGGGAATTTGGGATCATCAATTCCACTTAGTCAGCTCTAAGCCAGATTGTTTCAAAAGAGCCTGACATTGGCATTCAGATTAACTAACTGTATGTTATGGTTGATAACTCGTATTTCCATACTATAGTCAAGAAAGTCGCAGAAAAATTCGAGTTAAAAATGTAGTAATGAATCGATGTTGTTTTTACAAACCTGACTTTTGTTTTACATTCTACTACTTTCCCTGTTTTTAATTGACCTTAGTTCATATGTGCTTGGGTATTTCTAGCTTCTTTATGTTGTTCAAAAGGAGACAAAAATCGTGTTTATTTTGGACTTGACTATTGAATGACTTTTGTCTGAATTGTTATATGTGTGGTGCATCACAGGTTTACCATCAATCGATAGCAGCTGTATGCATCCATGACTGGCCTGCAGATAGAATGCTAGTTCAGGTTCTTGATGACTCGGATGAGTTAGATGTGCAACATCTTATTAAGGCTGAAGTTCAAAAATGGCAGCAAAAGGGTGTGCGCATAATATGCAACATTTTTGATACAGACTTTCAACCTGGGCCTGATTTCTTGAAGAAAACGATACCCCATTTTAAGGTAATTTTGTATTATTTTTATTTATTCTTATCAAACCAGTGAATACGTGTTAGAAGCTTTAGTTCATTTTTGTTGACAGAATTTAACAATGAAATTTAGCAGTGGAATAAATAACGATACGATTGAAATGATCTGAACCTTCTGGATTTAAAATGTAAACAACAAAGGAAAAGGTCAACATTCAAACAATTGCTTGAGTAGACTAGCCGAGGCTATCTGTAGGTTCATTATAATGTTGTTTTCTTTTATAACTTCTTCATTCACAATTTACAGGAAGAGCATCTGAATTTTACACCTATCTAGCTATATTTTTTTGGTTCCTAGAAGGCTAAAGGACCTGTGTGCTATGTTACTGGAAAGAGGATTCAAGGGGTAAGCTTCTTTCACTTCTAACATACTGTGTCTGATCTGCTTGTTTTTATCTTGATTTCAGTTGGTTTATTTCTATATCTTGTGTTACCCTTATATTCTTCATAGGGTATGTATATTTATAGGGTTTTCTCTTTAAGTATGGATGGGTTAGGATTTAGGCAAGTAACTTTTCTTCAGTATCTAATTGAAAAGCCCTTGTTTGTGTGTTTCGATTCTAGGTGTTGCCAGTTCAATTAACTTTGACATTGTAGCCTGATGAGCAATGGACTAGAGCTGAAGGAGATACAACTATGATGGAGATAATTGTTATTAGTAATTGAATCCAAGTGTTCTTGTGTTCATTCAGGTAATTCAAGTGTGAGTTCTTGTTCCTGGCTTAAGCTTGTTCATCGTTCACGCTTTATGTATTGTCTGTTTTTTGAGTTGAGCAATATGTTTCTTTAGTTAGAATAGATATTCTCCAAGAAAAGTGCTGGTTGTGCGTCCATATGAAGGGTTCGCATGGGATATGCATTTCCTTATCAATTATTTTTTTTTCTTCCAATTAACTAGTATATTTGAGCATGAATATCACTTTCTAAGTAACTAGTTTGCTTGAAATGTATTACAGAAACAATGATGATGTAGACAAGATTCTGAGATCGATGGATGAGATTAATGAGCATTTGATTTCAGATGTTTCTTTGTTTTATGTGTGGTTTTGGAGCTTGATGTTGATCTTTTCAATCAAGGGAAATTGATGCTTACTTCGGAGGTGTTTCAGCTTTTAGTTAACGGTCCTTGTAAGAATGAGGATCCAATTTTAATTGTTGTTAGTTCTGTCAAGGTATTTTGCCAAGATTTCAGATAGTTCTCTTGTAACTTGTAAGCCTACTTTTTCCTCCATTTATACCGTGTTGCATTTGGTAGTGTTAGTGGAGATTGTCTGCTTATCCAACTAGTTAAGCGAAGACGAAGTCCTGGTAATTTAACCCTGTCAAGTTTTCTTGTTTTTCAAGCCGATTGTTTTTGAAGATAGTTCTTGGGTAATCCTTGTCTAGTAAACGAGTTTGGTCACGGTGTATGCATCATTTCGTGACCTAATAAGCAAAGTCCTCACGGTGTACAATAAAAGTCCGTGACTATTGAAGTGCTGGTCACGGTGGATTTCACAAAATAGCCTCGAAAATATACCGTGACCAAATGTCATGACTTTTGGCCTCGCAGGCTTTAGCCACGGTTTTCCCAAAAATGAGTTACCGTGACCATAGACATTTGGAAACGGTAAATTACCGTGGCCGAAAGGCATTTTTGTACTAGTGTATTTTTTTTTCTTCCAATTAACTAGTATATTTGAGCATGAATATCACTTTCTAAGTAACTAGTTTGCTTGAAATGTATTACAGAAACAATGATGATGTAGACAAGACGATGGATGAGATTAATGAGCATTTGATTTCTGATTTATGTGTGGTTTTGGAGCTTGATGTTGATCTTTTGTTGCTGTTGTTGTTACAAGGTATTTTGCCAAGATTGTCTGTGTTGCATTTGGTAGTGTTAGTGGAGATTGTCCTGTTGTTTTCTGATTGTTTTTGAGTTTGTGAGGACTTTTTTGAATTTACCATCTGAGATTGTGCGAAAGCTGCTCAAACTGGTAGAGCACCACATGCTGATCCTAATCCTGGAATTTATATCCTAATCCTGGCAACTGGCAATCTGATCTGTAATTTGGTACTTGATGCTCTGTTTAACTAATTAATTCTGGTTGCTTCATGTGTAGACGTTCAACTCTGAGCTCATTCTCCCTCCTTATACCGCTCGTCCAGATCATGTTGAACGAGCGCTTAAGACTAGATATTCAGAGGCGATGACTAAGCTTAAGGGAAAAGAACTCGACTTGCTCATTGTAATTTTGCCGGACAACAATGGCTCACTCTATGGTATGACAAGCCTCATCTTTAATTGAAACACCCTAGTAGCTTAGATTTTTGATTGATTACTCGAATGAAGAATTATTTAAGGGACAATTTGTCTTTGTACTGGGGGACTTGAAACGTATCTGTGAGACCGAACTTGGTCTTGTTTCCTAGTGTTGTCTGACGAAGCACGTCTTTAAGATGAGCAAGCAGTACCTGGCCAATGTCGCCCTAAAGATAAATGTGAAGGTCGGTGGGCACAACACTATTCTAGTTGATGCGTTGTCAAGGCGCATACCGCTTGTCAGTGACCGGCCAACTATTATATTTGGTGCTGATGTGACCCATCCTCACCCGGGAGAGGATTCAAGCCCCTCCGTCGCTGCTGTAAGATTTTATTTACTACTCCACTCTATAGTTCACCCTTAGGTGACTCCTAAGCTATTCCAATTATTGACTTCTATTTTATTGTACCCCTTACCCAGGTTGTGGCATCACAAGATTGGCCAGAGGTAACAAAGTATGCTGGTTTGGTGTGTGCTCAAGCCCATCGCCAAGAGTTGATTAAGGATCTGTTTAAAGTATGGCAGGATCCAGTTCGAGGAACTGTGACGGGAGGCATGGTTAAGTATGTGCCTCTGCCTGTTGTGTTTCTCCGTCTTCGTCATTTCAATTTATTTCCTTACGGGGCCTGAATTGCATATTGGGTGTTCATTTTGGCTAATTTTTTGATATTTTCATCTTGGATAATCTTTTGATATTTTCATATACTAGGTTACTTCTTATCTCTTTTCGTAGAGCAACTGGACAGAAGCCTCAGCGTATTATATTTTACAGGTAATTTTGGCGTTCATAATGTAGCTAATTGGCTTATATCTACTGCCTTCTCTAGTTATTCCTGCCTTAGAATAATCTTGTTTGATGTATCAAATTTGCAGTGGGTTACAACTTCGTTATGTTCTTACCACGTGGATCTGATTTGTTGCAGAGGCCTGAGAGGGAATTCTCCAACTTGTACTTTATCTCCTAATATGTGTAATTGACCGGTCTCTGGTATTTATAAGTATCCCAGATTTAAGGTAGTACTTTCTTAATACTATGATTTTTCTCAAGTGTTTCTAATCTGCTCAAAGTTTTCCTCTATTAATTTGTGTTGTTTATACATTTTTGATGCATAAGCTGAAACACCTAAGACTTCACCATATGAATACACTCTGGTGCCACAAGAACCTGCATATGTTGCTCCTGATCATTGCTGCTTTTTAACTCCTGCTGCGTCCAGTATCCCATCTTCGATGGCCTACAACAGAGAATGTTGATGTGTTAAGAAATAAAGCTGCTCCAATGAAGTCAAACCCGATTGGAGCCGCTGCCGATTTTGATGAGGTAACCTTTTACTTTTTATTTGTATTTGTTCAGACTTAAATTAACTTTAACCAGAGAGTGATAGTTAATTATCTTTGTTGGTTGCAGGATGAGAAGCTGAACTTGAGTAGTTGGAAGGAGCAGAGTTAGAGGAACAACTACTACAACCTGCAACACAAACTCTTGCAGCTCCAGCATATGTACTGACCTCTTCTCTTCTACAAATAAATGCAGCTGTTCGGTAGTCAAATATCTACGATGAAAATTTATAGCCGCCAAGCATCAGTAATCAAATATCATTTCAGCATTTATATGTAGTGTGCACCACTTGTGTTGGTAGTTTCTTTTACAACAAATTTTGACTCTACAAATGTGAATGTCTTTGAATTTGACAGCGCGGTGACTGAAGACAAAGACATACATATGTTTACAAGGAAGAAAAACTTTTAGTGGCAGTGGTCATACTTGGTCACATGGATGTAATTGAACTATTATGGAAATGTGCAGACTTGGGTCTCATGATCATCTTAGTATGTTTGCTGTGGTACCTGTATACATTTGTATCGGATACTCATAATTTTTGTGAACTTCAATTGCAGTGGCTATAGATTGAAGATGCGTAGCTGCTGTCGCTTTAGATTCCATTCGCTTCACCAATTCTGCTTCAAATGCAGTAATCTGCGGCATGAGAAGGCTGTTATGTGAGTCATGTTTTTGTGCATGTTAGTCTGCGACATGAGAAAACTGAGAAATAGGTTAGGAACCTAAAGACTGTTATGTTAGTTCTGCATCTGTTAGTGTTATCTTATATGCCCTTTAAGTTCTAAACAGATATTGGATGAGCTTTAAGCCACTGAAAACTTAGAATTCTCATAAATTTCCAGTCCATTGTATTCCCTCAAAACATAGGAATTCTCTGAAGTTGTTCTTGTTGAAAGAATAAGACTAATTATTGTTGTTGAATGCGTGACTGATTTTGGTTGAATGAAAGATTTTTGCACGAAATTATTTTTAAATTCCGGCATATTCCCGGCGGACTGAGCTTCCGGTCAATATTGACCTGGTCAATAATTTTGGCCAGGTCAAGGTTGACCGGCAGTAATTTTTTTGCTGTTACAAAAAAAGTTCGTAACGGCTCTAAGTTGTTACAACAGCTCTGTTGCAAAAAAAAATCGTAACGGCCCTGAGCTGTTACCACGTGGCAAATTCGTAACGGCTCAAGCCTGTTACGAGGGTCGTTACAAAAAAAAAATCGTAACGGCCACAAAGACGTTACAAAAAAAATGTAACACCCACTTTTGCAACAGGCGAGGGCCGTTACAACCCGTTTTAGTATCGGCCTGGTTCTGTTTCTAATCCCAGAATTTGGTGTAGTGATCAAACAAATTTATTACACTAAAGAGCCCAACAAAGTACAACCACAAATGTCGGATTTATATTGCATCATAATGCAGAAACATGAAAGGTTCTAAAAGCGGTCTCTTTCATGATGATCCAAAGGTCACTTGTGGTGAGAAAGAAATTTTTCACCCCAACACAACTTGATTGTGTTGTAAGTGCATCCTCACCAAGGAATGCCCTGCTATGTATGCGGTGAGGGAAGCATGAGAATTGGGGCACACAAATTATGTTCGGTAAGGCTGTAGAATTCGACTGGATTCTTATAAAAAAGTATGTCTATAAATGATAGGGTGTAGAATACATCCTATTTACTATCTATTGTTTATGCTTTCTTTGCTATTTTTCTTGTAAATTATGTATTTTACGCCTGTTTTGAGTTTTGTAGCTACTTTGGAGTCACACAGAGGAAAAGAAGAAGAAATTACTCTATTTGAGCCAAAAGGGAAAAATTGTCATTTCATGGGTGAACACTATCTGGAGCCCAGCCAAGGTTAAGGGGCAACCCAATTTGAAGGAGTACTAAATACGGACCAGCTGAGGATAAGGGGCTGGACACTTGAGGCTAGCCCTTATCAGAAGTGACCACCTATTATAGGCACCCAGTGTGGGGTGGCTGCTGTCCTAATCTGTTGGGCGTTTTAAGTCCTACCCTCATTTAATCTAACCCTAAAATTGAGAGGTATGTCTCTCATTCATCCCGTTTCCCAGAAATTGAGAGAGAAGAGCAGCGACTGCTGCTGAGTGAAATCGAGAAGAATTAAAAGAGAAGAAATCAGATATTGAATAAGGGTTCCTTTCAGTTCTTCCCCAAAAGTGGAATTAGGGTTCGTGCAATTGAAGGTCGAGAACAGGGAAGAATTTGGCAAGACCTGATGCTGCAAGTTAGGGTTTGCTGAAATTGAAAACCAGATGAAGATGATTTGAATCTGCTGCTTCCATGGTGATTCGAGAAGCAGTTATGAAGTGATTTAGGGTTTGGTGTCTCAGAAACTGCAGATGGAAAACACTCAGGGAAATGGAGATGAAGAAATTGATGAACATGATAATGATGAGATCGAGAAATTAAAGAGCTGTGGATTATGGGAAGAGCTGAGATGGTTGCCGCCGTGAATTAAATGGGTTTTTCGGGTTGAATTTGGAAGAGAATAAGCGAATCGGTAATGGAGTGTTGGTGGTGCTGCTAACAACACAGAGAGGAAGAGATTAAATGGGTTTTGTGGTCGGAGATGTTATTGATACTGGGTCAGTGGCAGAAAGGGGTTACAATTTGAGATGGGTTTCGACTGATTCAAAGAATGGGAGTCAGCTGATGATGGAAGTGAATTAGGGTTCCGTGGATGAAGCAAATCGATAGCTCGTTCCTGCTGCTATGGGTCTGTGAATCGATGAACAAATCAAAGAGACGGGATTTGATGGTGGAATTGCAGCCAGATTGGAACCAGGATTGAGATGAATAAACACTGCAAGAATGAAGCTCTATTACACACAATGGTTTAATGAAAATGTTAGATGTATGTGTAGGTTCTTAGCAGGGGAAGACTGAAGAAAATTGAGGCCTGAACTTGGCCGGGAAGTCCTATAAACAAACAGAACTCGGCCGGACTCTGGTTCTGGCGAGTCAACTCATCGATTCAGATGACCGATCCAGATGCCGATCCAACTCACCCCAGTTAGACGAGTCAGCCGATCAAGACACTAACTCAAGCTGACTCGGTGGCTGACTCTCCTTCCCTTGACCCGGTTGACTGAAGGTTGACCCGTTTGACCTTTATCTCTAACGGTGGACTGACGGAATATTCCGTCGAATATACCAGTGACGGTGAAATTTTCAGGTGGCCGACGGTGATGGATTCCGTTCAAATTCCGGCCATAATACCAGTTTTCCGGCGACCAAAAATTCCAGAAATTTCTGTGGATTTCTCTCATGGATGTGAAGACTTGGACTTGGAATTGGATGGAGAATTTGGGCTCAAATTTGGAAAGAGAAGATGGAAGATGAGAAAGACTTGAATTTGGAAATTGAATTGCTAAAGGAAAAGGATTCTATTCCTTGGAAGATTTGGAGAATATTGAAGCCTAAAAATAGAGAAGTTTTCTATATCTTTTACACACACCTTTTACACACACAACACTTTTCTTTTCTTATTCTTTGTGTGAACTCTTTAGCATGAGTAGCTAATTTTATTATTGATTGAGGATGAATTCCTAGTTCTTAATACATGATTTGAGTTTTGTTTCAATTCTATCTTGAAGTTTTTCACATGATTATCGTTTGTTTTTACTAATAGGAATGTTTATTCATTCATGATTGATTGATAGATTGTTTAGAGTGCACGCTAAATTGATTTGTTAGTTTAATCTAAATCTAGTATAAGTTAGGGAATAAGTAATCGTTCTCGACACTTTACGCAAGTAGAAAACACGAGACCTTGCGGAGGGATTCCGTGGAGCGATTGTGTGTAAAAACAACGCTAGAAAGTGGACCAAGCGAACCGAGTTTAACTACTAGTACTAAACCTAAATTCATAGATCTTAATGCATTCAGGGAATTGCATCTTGTAAGCGAACCTCAAGGTGGTTCTTTTGAATAGAATCTGATAACTAAGCGGACTTGTTACTCACTGAAATAAGGGATTTTGGAGCTAGCTAAGCGAACCTGCTATCCTACGGTTGGTGATAATCTGTGACTAATAACATGTGGATGAAAAACATAACTTTAATCATTGTTTTGCAACAAAGAAGGATTCCTTGATCTTGTCTCTCTTATTGCTTTCAACTTTATCTTTTAATTGCTTTGTTTATTTTCTTTTGCTTTTTACACCCCCTTTCGTGACAATTTTTACAACTAGAATCTCTTGCTCCTCGTGGGAACGAACTTGACTTCCATTATATTATTTTTAATTGAGTGGAAATATTAATTAATTTGATTGCACCTACGACACGCATCAAATTTTGGCGCCGCTGCCGGGGAGCAACGGATGATTTTAGTTGTTTTTATTTTTCTTTTTGCTTTATTCTTGCTTTGTTAGATTCTATATCGTATCTAACTTAGTTTTTGAGAATCTTATTTCAGGTACCAGTTTTCCATGTATGGTGGACAAGAGCAAGCATATTACAACAATCAATACGGTTTTCAACCTCAACATTATGGCAACTTCCAACCATCCTTAGGATACAATCAAAACCAATCTTTTGGCTATGATCAATTTCCTACAGAACCTTATGGATATTCTCATACATATCAACAACCTTATGACGGGTATGTAAGTGGACAATCACAAGGATGGGAGGATAGTTTTGTTTATCATCAGAAATTCTCTAGTTTTGCAGATAAGATGTCTGCCATGATTGGGGATCTTCAACAAAAGTTGCAAGAATCACTACAAGACCAGCAACCCTATGTTTGGGAGGAACCACGTCGAGACGGCATTGCTAAAGAACGAAGAGACATGGATCAATATAAGGAGGATAGGGATAAAGAAGAATTTTGCTATCAAAGCAATAACTATTCTAATGTGCCTATGGTGTGTAGTGAATATTTGATCGACGATTATGTTGAAAAAGGCCAACCATTGGAGACTTTTGAAGACGCTAGTGTAGCTTACTCGAGCCTTGATCTTAGTAATGATCAAACACCTATTCAAAAGGTAGAGCTTGAGGAAGATGCAATTAGTTCTTGGCAAAAATTCCTTAGGGAAAGATATGAGTCCGCGGAAGTGTATGAGCGTTGCAACAATGAGGAAGTTATTCCAACTCGGATCATAATAACGATCCTTCGCCTATTCAAAAGGATGGGATTGGGTGTGACTTACCTATTGTTATAAACGGTGTAACACCCTCACAAGAAGATCTTACAATCTATACCGACGAGAATCATTTTAGTGAATGGCCCGATTCCGATGATGAGAATGTTGAAGAGATGATGCTAGAGGATGAAACCAAATTGATTGATTTTGTGGAAGACCCAATTGAACTTGCCAAAGATTATAATGATGCCGAGACTTTGGTTAAGGTAGAAAATAACGACGATTGGTTGCAAGATTCGATAGAGGACCACGATATACAAGAGGTAAGTAATTCATATGAATTCTCTAAGGATGAAGAGGATTTCGCAAAACAAGAGATTGTGCAAGGTTTGTCTAAACCTTTGCATATTGATTCTTCTCCTTTACCTCTTATTGGTTTGAATGTATGTGCTTCGAAAGTATTTTTGGATGATTTTGTTTCTAAATATCCACCATTGGAAACACTTGATGCTAACACTATGCAGGTTTGCCAAGAAGAATACATGGAAGTTCCCAAATTCTATGTTCTTTATACACTTCCGAGTGTGGACGAGAATAAGTGTGGGGGAAATTTCTATCGAGCGATAACATCATTATTATTTTCTTGTGCTAACATTTGTATGGAGTTATTTTTTGCAAAACAGGTATTATGGGTGGATCCTCAAATTTTCAGATTGTTAGTATATGGGGAATGAATCATGCAAGAGCTAAGTCGGGCCGTCGACTTTAAAACAAGCGCTTCATGGGAGGCAACCCATAGGTTTTGTATTTCTTATCGTTTTGCTTTTTGTTATTTCTTTTTCTTGTTCCATATCATGTTAAAATTTCCCACCTTGACTTTACTAGGACGATTCAATTACATTGAGGACAATGTAAGGTTTAAGTGTGGGGGAGTGGTTAAGCATGTATTTTTTTTAAAAAAAAAAAAATTACAAAAAAATTAAAAAATTAAAAAAAAAAAAAGTTTTACATAAAACTTCAACTTTTAGAGATTTTAGAGTCCCTAGCATACTTCTAGGTATGTTTACATAGAGATTTTGACCGACATAATTGAACTTGGAAGTGTTAGGGAACTACATTCGGATTTCTTGCTTGTTAGAGTGTTAAATAATGGATTTAATCATGCCGGTGATGCGAATTTGGTGCAGGGAGAAATGCATTATTAGAGTTTCTGATCAATCATTAGTGGAGACTACCCGTATTCATATCATGTGAGGCACCGACCAGAAATTTTCCATCTACTAAAGAGCTTCTTTTGAGTGTGTGTCACCGTACGTTAATTCCGGGTAGAATGGTGAGCTACCCAACCTCCCACCAATATAAGCACTACTCTTTGATCTCTCATGAGGGTGACGTCTATAGATGAAAGCTTCCTTCTTGTAGTTCGATTTGCAGTTAGCACCATTCTCTCTCTCGACAACAACGGATCCATAGAAACACTCTCATCATCAACAAGGAGCGACATCAAAATCTACAAGGAAAATTGAAAAAGTTCACGGTTTACAAGCAACGGAACGAGAAAAAGAGCAAATTTCAAATTCAAGTGAAGCAACATACAAAGGGCATATTTTTACATATATGTTGAGGACTTACAATATAATGAGGTAATTCTATATCCAAGTATAAAGACTTATTCACAAGAGCGAAGAAAATCAAAAGGTGAGAATTGTTGAAGTTTATGATTTTGAGGCGATACAAGTTGTGAAGAATCAAGCGGTAAAATACTTCTTCCACGGTCAATGGTTTATTTTGTATTTAATTTCTCTTGTTTCAAAAAAAAAAAAAAAAAAAAAAAAAAAAAAATTGTTTTGTTAATAAGCCGTGGGGAAGGAAAATTTATAAGAAAGTTTCAAGCGACAAGGATTTAAGGTAAAAAGAGTTATAAATTGTTAAGGATTTATGAAATTCGAGAGTTTATCACCAATAGTTGAAACCGAAGACGAAGACCAAGGAGATCAAGACAATGAGCGGAAGACGTTTCTATTGGATGCCGTGAGAGTGGTGTTATCATAATTGGCGATCGGATGTGAAGGTGAGTAAGTAATCTCATCCTCAATAATAGTGGTTGATTTCCTTTCTTAGAGATCGTCAGAAAAATGGTTTTTCAAAATATTAAAAGATGTGGGTTTTTCAAAATATTTCGGAAGTTTTTCTTCCCACCATTCAACGTGTTGCAGGAATTCTCTCTTCATTCCTATCTGCACACATGTGAGAACCATAAAAAGCCGTCTTTTTGAGTGCAATTATCATAAAATCCTTTTTGGTGAGGCAGAAGTCGAGGCGAAATGCTTATTGATCGTTTCTCAAACACGCGTTCTCTCATTATGGTGTGATTATTTCTCACTCAACATTTAAGAATGATAATATGTTCTTTAGTATTTCTAACTTCTTATTACTAGAATGCAGAAACTCTATGTCCTCATAGCTCTTTGGATGCTTAGGACGCTTAAACGCTTTGAAGTTGTGAGTTTTTAGTTTGATTTGCTCGAGGACTAGCAAAGTCTAAGTGTGGGGGAATTTGATAGGGTGTAGAATACATCCTATTTACTATCTATTGTTTATGCTTTCTTTGCTATTTTTCTTGTAAATTATGTATTTTACGCCTGTTTTGAGTTTTGTAGCTACTTTGGAGTCACACGGAGGAAAAGAAGAAGAAATTACTCTATTTGAGCCAAAAGGGAAAAATTGTCATTTCATGGGTGAACACTATCTGGAGCCCAGCCAAGGTTAAGGGGCAACCCAATTTGAAGGAGTACTAAATACGGACCAGCTGAGGATAAGGGGCTGGACACTTGAGGCTAGCCCTTATCAGAAGTGACCACCTATTATAGGCACCCAGTGTGGGGTGGCTGCTGTCCTAATCTGTTGGGCGTTTTAAGTCCTACCCTCATTTAATCTAACCCTAAAATTGAGAGGTATGTCTCTCATTCATCCCGTTCCTAAGAAATTGAGAGAGAAGAGCAGCGACTGCTGCTGAGTGAAATCGAGAAGAATTAAAAGAGAAGAAATCAGATATTGAATAAGGGTTCCTTTCAGTTCTTCCCCAAAAGTGGAATTAGGGTTCGTGCAATTGAAGGTCGAGAACAGGGAAGAATTTGGCAAGACCTGATGCTGCAAGTTAGGGTTTGCTGAAATTGAAAACCAGATGAAGATGATTTGAATCTGCTGCTTCCATGGTGATTCGAGAAGCAGTTATGAAGTGATTTAGGGTTTGCTGTCTCAGAAACTGCAGATGGAAAACACTCAGGGAAATGGAGATGAAGAAATTGATGAACATGGTAATGATGGGATCGAGAAATTAAAGAGCTGTAGATTATGGGAAGAGCTGAGATGGTTGCCGCCGTGAATTAAATGGGTTTTTCGGGTTGAATTTGGAAGAGAATGAGCGAATCGGTAATGGAGTGTTGGTGGTGCTGCTAACAACACAGAGAGGAAGAGATTAAATGGGTTTTGTGGCCGGAGATGTTATTGATATTGGGTCAGTGGCAGAAAGGAGTTACAATTTGAGATGGGTTTCGACTGATTCAAAGAATGGGAGTCAGCTGATGATGGAAGTGAATTAGGGTTCTGTGGATGAAGCAAATCGAGAGCTCGTTCCTGCTGCTATGGGTCTGTGAATCGATGAACAAATCAAAGAGACGGGATTTGATGGTGGAATTGTAGCCAGATTGGAACCAGGATTGAGATGAATAAACACTGCAAGAATGAAGCTCTATTACACATAATGGTTTAATGAAAATGTTAGATGTATGTGTAGGTTCTTAGCAGGGGAAGACTGAAGAAAATTGAGGCCTGAACTTGGCCGGGAAGTCCTATAAACAAACGAACTCGGTAGGACTGCGGTTGCAGCGAGTCAACTCATCGATTCAGATGACCGATCCAGAAGCCGATCCAACTCACCCCAGTTAGACGAGTCAGCCGATCAAGACACTAACTCAAGCTGACTCGGTGGCTGACTCTCCTTCCCTTGACCCGGTTGACTGACGGTTGACCCGTTTGACCGTTATCTCTAACGGTGGACCGACGGAATATTCCGTCGAATATACCAGTGACGGTGAAATTTTCAGGTGGCCGGCGATGACGGATTCCGGTCAAATTCCGGCCATAATACCAGTTTTCCGGCGACCAAAAATTCCAGAAATTTCTGTGGATTTCTCTCATGGGTGTGAAGACTTGGACTTGGAATTGGATGGAGAATTTGGGCTCAAATTTGGAAAGAGAAGATGGAAGATGAGAAAGACTTGAATTTGGAAATTGAATTGCTAAAGGAAAAGGATTCTATTCCTTGGAAGATTTGGAGAATATTGAAGCCTATAAATAGAGAAGTTTTCTATATCTTTTACACACACAACACTTTTCTTTTCTTATTCTTTGTGTGAACTCTTTAGCATGAGTAGCTAATTTTATTATTGATTGATGATGAATTCCTAGTTCTTAATACATGATTTGAGTTTTTTTTCAATTCTATCTTGAAGTTTTTCACATGATTATCGTTTGTTTTTACTAATAGGAATGTTTATTCATTCATGATTGATTGATAGATTGTTTAGAGTGCACGCTAAATTGATTTGTTAGTTTAATCTAAATCTAGTATAAGTTAGGGAATAAGTAATCGTTCTCGACACTTTACGCGAGTAGAAAACACGAGACCTTGCGGAGGGATTCCGTGGAGCGATTGTGTGTAAAAACAACGCTAGAAAGTGGACCAAGCGAACCGAGTTTAACTACTAGTACTAAACCTAAATTCATAGATCTTAATGCATTCGGGGAATTACATCTTGTAAGCGAACCTCAAGGTGGTTCTTTTGAATAGAATCTGATAACTAAGCGGACTTGTTACTCAGTGAAATAAGGGATTTTGGGGCTAGCTAAGCGAACCTGCTATCCTACGGTTGGTGATAATCTGTGACTAATAACATGTGGATGAAAAACATAACTTTAATCATTGTTTTGCAACAAAGAAGGATTCCTTGATCTTGTATCTCTTATTGCTTTCAACTTTATCTTTTAAATGCTTTGTTTATTTTCTTTTGCTTTTTACACCCCCCTTTCGTGACAATTTTTACAACTAGAATCTCTTGCTCCTCGTGGGAACGAACTTGACTTCCATTATATTATTTTTAATTGAGTGGAAATATTAATTAATTTGATTGCACCTACGACACGCATCAATAAACCTGAGCAAGATTTGTGTTTTTGCTTAGGGTACTTATAATGATCCATGTACCTTGCTTATTGTTCATTTCTACCTAACTTGATCTGTGTTTAAGGTTCTTAAACGTTTAGGTGTGAAAATAGTAGTTCGGGATGTTTGGACTTCATGGTACACCAACCAGGTTTGCATAACATCATTTAAAATCAAAATCCAGGGGTTTAAGTAAGCATACCCGTTTACATACTCCCCCAGGTCATGAAAATTCGTTTGCAAACCGGCATGCATACTTAACGTCGATATTCGGTAAACTTGTTTTGGCCGTAACTTATTCGTCCGAACTCGGAATGACCTCATTCTTTTTGCATTCTCTTCCTCTTTAAATTCTCTTCAAAATAGAGTTGAGAATTTATAAATTTGGATGAGTTAAGATTGGTATTTGTCCTGTCTCTTGTTTTTGATTGTTTAGCTCCGTTTCGTCGCACTTGTTCCACTTCTCTTGGACTTGGGCGCTTGGATTCTTGGAGTAATACTCTTATAAGCTCATTTATAGATTTTACAAGAATGTTGTTGGTGAATCACGAAGAAGGAAGTTCAATAATGGGCTGTAGTACGCATTGCTATGGGATTCTTTAATGTTCACAATCATCTTATGTGAACTATGTTGCATGGTCGTTAATGACTTTGTATGTTCTTCTTTTTTAATAAAATATTTTTATACGCCTTTGGTAACTATTCTTGGTGTAAATCCGGGCGAAAAAGATTGATTCTACCCTCTAAGGACAAATCATCTCATATGTGCATTACGAGTTTGTCTTGATGCCTAGGAAACTTCTTATGAGAATTTATTCTTGTTTTTGAGAAGGATTACTAGAGTTTGGAATATCCATTATTGTGATTACACATAGCTTTAATGGTTTAAATTCTAAAATTGTTTGGAAGATGATTTTTGTAGTATTAATCTTTATGGTTTTATATATTGCAATTTGTTATGGGATATGTGTGTTTGCGTCTGTGAACTACGATTGTACCATACCTTGTCAAAAGTTAAGTCTTTCATATGTCGATATGCATGTATTGATAAAAGAATGAATGAACTTTTGACATTGCAAAAGTTAAAACCTTTTATGTCATTATTTAATGGAAGAAAGGATAAAACTTTTGTTTATGAGGATTATGTCTATTGTATGTCACTGTGCAAATAGTGATGGAAAATAGAATGAATCCTTGTCTATTCCGCAGTATTGATCTTCCCCGATCCATATTTTTATGTATATTATGTGCGGCGGCCGTAAGTTCTCTTATGTTGAGCATTTCCGATTAAATTAATCATGGGTTTTTTTGTGGTTAATTTGGTTGAGTATTTTTAGATTCAAATTCATATTCTTATGTGATTTGTTATGTCCAAAAAAATCCTTCTTTTCTTGTGAAAGTAAGGTCTCTCTTGTTGTTCTTTCGGGAATGACATTTTATGGGGGAGAGTTCTTAATTGAACTTGTGCTTAATTGCCAAATCTTTGTGGGGAGTACGGCTGTGGAATATTATAAGGGTTATCTTGTATCTTTATAAACTCCTTGATGAAAGCATTTAGCTTCAGCTATATGATTGCATCTAAAAAGTTGATATGTGCTTGCTTTTGGTCATGAAATGTCTCTATGGAAATTTCATTAGTATCCCACTAGTTTCCGTACCTTTGCCAATTTTATTGACAAAAAGAGGGAGAATTAATGTGTAGTTCACACTACAAATACATATGGTTTTCGGATCATTATGTAAGGGGGAGTGGTTTCCATGTGAGATGGAGTATTGACTAAGGGGAAGTGATACATATCACCATAGTATTGTTGTCGAAGTTGTGATGCAATTAAACTTTGATGCTGTGTAATAATACCATGACACTGTGCAACAATGATTGAGAACTCTTGTTTTCTCATTGTTATGGCTACGGAATTTCAACAACGATGACACTAAACTTACAACCTTTGGAATCATTGGAGTACATTGGAGATTCTGCATCGTGATTGTATTTTTTGATTCTAAAATTTGAATGTATAACAAGTTAGTTAAGTATGAGATATCTCTCAACTCAACCCGTCTGCCATTTCGCTACACATGGTCCTCCATCTTAACACAATATCTTAAACCTCGCCAATCCTTTGGGTCGCCAAGAGTTGTTACTTATGTATGCTAGTGAATGGGCTTGTAAATGATTGAATGATGTGATTGTGTTCCTTGGCAGACCTTCAAACCATTTTAGTGCTTCTCCTATTAAGCTTGACGCGAAATATTTGCATAATATAGCATCATGATTCTCCCAAGCTTTAATATGTTGTATCGATTGTTCCATCAAAGATGTTGGTTAAAAGATTGCACTTAGGAACTGGCTTCGCCCAGGTTGTCTCCTTCCTCCTTCCTTCATTATTCAAGAATCCTCTCATTTCCAGCTAGTTCTCTTAAGATTTGTTCATTTGCCTGAATTTGTTTCTACCGGGTCTTTTTAGCTCGCTTCTCCTTCTTCGCTCGTGCCTATTTTGGCTCATTATTTTCCCTCTCCTTTCCTCGCGACGCTCTTCTTCGTCTCCCTTTCGTTAATTCGCACGCCATTGCACCCTCATATTCTTCATTAATATTTCTATTAGTACGATTGTTCCTCCCCTCTTCTCGCGGTTATCATGGTTATTTTGCGGGATTGCCTCCTCCATCTCTTGATTTTCCATTTCTTCTCTTAGCCTTTCTCTCTCGCGAGCTAATGCGCTTGTTCAATGTAGTGTCTCTCAATGTCATCCTCGATCTCTCTTTCTTCTCAAAAGATTATTCTTCCTTGCACTGGGTCAGAGTTGCATGTTTCCTTGAGAATTAGATGAGGTGATCTTCTATTTCTCCTCTCTCTCGCCATGTTCAGCGTTTGGACTACATTGGTAAAATACAATCTAGACCTTGATCTCACGCTACTTCTAGATCTCCTACTTTGCAACCTCATATTTTCCATCCTCAATTCATGATTTTGTCTTGTCAAAGTCTCTCTTGCATTGTTTGTCTCATCTCTCTGTGAGAATTCATTTCTCCATTCATCCCTTGCTCTCCTTGTCCATTGTTCACTAAAGAATCGGATCTCCAAGTATGCACACTTACTCTATCATAACTCCATACCGCGTTTGTCGGGAGATACGGCTGATTTTGATCTTCTGTCATTTCTCATATTCATCCTTGAAGATTCTCTGTTTCATTCCTCCTTTCCTCAAAGAATCACCATGTTCTTCTTCTAGCCATCTTTCTTTTCAATGAATTGAGTTGTTAATCCAAATTCTTTCAATTTCTTCGTTAATCACTGCTCGTCCCCTGTTTTGTATGTAAACATTGAGAAATGTTTATTGATTAATTTCATGAGTTCTACACAAGAAAAGTAGTAATAATAAACTTTTCTCTCTCCTAATGACTTGCCTAACAATTCTAAAAGATCTCTCCCTACAAAGACTCACTCGACAATGATTGAGAACTCTTGTTTTCTCATTGTTATGGCTACGGAATTTCAACAACGATGACACTAAACTTACAACCTTTGGAATCATTGGAGTACTTGGAAGTGACGAAGATTTCGAGTAATGTTGAAGAACCAAGAAGATCAGGCATGTGGAAGAGAAGCTACAAAAGTTTATATTTATTTTTGTATTCCATATGTACTGATAGTTTTGTCACTAAAATTGACAAAGGGGGAGATTGTTAGAGAACAGCTCGGTCGAACTCGCATGCGTTGCTATCTCAAGCATGTTTGTCAATGTTAGTGATCAAAACTATAAGTCTTAATTTCTAGTCTACTTATAGCTAAGTTTCGTACTATGATAGAAAGTGTAGTTGAGCTCTAGACTCCATGGCGATCATCATACAAAGACGAAGAACTACTCAAGGAACTGGTGGAACTTTATCGACTAAAAAGTATGTGGAGACTTGAACTTATCTATCACTCAAAAGTCTATCTACTCTATCTCCTATCTTCAGACAAACGTCGTATTGCTATATAGACTTTGATTATACATATTTGCTATTTCGAGCCGAGTTTATCTCGCTTATCTATTTCTCGAAATATGTGTTGGTAAGATTTCGCTTTGGCCAAGTTCATCTTTACTAGTGACGAAAGTCATATTAAGTTTCAATTACTTGAAAATTGCTTTGACAAAAAATGGTTTGTGAAATGGACACCTTTATCATCTAAATTACTTGAAAATTGCTTTGACAAAAAATGGTTTCAAGTTCATTAGAAACTTTTGTTTGGCATCTTTATCATCTACTACCTCAGGACCATCATTAGAAACTTGAATCAACAAACAACATCAAAGTGTTAGTACATTTAAAGAAATGGACAACAAATTGTAAACACTAAAGGGTTAATACTTTCATACCTTCTTCATTGTCTTCTTCACTGCTGCTCGAATCAGTGCTTTCATCTCCAACTTTATATGTCTGGACAATTTTTTAATAATCAATATCATTCTCTTCATCACTGTCAAAAATTGGTGGAGAATTTGGATCTTCAGTGGGATGACATTCATCTAAAGTAGAGTTCTCTAGCACCACATTGTCCTCCTCATCATCAGTGTTGTCCCCTGCATCATTTTTGTTCACTGCATCATTCTTGTTCACTGCATCAACCCAGTAATCATGATCAAAGTTATCAATCACCTGAAATTGTACACTGCTAAAACTAACAACACTGGCTTGACTAAGGCTAGAATAACCCTAAGATTCCACTTCATTTAACAGATCCACAAACAATTTCCTAGATACTCCTCCATTTTAGGTTTCCTTCTTTGATTGAGCTTGCAACTTGACATAAGATAGCAGCAAGCATGCATGCCTTTGGGGTTCAATCAGAAGTTGATAGATACTTTACACGTGAAAGGATCAGAGAAAGTTACGCACAACTGCAACTTGACAACACTTCTGCTAAAACCATATTCATTTTCTTGTCGATTATGAATTTTCAAGACTTTTCAGTGTGGGATTTGAAATACAGAAACTCCTCTCATCAATCCAATTGCAGAATCCGATTATCAGATCTTCAGGGACATCACATTTGGAAAAGAAATGCTCATTCCAGCAACCATTGGTAAATTTAACTCCATAAAGGTGAAGGCGCTCCAGTCTTGGAAAAAAGAGATATCTTTAGGAAAGCAAAATGTTAGGGGTTATTTCCGAGGTCAACAACATGAATGATGCACAATTACAAAGAGACCATGGAATAGAGAATGGTTTTTCTTGATCTAAGAATAGACTGAGCTCTTGAACCTTAAGTCTTGATAAATTAGAGAAATAGAGATCCATGAATTAACCCGAGATTCATTCGAGTGTTTATTCCAGAGACAATTACTGTTTATTCGACATATCATGACGACGCAGCGCTCCATCCAGAAATGCATGAAAGAATATAATGGTTTTCAAAGAAGCGGGAAACCAGTGTTTAAAATCGAGAGTGGGGATAGAGGTCCAAATGTAATGTGCTAGTAGGCACGACACACTTGCAAGGAGGGCAATGATACGGTGAAGAAGTGAGTCAGGTTAGTCGCTGATGAAATCTTTTGCCCACAGTCATGCTGTCCTGCCCCTTCAACAACTTATGTTTATTAAAATCCAAGATTGCAACGTTTCTGCTAAAGAAGAAGATAAGCACAGTGAAAAGCTTATCAACATATCTCCAAAATTCATTTCACTGCCATCATCAGCATGGACATATATATACTGCGAATTTAGTCGTGTTTTGAGGCTGATAAATCTCCCAAAATCGCCCAACCACGTATAAAAGATCATGCACAGTACATAATTTGAGGGTGATATAAAAGATCACGCAAACATAATTTGGCTGATTGATAGAACATAATTTAGTCGGTGAAGTATTTCATCTCAAAATAAGGCATTAAGAGAGAAAAGAGCAGGTCACGGGACAGGCTGAGTTGCCCAAATAAATTGTTTTGATGATACGTCGAAAAGAGCAGTATGAGTTTTAGTAATGAATCATGTAATGTAAAAGGTTATATGCTAAATGACTATTGAGATTAAGAGTACTAGCTTATATGCTAAATGGCTATTATCACACGGTCTGTCATGCTAAACATGTTAAAGTCAAACATATGCACAAAACGAAGACGAACTCGATAATGGTCAAACATGTAGTAATAATGGTCATGTTCTTCTTTGAAACTTCCGTGCGCTCATGTGCACAATTTTGGATTAAAAGTCTTAGTTACACTGAAGATCAAAATAATTCAAAAGACAGCAAACAAAATAATTATTACACTGAAGATCCCAACAAAGTACAACCACATATGTCGGATTTGTATTGCATCATAGTGCAGAAATTTAAAAACAAAAAGGGAATGAAATTCCATTAGTGAACATACTCCCTCCGTCCCTATTATATAGGCGGAATATTGGATTTTTCTAGTCCCACTAAATAGGCGGAATTCTAATTCCAAGAAGACTTTTGACATATCTGCCCTTATTTATGTTGTATGAGAAATTGTAGTGAGAATAAGACAAAGGGTAAAAACAGAAAAAAAACATGAAAATTTATGAAAACCAAAAAATTTCTTAAATGAAGAGATTTCACCTTCTCCGCCTATATATTAGGGACGGAGGGAGTATATCGGCAACCTATGAAAATTGCATTTGGCTGTGATTTGCGGAAATAAACATAATTGAAACTCACAATAAAAATCAAATAACAGTTTGGTGAATGAGGGGATGTCAGGTACATACGTTACAAACGATGTAACACTGAATGAATGTTGTTCGCTAGGAACATATATAGTGATTTTAGAGGGACAGTAGAAAAATCTTTGAGATAACCACTAAGATTTTTAGTAATAAGGAGCGACGTAAGCTGGTGGTGGTGGAGATGGGTATGCATATTTAGGAGTATACTTTGGTGCTTCGTATTTCGGAGCGACGTATTTAGGGGTGTACTTTGGTGCTTCGTATTTGGGAGCGACGTATGCTGGTGGTGGTGGAGATGCGTAGACATATTTAGGGGTGTACTTTGGTGCTTCGTACTTGGGAGCGACGTAAGCCGGTGGTGGTGGAGATGCGTAGACGTATTTAGGGGTGTACTTTGGTGCTTCGTATTTGGGAGCGACGTATGCTGGTGGTGGTGGAGATGCGTAGACGTATTTAGGGGTGTACTTTGGTGCTTCGTACTTGGGAGCGACGTAAGCCGGTGGTGGTGGAGATGCGTAGACGTATTTAGGGGTGTACTTTGGTGCTTCGTACTTGGGAGCGACGTAAGCCGGTGGTGGTGGAGATGCGTAGACGTACTTAGGGGTGTACTTTGGTGCTTCGTACTTGGGAGCGACGTAAGCCGGTGGAGGTGGAGATGCGTAGACGTACTTAGGGGTGTACACAGGGGCTTCGTACTTGGGAGCGACGTAAGCCGGTGGTGGTGGAGATGCGTAGACGTACTTAGGGGTGTACTTTGGTGCCTCGTACTTGGGAGCAACGTAAGCCGGTGGTGGTGGAGATGCGTAGACGTACTTAGGGGTGTACTTTGGTGCTTCGTACTTGGGAGCGACATAAGCCGGTGGTGGTGGAGATGCGTAGACGTATTTTGGGGTGTATACTGGTGCTTCGTACTTGGGAGCGACGTAAGCCGGTGGTGGGGGTGATGCGTAGACGTATTTAGGGGTGTACTTTGGTGCCTCGTATTTGGGTGCTTCGTATTTAGGAGTATATTTTGGTGCTTCGTACTTGGGTGCTTCATACTTAGGAGTATATTTTGGTGATTCGTATTTAGGAGTATACTTTGGTGCTTCGTATTTGGGGGCGACGTAAGCCGGTGGTGGTGGTGAAGCGTAAACGTATTTAGGAGTATACTTTGGTGCTTCGTACTTGGGAGCGACGTAAGCCGGTGGTGGTGGAGATGCGTAGACGTATTTTGGAGCTTCGTATTTTGGAAGATATGCTTCTACAGTAACCTCTACAACTGGTTTCTTGTATGGAGTTTCCTTGTAGTTGGGCGTATAAGACTCGTATTCAGCTAGTGCAACATTGATTAGAACAAATAAGGTTAAAGCCTGAACCAGACATGCTGAGATCCTTGCCATGTTGATTGATAGGTGAAGGCAAGGAAGAAAGAAAGAATACCTAACAAGTTGTTGTTTGTAGAGATTATGATGAAGAGAGAGGCTTCTGAACCCAGTTATATAGTGCTAACACTTGAATACATTTTCTTCTCTTAATACACTTGGGAGGTACGTTAGTTGTGTACCACTAACTCAATTTTAACACAAGTCAAGGCACACACGATCTTTGAGTGATCAATGATTGAATATGGACGCATTCTTGTACGCGGTGGGATGTTTGTCAACTATATATAGATCGTGCAGACTTGCAAATATTGTAGTGTCTTTTAGTGGTCATGCATCTTCTGTTTTTGTTGCGTAATTTAACTCGCCAGAACAAATTGATGGAAGAAAAGGATTTGTAAGTTTTGTTGGTGGGAGAAACACCAAAATGTTTTAAAATTTATCAAGCCTTAAAATTTGTAAGAATTTGGATTAAAAAAATCTTTTTTCTAAGAAAATTTTAAACTTGTATACATGATAATCAAACAACCCTATTACATGATGTGTATAGACACCACTGTGATTAAGCATCACCAAGGTGGGTAACCAGAAAAATACAGAATTTGGAATGGACAACATAAATGACGCAGGAAAAGTGGCTAATTTATTACTTTTATCTATTACTATTATAAAGGGAACTCCCCTGGCCACTGTTCATGTACAGTGAATGAAGCTTCAAATTTTGAAAATCCAAATTTTCCCATTGTTTTACAACTGCATCAAATATCTAAAATCAAACAAGGCTAAAAAGGTAAAAATGAAAAATAACAAATCAGGAGAGAATAAAGAGCAGAGAGAGTGTGGGTCAGGTGCGCAACGGCCCCAAGAGTGTGCAAAAACAAAGCATGTGCGAAGCGTGTGCCAATTTCTAGTGATGAGAATACAGACACAATTGAATTGAGTGGAAATTGTATAAATAGCCCTACTATCTATGGGCTTTCACAAAAACCCTTATCCACTATATTAATACCCCTAATCCAAAAATAAGGAAATTCAATTAATGGTACTTTCCTTTAATACCCCTCCCATACTTCTTCTTTATCTATCGATGCTTCTCAAAAACATTAAAACTCAGTTTATCTCCACCGCAACCATCTCCGTCGCCACCATCTCTGTGTTCCATCATCACGAAAAATCCACCAAACCAAACTCCACCACAATCATCTCCAACACCACCTCCTACTCCACTGGATCTAAAGATTCCATAATCAGCTCCATCATTACTTACAAAAACTTAAATCTGGTGATGGATGAATGAGAAAATAATCTTCAAAACCTAATTTTGAGAATTAGATCATTAGATTCGTTTTATTTCAATCAATCCGGCTCGAATTACCTAAAATCGATGATAACAATGTTAGTTCTCAAAGAACCGGATGTATTAATTGGGAAGAGATCGAAAATCGTCATCAGTAATTGGATCTGTAGATTCAATCATCAAAACGAATTAATAGGTAAGTTTTATCTCTGATTTTCATTTTGTTTAGTGTCTATTATTAATCTTTTCAAAATGTAGAGAAGACGAATTAAAAAGATAAATCTAAGATATACGGAAAATAATTATTTTGGTTAATTTGTTGATTTACACATAGATTTTTGCAATTTGTGCTTAACAATCTCTATGTTTTAGTGGTGGTTGCTGGGAGTTGGCGGTGGTGGTGGTGGTGATTACTTCCTGCTTCCAAAGAAAAAACGTATACAAATGATGGTGTTAGTGGTGATTTTATGAGTTGGGTATGTCACTACAGTTTATTATCTATTATTTCTCTCTACTCTGTTAACTGTTGGGCATGGTGATTTGCTCCTTAGTCTACCCTAGAAGTGATATTTAATTAGAAGAAGATGATGGTGGTGGAGGAAGATACCAGATCTACAATGATGGTGGTGGCGGCAGCGATGAAGGAGGTATGTATTTCAATCTATCAATTGATTATCTTCTTTCTCTAGTTTGAGTTTCTGCTGGTGGTGGTAGTATGTAGATAAAATCAGTCATGAATATTGTGTTGGTTCAGGTTCGAATGATGAAATAAAATCAGTCTTGAAGATAGTGGTGGTTATGGTTGTTGTGGTGTTGGTGGATATTATGTGTGCTGGTGGTGTTGGTGATCTTTGGTGAGGTTAGAACGATGAATTTTGATGATGGAGATTGTGTTGGTTGTGGTTGGAATGATTAATTAAAGTTGTTCATGAAGATAATGGTGATTCTGGTTGTTTGTGGTGTTGGAAATGTTGTACGCTGCTGGCGGTGGTGGTGGTAAGGTTGGACGACAAGTTGTTGAAAACTACTCCATCAACTATTTAGGGAGTCAACAACCAATGTTTGTGTATCAACAATAGAAATGGTAGTCAACAACCAATATTTGTGTATTAACAATAGAAATTGATCTTAGTACGTAAGGAGTCAACAACAAATATTTGTGTATCAACAATAGAAATTGACCTTAGTTTTAGGGAGTCAACAACCAATGTTTGTGTATCAACAATGGAAAAATGGAATCAACAACCAAATTTGTGTATCAACAAGAGAAATTAATCTTAGTGTAAGGAGTCAACAACAAATATTTGTGTATCAACAATAAAAATTGACCTTAGTTTAGGGAGTCAACAACCAATGTTTGTGTATCAACAATGGAAAAATGGAATGAACAACAAATATTTGTGTATATCAACAGTAGAAATTGACCTTAGTTTTAGGGAGTCAACAACCAATGTTTGTGTATCAACGGTGGTGGAATATTATTGGTGGTTGTATTTTAGTAAGTGGTGGGGGTGGCGGAGTGGTGGTGGCGGAGTGGCGGCGGTGGTGGTGGAGTGGTGGTGGCGGCGGTGCTATTGGTGGTGGTGAAATGGTGCTGCTGGTGGATGTGAAATAATAGGAAAATTTATTTTTTAATGGATAAGATTTTTAAATGGAAAATAATATTGTAAGTGAGGGTATTAAGATAATCTGTTTTTTAAGGGATAAGGTATTTAAATGATAGGGGTATTTATATTGTTCTATAAGGGTATATTTAGGACACGCAATTGGGGGATATAGAAACTAATTGGGGGATATGAATTACTTCCCCCAACCCATGGTGTGTGCTAAGGGGTGACTTTTGGGGGCGAAAATACTAAAATACCTTCCCACAAAATAAAAATCAAAAACTTAAAATCAAAAAACAAAATCATATCCCCCATTTCCATCTCCACTTCTTATTAATCTTATTTAGGGGTGGAGCTTTGAAACCCAAATATTTCCCATTCCCTTTCAAATTCTAAACTCTCCCCACTCTATATCAAATTCTCTTCTCCTCACTTTGGAAACCAATTTTTTTTATTCGGAAGTGATGAAGATCATGTTGAAAGTGATGATGACCTTTCAAATTCTAAACTCTCCCCACTCTATATCAAATTCTCTTCTCCTCACTTTGGAAACCAATTTTTTTTTATTCGGAAGTGATGAAGATCATGCTGAAAGTGATGATGACCATGCCGGAATTGATGAAGACCATGCCGGTATCATGTTCCGGCATATGGTCTTCATCAATTCCGGCATGGTCTTCATCACTTCAGTTTTGAATTTTTTCTGGTATTAATCAGTCCACTTCCGGCATAGAAAATAAAGCAACATGGTATGCCGGAAAACAATACCGGCAGGGTCTTCATATCAACTGACCGGCATTCTCAACGGTTGAAAAATTTTACAAAGTTCAAGGGACTACCGGGTGAAGATCCTAATCGACACCTGCAGCAGTTTCAGAATACAGTAAGAAGTATGAAAAAGAGCGATGATGATGATGATATCTACAAGCTTTTCCGTTTTTATTAACAGACCAAGCAGAATCATGGTTATATTATCTTCCTTCCGGAAGTATTACCACATGGACCGGAATGAAAAATCGATTTTTAGAGAAGTATTTTCCTGCTTCTAAAGCTGCGGCTATTCGAAAGGAAATCAGTGGAATTGTGCAAATTAATGGAGAATCTTTGTACGACTAGAAGAAGATTGGTTCTAGTTTTCTCAGCTAAGAGCCTGAGACAAATAATCAATTGGGTATCAACGAGTTTTCTCAGCTAAGAGCTGACAATCCATAATCTTAAACAAACATTATTAGTTACTACCATTCTTCTTTGTTACCCTGCGAGGTCATGGGGTGATGTAATAACATTGTAATGCAGCTATCAAAAGGGAGTCTATGTACCTTTAACCCTTCATGAGCTTTTTGACCTTCTTTCCCTTTATCACCAGCTTTTTAGGCCATGCAACGTGATATCTCTCCGCATCTCCTATAAGGAATATTTCCTCTTCGCCTTTAAGAGGAATGGGAAGACAAAAGCTTGGCTTTAATGCCTCTTCTACAAGTACACGCACATTGCCTTTACCAATAGGGACGTTGTGTAACATATCACAGCTCTTTGAACGGAAGACCTTTCCTTTAGCCACATCAATAGATGATCCTGAAGTTTCCAGGCAAATTATACAACATTTTCCCTGTATTCAGAAAACCGATCAACTGCTCAGAATACATATAGATGCAAACCAAAGAACGGTTAATAGGTAAATGTATATTAGTCATCTATAAATAACTATTCATGGTGTTTAGATAATACCTTATGTTCTCATACGCTTTGAGTGCTTACATAGCTTATAATAGAAACGACAAAGGTGGGCTCATAAATATTTATATTGTTCATAGAACATACTAACCTTCCCAATTCCAATATTATGTTTCGTTTGGTTGGTTTCATCGTCGACATCCTTGTCTTCACTATCCTTGAATAATGAAATCAAGAATAATGAACGAGAATATACTTGTCTTCTTTATTTAATGTGTTCTTATCATATTATTAGCTTTTGGTGAAGAACCAGCTGATGACTACGATAAAAAATCAAGAATAATGAACGTTCTAAGAGATGCATAACCAAATCTAAAGCCAATATCTCCTATGTAAGGAGTTTATACTTACTGAAGGTTTGCTCGTTGCTGAATGTTTTTGATGTGAGAATATCGAGGCTTCAGCTCCCTGTTAACATATTGCCAATAATATGATAAGAACACATTAAATAAAGAACTTGGTTACTTCATCATCTAAGCATAATTCAACCTACTGTTACACATGCAACTTACTTGAATCCCCATGAATATGGAAAGTTGAGCTTCTAGGCGCGAAATCCTCTCACTTTCTGAGCTTGATTTTTTATTTGCACTGTGGCAACTTGGTGCAATTCCACCCTGCATAATATGTATATCATTGCGAGTTTGACTTAAAGATATGCAAACATATTACCACATGAAGTCATCAACAATATTACCATGAACCCACTCTCCAAAGTTACCTTTGTTTGGAGAACAAGAGCTAACTGTTCTTCTACACGATCTAGTCTTTGCTTCGTTAGACAAAGTTCAGCTTCAACCCTCAATCTTGCCTCTCTTTCCTCCTGCATATTTGGTCGCGCAGTATGGAAGTAAGATCCTTGTGAGACAAACTTTCCCATCCCTCTAACATTTCCAGACTGTTCAGCAGTCCCTAAAGCAAGTGTTAGGATATCATTGCTGCCACTTGTGACTAGCGAACCTTCATTCACCTGTTCGGTCAACTTGTCCTACAATTTAAGACAGAAAACAATCCATATAGGAAAGATACCAACAAGGCAGTAAATGAATCGACATAAAGAATAGTACTTCAATGTTTAATCTTACAATTTTTTCGACTCTTTCCTTGGTTGCATCATGTGGAATGTTCCCGTTTTTATCTTCCCAAGCTTTCTTCCATAAGATGCTCCTATCCAATCCATTAGAAGAAAGCTCTCCTTTTTTTTTTCTGCTAGAAACAAAGACACATCAGAAGAAAGCTCTTCTTTCTACAAAATTTAAGAAACCCAATCTTACATACCAATTGTTCCATAAGACCTGCATATACTTTTCGGCTTAACCTATGAGGATATAAGTTTTTCTTCCGCCTTGTTGACAAGATTTCACGGCGAACCTTTAAGTATAACAAATGTGAGATTAGTCCGACAACTTCTTATATATTATACAAATTATGGAAATATTTGAATATCATGTATACCTGGAAATTTTTACTCAATCTTATCTTCACAAACTCCTCCCAATGCCTTTTGTCAATAAATTTGTACATCGCCGGTGGATAAACAAGGAGATCTTCATGGTCTTTGAATGGCATAATGTACTTCCTTGTCAACCTGCTTTTGAAAGATCTCCACAAAGCCCCTACATTCTGGATCAAGTTTCTCTTGTTTTGGGGTGTAGAACGAATTTCCCCTGAAATACACAACTAAACATAAGACACAAAAATCCCTAGTTCTTATAACAGATTGTAGCAAAAATATTCCAATTACCTCTAAGCAACACCATATCTTATCTTTTAAACTCCTTGGAACCTTACTCCACTTTTCGTGAATGATAGGAACCATTTGTCGTGCCAAGACTCCCATATAGCTGGACAGCTGAGCCGCGGCAAGTCCTACTGGCTGGCCAAGCTCGTTGTACTCAACCACCTTTTTCAATCCCCTGCTGCTTCTAAAAGCCTTGGATAAAGTTGTAGGGCCTCGGCGAGAAGTTTCCATCGTGGTATCAGCTATATAATTTAAAATGCAAAAAAAAAGTCTTACGCAGTGATAAAACAACATTAAAATCGAAAGCAATTACAACACATAGAATGCAAATAACTTATAATCCAAGGTTGTCTCCATGTCTTCTCCATTACCATCATGCATGACTGGTTCCTCAAACTCCATGCTTGCTGTACTTTATTTAACACAAGCAAGTTAGTCACTGACCACCTTTGAATGGCCAAAAACCAATGAGATATATATGGATAACAAACATATACATATATGAGAAATTTGTTTAACTAATCGAGCAATCAGAAATACTAACAAGTAAAAGTAATAAATATATTGTATTATATATTAAGCCCATGTCCCATCACAGTTTACACGCATAAAAGGTTCCTTCTCTCTAATAATTAACCATAATTGAAAAAAAAAAGAAAGATAAACATATTTGGGTAGCTTGAGATGGAAAAAATAGAGACTGAATAAGCATAAGGAGAAGTACATGGCACACAACTGAAATCTTAGACACTATTGAACATAAACAAAAATCTAAAACCTGTCAGAGGATGAGTTTCTGTGGACTATGTAACAAATTTAGAGAATACAGGGATCTAGTTACTAGTTAACAGAACAACGTTGTAACTAGTAAGATTCATATTAGCGCAATAAAAAAACAAAATAACAGAACAAATGAACACAACTGATTACCAACCTTTCGCAGTTCCACAAGTTCAGCCCCGAGATCAACCTCTGTCACAACCTTCCTAAGATTGTCCTCCCCCAGCTTCATAAAAGAAACAAAAATGAAATCTCATCAATCTCCACATACAAGATGGACATACAAGGTTATACAATATATTCTACAAAGAGAAAATGTGTGTAAAATGCTGTAGAGTAGACTTTTGAGTAGCCTCTTTCTCTTCTTCAAATAAATATAAAACATGATTGTAGGATCATAATATCGCAACGGACAAGGTTCGCGGGATTAATAAACGACGGTGTCGCGAGAGTGTCTCGAGAGAAGGTAGCAAGACTCGCGAGAGTGTCTCGAGAGAAGGTAGCAAGACTCGCGAGAGTGTCTCGAGAGAAGGTAGCAAGGCTCGAGAGAGTGTCTCGAGAGAAGGTAGCAAGACTCGAGAGAATGTCTCGAGAGAAGGTAGCAAGAGCCTGCGAAATCATTAAAGGGCTCGCGAGAATATGAGATGTATGTGAGCTGTCATCCATTATGTAAACACCTATATAAAGAGGAGAGCAGGAGAGAGAAAGGGGAGGAATAATTTTGGAGGAGAACACTTTTAAGAGGAGAGAGATATTTTTAGGAGAGAGATATTATTTTTCTTTATCATCTTCTTCCCCAAATAATTAGATCTAGAGCTCTAGAAAATATCCATTAATGGAGATTCTAAATGTAATACTAATGTAACCTCAACAATCATAGTGAAGAATCGTGGATGTAGATCACATTGATCGAACCACGTAAAAAATCTTATGTGTCTATTTAAATTTCTAGCACTTATATTTTGAGATTTAGGTGATTAATAAGATTTAGATCTACGAAATTGAGTAAGGGGTGTAGTGTGGGATTTCCTGCAACTACATATGCGCTAGAAACAGGGACGGGACAATTTGTTGATCCAAGAGAAATTTGGTGAAGTTAGCCACTGTATGCAATTTTCTTTTCTGAATCTTTAAGTTAGGAGAGCAAATATGGAGGTTTCACCGAAATTTCATCCACTCAACAACGAACAACATCAAAAATTCATCAACGTTCAGAGAAATTCAGTTACAGAAAGGAAGAAATTGAATTATCAACTAATTGCTCCAAAGGAGACAAATCTCTTCATCTTTTCTTGTGTATTAATGCTCGGATCTGGAAATTTTGAGATCTAAAAGAAAGCAACAAAGTGAAATACTACTCGCAAACAAAAATTCTCTGCAAAAATAAAGTTACACAAATTCTCGTCATACTATGGATTTCATGGTTTACAAAGGCGAAAATGGAAGTTTCAGACCGATGTAGAAATGTTGGGAGTCGAGATGGGGAAAATTCTGCAACAAAATGAAATTGGATGGTTGCAAGGAGCAAGAAGAAAGAGTAAAGGAATGACGAGATCCAGACGCACGCGATGCAAGGAACAACTTGGGTGCAAGATGAGGTGGAGCTTTAAACAGCGTTGCGATGAATTACATCATGAAGACGAAGACAACAACTCAGGAGAAGAAAAATTCATTGCTCGCCAACAGCATCAACTTAGGCGAAGACAACTCAGTGGAAAAGAGGAATGAAGATTAATGAGTTATTTGGCTTATACTTCTGCGAAGCTATTCCATCTCGTGGAGAAAAGTTTGCCGCATTACCAGTGAAGAATTAGCTCCAAGGAATCAATAAACTCGGTCAAGAATTGGAACAGTCCAGGGCAGCATGTCAGAACCAGTCATCTCGTTCCAAGAGAGAAACTGAGATATGGAGAGTGTTTTCAACAGATTCAAGGGGGATGTATTCGCAGAGGATAAATGAACTGAGTAGGCGGGATTATTTAGCAAAGTTGAGAAGATTTTACGAGAAGTAATGAATACCTAAGCAAGCATAAGAATTCCAGTGAAGCTAACAACTCCAACGAAGAAAAATGAAGAAAGAATGCAGCATCCCAGTTCATCAACATGGAAAGCAACCAAGCAAGATGAGGAAGTAGTGATGTCCATGGAGGAAAACAACATAGAAAGGCGAGAAGTTAACCTATGAAGAAATAAGATCCTGCGAAGAAATAAAATGACTCACGAAGATGCAAACATTTTCGTCCCAACTGAAATAAATTCGACATTCCCTAAATTCAGTTCCATAATGACAGCAGCATCGTTGTTTACGAGCCCAACCATCAGACCACCGTAGGAATTCCTGACTCTTCTCTCGCATCGTTGACAGCATTCGAAAGTTAGGATTCCAGCGAAGGTTAGCTTTGTGGTCATTAGCGAAGAAAGGAAAGCAACAGCTCTACAGGCGAAGAACTCTCAATCCAACAAAGTGCACCTCATCAATGATACTTCGAAAGATATTCGCAGTGGGCAAAAAAGAAATCTACTCCGGTTAGGACTCGACTGGCAAAATAACTTCATGAAAAATAAAAGCTCTCCAAGCAAAGGGTTATCAATTCTACATACGCGAAAATAAAGTCTGCACATAAAAAGCTACTCCCTGCAAAGACAAAGTTCCTCCCTGCGAAGACAAAGCTCCTCTCTGCGAAGACGGAGTTCCTTTCTGCGAAGACAAAGCTCTTCTTGAAGTCTGCACATCTCTCATCGGCAAGCAGTGAAGAAGAAGTAAAATTGACTTTCCTTTAGATTTGAGACACTCACATGGGTTAAGACTCAACAGGCGAAGATGAAATCCCACTTCGAAGAAGATTGGAGGCGTCAGAAGATGAGAAAACATATTTATCAACAGAACTTATTTTATCAGAGAAGAAGGAGTATAGTTACTGATATTGTTCTTGATGAAATAAAGCTGCGAGCAACATAACCAAAGCGAGAAAGAGGATCAACCATACAATCACCTTGTCATCAGCGATGGTGAACCTATGATGATTCACGAAGAAACCAATGTCCAAGCAGGCATCGTCATCAATGAGTAACAGATTCTCAGTGAACCAAACAACAAGCAACTAAAATCCATTTCAAATTCAATACAAGATTAAAGGATCAAAAACCGACAAATAATTTCTCCCATGCAGTTCATGCACATGAAACTTGCAGTCCAACTTTGCACGTGAAACCAACAAGTAACAACTCAGCAATATTATCGACTGACTGCGAAGGAGGAGGGATAAGAACAATGAAGAATCAGTTAGCGAATAAAACCGAGGAATTATCGTGCTTGAAGTGTCACAGGTAAGGAATCACTAGAGAAGAAAGCAGCCACAAAAGATCATTTCGAGCAATCAGTATGATGGAGAAATATAGCAGATAGGTACAAAGAAAAAGAAGACAATGATATCAAATAATGGAAGGCAATGAGCTCTCGCAAAAGGTATAAATGAAATAGTATGGCAAGCAAAGAAATACCAACGTGAAGAAAATGCGCGTGTGTAAAGATATCCGTGAAGACTAATGGGAAGACATCAGTCACGCAAAGAGAATAATAATTGAAGCTTTGGTTCGATCACAGGAGGCGATGTGCAAACTAACTTTGCGCAAAGAAGAAAAGACATCAGGTCAATAATCTCATAGAAAGTCAGCAGCACCAATTCAGTTTGCAGAACAAGAATTCATCAGCATGAAGGGAACAATGGACAGAGCAAAGAAGTTAACCATACTATCCCTAAAGAGAGCATCAAGAAAAGATTACCTCAAGCAACCAGCGCAATGATATCACATCAATGACCAAAAGAAGAGCAAAAACGAATAGATGAAAGACAATACTCAGAGATGATCAAATTGTATTAACCTAAAGAAACATGTAAAGAAATACGAAGCAATGAAGAGTGCGAAGATGATGATAAAACACAGAGAGCTGCTAAAGAAGAAAGAATAAAACCGATGGAAGAAGAATCAGGGACGTAATAGAATTCATGGGACTATGAAGAAATAGTGTCTGCGAAGTTATCGCAACAACAACTCAGCTACCTCATCCTACTGAAAGACGCATAGGCGAAGTGATTCAATGAGAAAGGTTTAATTTAACTTCGTCAACAGACCAAACAATAAGACCCAGAGAACAAGGAAAGAACATATAGAAGTAACAACTATTCCATCATCAATTATCTAGACTGCGTGAAAGACGAAGATATACTTTCCATGAAAAATAACAAAGAGCTATAACATGAGAATAAGGTGTGCGAATCTTAGCACAGCAACACAAGAAGGAATTTGTATGGATGGTTCCAAATTGGAAAGAAGAAGCTATAGCTTACGAGTTCGAGTCCGCAGACGCACGAATTTCTCACAATGTTTTTTATTCCCCAGACTGAAAAGAAGAAAAGAATAAGAAGGCAACTTTACCAATTTTATCAAAAACAGAAGTTGGCACATATGGTGAAGTCAGCAGAGTATGCGTTCGAGTTCGCAGGATCGAATCCTAACTTTCGCAAACTTTTTGCATATTTTTACTCGAAAAACTAGAGCCAGAGATCACATTAAAAGAACGATATGGTCACATTCTTTCACAAACGAAAGCCAGGAAAGTTGGCTAGAGGAAAAGACAATGAACTTGAGGAAGCAGTTCAACTGCTATCTCCGCGAAGTTTTTGCATCATTTTTTGCACTACAAGAGCTTCGCAAGAAAATAATATACTTCGTCAGAGACAGTAACAAAGAAGAGAGTTGATGATAATTTCACAAAGAATGAAGAAAAGAATAATTATTTCGTTAAGAATGATTGAAAGAAATGACAGAAATGAAAGAATGAGTGAGGGAAGTGACAGAAATGAAGGCATGCGATAATTTCGCAGAGATAATAGAAATGCGATAACTTCGCAAAGATAAAGAGAAGAGAAAATCAAAAGTGAATGATTGAATGAATTGACAAAAATGATTGAGTGAGTGATCAATGATTTAATCACCTAAATTTTAAATATAAGTGCTAGAAATTTAAATAGACACATAAGATTTTTTACGTGGTTCGATCAATGTGATCTACATCCACGATTCTTCACTATGATTGTTGAGGTTACATTTGAATTACATTGAGAATCTCCATTAATGGATATTTTCTAGAGCTCTAGATCTAATTATTTGGGGAAGAAGATGATAAAGAAAATAAATCTCTCTCTAAAAATATCTCTCTCCTCCTAAAAGTCTCCTCCCCAAAATTATTCCTCTCCTTTCTCTCTCCTGCTCTCCTCTTTATATAGGTGTTTACATAATGGATGACAGCTCACATACAGCTCATATTCTCGCGAGCCCTTTAATGATTTCGCAGGCTCTTGCTACCTTCTCTCGAGACATTCTCTCGAGTCTTGCTACCTTCTCTCGAGACACTCTCTCGAGCCTTGCTACCTTCTCTCGAGACACTCTCGCGAGTCTTGCTACCTTCTCTCGAGACACTCTCGCGAGTCTTGCTACCTTCTCTCGAGACACTCTCGCGAGTCTTGCTACCTTCTCTCGAGTTATGAAAAATAATGAATCTCGCAAGCTCTTCTCGCGAGTTAAGGAAATAATTGAATCTCGCACGCTAATAAAATGTGTTGTGCGATATTTGAATCCTACATCTTGCCTCTTTTTCCTTGAATATTGCTTGAAGAGCGATCTTTAAGGAAAAATCTGTTATTGTAGTAATCTTTGGTCTTTGTTGATGGAGGAACGAGCGGAAGAATACTGGACTTGAAAAGTACGTACTTGCCTCTATTCTTTTGCGAAGTTCCGAAGCTTTGCGAAGTGAATAAGAAGTATTATCTCTTGAAGTATGCGAAGTATGAAGTATCCTTGAAGAAGTATAAGAAGTACTCAATCCTCAAAATATATAAGAAGTATGAAGTATCCTTGAAGAAGCATAAGAAGTACTTAATCCTCTAAATATAAAAAGTATTGCGAATCCATCATGCGAAACTCTCGCTCCATGTTCTTTGCCTCATGCTATGCTCTATTCTTTCGCGAAGTTCTGAAACTTTGCGAAGTGGATAAGAAATATTAATCCTTGAAGTATAAGAAGTATTGCCTCTGTTCATGCGAAGTCATTATTCCATTTTTGGTGAGGATTCTTGTTATTCATTGGTAAACATCTTCTTTGGAAATGATTCTTGCCGAGAAAATAAAGAACATAAAATGTTTTTTCGGTAATCCATTGTTGCCTCTGTTCTTTATCTACGAAGGTAGAATCGTTGAAAAAGTGTTGAATGAGTGAGTTATTTCTTCATTCTTATCTTTCCTCTATCTCCTGCGTTGTGCTCATGCGATGGTATAATCTCTTCATTGTTTTACGTTGAATTTCATCATTGCGACAAGGTCGCAGGTATCTCCATGAAAGGAGAAACCTACTTTTTTCGCCTTATCATTTCGGTAGTCTTTATTTTATCTCTTCTTGTTGCGACAAGGTCGCAGGCCGCCTTTACATTTTAATGCAATGGCCCATTGACCTTGCCTTATCATTTTTGTGTGGTCTTCCAAGTTAGACCTCCCTAATTAGAGGTCTTCCCCTGCCACCTTTCATCGCGACAAAATCGCAGGACGTCTTTACACTTGTATGTAAAGACCCATTGATCTTGCCTTATCATTTTCCAAGTATTTTTGCCTCTGCAGGATGTTTTAGTTGCGACAATATGACAGGCCTAAATATCCTTGCGAACATGGAGCCCCATGACATTGCCGTCGTGCGACGAAATCGCAGGACGTCCATACACTTTCGTGTAAAGACCCATTGATCTCGTCTTACCCTCGCGTTAGTATTATTGCCTCTGCAGGATCATTGCACAAATATGACAAGCCTAAGTCTCCTTGCGAAAACAAAGCCTCATGACATTTGCGTCTTTTTTGGCACTTCCCTAGTGGAGAGTGCCGCCCTTATCTTCTCCCTGGTTGCCCCTTCAAGGAGGCGAAACATCGGCCATACAAGACTATCTCCTCCCATCCGGTCTTAACAACAACCAGTTGTTTTCGCAGCCTCTTATCCCTTATACCTATAGGGTTTATGGTTACGAGACTGCACCCTAAGTGGAGTTTTCTTCGGGCGAGTGCAACATATGCCAAGACTTGCCAAGAATGGCCAGGGTAGGTTCATCCATCCGGGCACTCGGCTCAACCGTGTACCTCGGCGCCTTGAGCATACATCGACTCCTTGGAAGAGACCCTCGGTCGCCCAACCAGGGTATAACCTTATATATATAGTTGGGAATCCAAGGTACCTCTTAGGATAGGCTTTCATGGGCCCCAAATTTCCATGACTCAGGCTTCAGGAGCGGTGTAACCTTTCCCCTGAGCCATGTCGAGAGATACCCCTTATATGACGCACTTTAGGTCTTACATTTGCCTCTTACGAAATGTTATTCGCGAACTAGGGTGTACGCCATAAAGGTTCGTCCCATTCTGGTTATTTTATTGATTCTTCTTCATATGCAATAGGTACCCCCTATTATGACGCACTTTAGGTACTTTTGCCTCTTGCGAAATTCTGATTTCGTCATAGTAGGTTTGCCTCTATCTGATTATTTTGTTGATTCTTCTGCATATAGGCTCTTTTGTAATTTCGCTGATCTTTGATAACCTCTTGTCATTTTTTGTGCGATATTTTCGCATGTTTTCATTCTTTCATTCATTCTTTCATTCTCATATTTAACTTTTGTGGTTTGATGTTGTTGTCTCTTGCGAAGTATATGATTTACTTACGAAGCTAGCATCCTTGAAATGTATGAACGTCGCATAAAATATAATTATCTCGCAGCAAAAAGAATTGTGAGAAATGAGATTTGAACCTTTGACCTGCCTCTTGCATATTCTCGCACCTATTCCAATTATGCTAATCCTCATTTGCGAAATTAACTTACGAGATAATCATCAACTTTCTTCTTTGCGAGATAAGCAAAGTCTGTGCGAAATTTCGCATAACAAAAATAAACGTGCGAGAGCAAGAATTGATCCTGTATTCATGCCCCCTGACCAACTGTTCTAGCCTTTGTTTTGTGAGAGAATGGGGCCGCACCTCCTACTTATCACTTTAGCGTGCGAGATTCTGCTATGTGTATGCGAAATTGAATGCATGACCTCCAGCTCATACTCTGTCCCCTTGGCCATCTGTGCAAACTTTTATGCAGTTATCTTCGCAAAAATTATCTTAAAGCCTCGCAGCACTTATCTTAAAATTATTCTTTTTAGTGGAACTTCTTTTGACATCTCCGTCTTCTTTTCCTTCTTCTTCCTACTGTTCTTTACCAGTGCTTTCTTTCAATTTCATTCTTTATTTTTGTTGATCCAACTGCTTCTCCTGAGTTGCTGCTGAAATAAATTATCTAGTTAATCGGTAACCCTTGAATAAATCTCGCAGACCCTCCTTCTTCCTTAGTCCTTTGTATGTCTTCTTTTTAGCTATTCCTTGAATAAATTAAGTACTAATCATTTAATAAAGGTTCCCTGTTTGTATTTTCTTCTTCTATGCGCCAAATTTGGATAACCCATCCATTGAAAGGAATCTGTCTTCGCTGCCAGGATTAGTTGACGAGGTCTTCCCCCGGGATTAACCGAACTTCCCTATATATGTATAAAATGTTAGCTGTTGATGGTATTGCACTCCTCTTTTACGAATTTCTTCCAAGTACTTTGCCGAGCTTCTTTTTCTCTTAGCATAAACTATTAATTTCGCAGAGATTGAATTGTTTCGAACCTATAATTTCTAATCGCCTTATAATTTCTCTTATGGACTCTCTTGACTGCGAACTACTCTCTTGTTTGCGTCTATTGACTGCAAACCACTCTCTTGCTTGCGTCTATTGCTCGCAAACTACTCTCTTCTTATTACTATCCTTTCTCTGAACATGTTGTGAAATTACGCAGGCTTTGTAAAGTCATCCTTAGGCTGAACTTCTCTTGGCAAAGCTATTCTTATGTTCTTTATCTTCTCCTTTACGGATTTTTCATGCTATTACTTACTGTGTTCTCATTCCTGCTGGTCTCAGTTTTATTTTTCATATGTTAATCTGGACCACGGCTTTTGGGCGTTGGCATTTTGTTCCTTATTCTTTGGTTGGTATCTTATGGAATTGTTATTCGCTCCTTCGGCATGATTGTCTTTAGCTCTTTTTGGTTTCATTGCTCGTAGCTCTTGAACAGGTTGGACGAACGAAATATGAAATTTGTTGGTGAGTTAGGAATGAACATTCTAAGCAAAGTAGTTGCGAAGCGCTTCGCAGTTATCCTTGAAGTAATATGGCTTCGCGACGTTGTTATGCTGTCACACTTCATCGATTCTGCTTGAATTTCGCTCACTGATTCTGCTTGAGATGCTGGTTAACAAGGTGGGCTGTAAAGTTGTTCGCTGACGATGATACTTTGTTGAATCTGTTGATAGAGCAAATTTTTTCGGGGATGTAAATGTTTTTCGTAACTCCCATTTTGCCCTTGGGAACCATGAAATCAATAGTGCAACGAAATAATTTTGCTGCTTGCGAATAATATGCTGCTCTCATTCAGTCTTAAAACTTCCAGATTTGAACATTAATTAGTACACAAGAGAAATGGAGAAACTTGTCTCTTTTCAAACAATTTGTTGACGATTCAAGTTCTCCCTTTCTGTTACTTGATTGCTATGAACTTTTGATGTTGCTCGTTGTCGAGTGGATGAAATTTCGGTGAAACTTCTATATTTGCTCTCATAACTTAAAGATCCAGAAAAGAAAACTGCATACAGTGATCCCTCTTTTCATGTTCTTGAATTGTTGACGGTGTTTTCTCCTTTTCATGGAAATTTCTCTTAAAGTTTATAGATCCAATCGAATTCATCACCAACAGTAGCCGTTTTTTCTAAACTTTCTTGAACCAACAAGATTGGTCCTTGTTTCTAGCGCATATGTAGTTGCGGGAAATCCCACACTACACCCCTTACTCAATTTCGTAGATCTAAATCTTATTAATCACCTAAATCTCAAAATATAAGTGCTAGAAATTTAAATAGACACATAAGATTTTTTACGTGGTTCGATCAATGTGATCTACATCCACGATTCTTCACTATGATTGTTGAGGTTACATTAGTATTACATTTAGAATCTCCATTAATGGATATTTTCTAGAGCTCTAGATCTAATTATTTGGGGAAGAAGATGATAAAGAAAAATAATATCTCTCTCCTAAAAATATCTCTCTCCTATTAAAAGTGTTCTCCTCCAAAATTATTCCTCCCCTTTCTCTCTCCCCGCTCTCCTCTTTATATAGGTGTTTACATAATGGATGACAGACTCACATACGGCTCATATTCTCGCGAGCCCTTTAATGATTTCGCAGGCTCTTGCTACCTTCTCTCGAGACATTCTCTCGAGTCTTGCTACCTTCTCTCGAGACACTCTCTCGAGCCTTGCTACCTTCTCTCGAGACACTCTCGCGAGTCTTGCTACCTTCTCTCGAGACACTCTCGCGAGTCTTGCTACCTTCTCTCGAGACACTCTCGCGACACCGTCGTTTATTAATCCCGCGAACCTTGTCCGTTGCGATATTATGATCCTACATCTTGCCTCTTTTTCCTTGAATATTGCTTGAAGAGCGATTTGAAGGAAAAATTCATTGTTGTAATAATCCTTGGTTTCAATTGGTGAAGGAACGAGCGAAAGAATATTTTTCTTGAAAAGTACGTACTTGCCTCTATTCTTTTGCGAAGTTCCGAAGCTTTGCGAAGTGAATAAGAAGTATTATCTCTTGAAGTATGCGAAGTATGAAGTATCCTTGAAGAAGTATAAGAAGTACTCAATCCTCGAAATATATAAGAAGTATGAAGTATCCTTTGAGAAGTATAAGAAGTACTTAATCCTCTAAATATAAGAAGTATTGTGAATCCATCATGCGAAACTCCCGCTCCATGTTCTTTGCCTCATGCTATGCTGTAATGCAAATAAAAATTTAGATTAGTATTCAACATTTCTTTTATCAAAAATTTTCATTTAATTGCAAGTTCAAATCATTTTTCTTTGTTTTGATTTCCTTTGTATAACTTGTTTCGTCTCAAACGATAAACATCTTTCATGGAAATGATCCTAATAGGTACCCCTTATATGACGCACTTTAGGTACATTGCCTCTTGCGAAATCATAAGGTAAATTCGCGAACTAGGGTGTACGCCATAAAGGTTTGCCCGCTACTACTCTCCATGTTGGATATCATTCTCATTTGAAACAAATCAAATATTTAAGGGAAATATATAAATTGATCTGTGCGAGATATTGTTCTCGAATTATTGTAATCGTGAAATCTTTGTAATTCTGCGATTGTATCGCGTTTTGTAAATCAAATCAAAAATCTTTTATTTTTTTGTAAGTAAAATGTTTAAGGAAAGTGGTACTTAGCTTTTGTGGTTTGTTGTTGTCAATCTCGCGCAGCAAAAAGAAATGTGAGAAGTGAGACTTGAACCCTTGACCTGCCTCTTGCATATTCTCGCACCATACCAACTGTTCTAACCCTCTCTCGCGAAATTCATTCGCGAGATAATCATCAACTTTCTTCTTTGCGAGATAAGCAAAGTCTGTGCGAAATTTCGCATAACAAAAACAAGTGTGCGAGAGCAAGAATTGATCTGCGACCTTCTCGCTCGCGTTCATGCCTCCCGACCAACCTGTGCTAGCCATGCCTCTGCGAAGTGTTTCTGCGAAATAACCACCTACTTTCTTCTTGCGAGATACTGTTGCGAAAAATTCATGCAAAATATGGACGTTCAATGGGACTTGAACTCGCGACCATGAACTCATTAATTTCGCAGGTGACCAACTGTGCTGCCTCTTGTTTGCAAAAGAATGAAACAACCTTGCGAGATTATCCATTTTTTCCCCTCTTTGCGAAGCAAAAAATTCTTTGCGAGGAGGGAGATTCGAACCCGCGACCTCTTGTTTGCATACTTCTTCTCTGACCATCTGGGCTATTTGCTGCTTGCGAAGGAAACACACAATGTTATAGGTTTATTCCATTTTTTCCCCTCTTGAAAGTTCAAAAATATTTGAAAAAATATGACTGTGGCGAGATTTGATCTTGCGACATCAAGCTTCTTCGCTCCAACTCAAACCATCGTGCGAGCTTCGTTTGTGATAAAATTCACAGCGTTTTGTTCTTATCCTTTTCTTCATTCTTCCTTTATTTCCTTCAACAATTTTCCTCTTTTCTTTTTCTCCTGAATATGAAATCTTCCATTAAAAAATTAGCTTTCTTCCTTGAATTTCATCACAACAACCTATTTTTTTTTCTCTTCCTCTCTTCATGTCTTTGAATTGTTGACGGTGTTTTCTCCCCTTAAAGTGTGATTTCTTCCATAAAACTTCCATTTTTGAACCCAAATTTTGTAGATCTAAATAATAAGTATGAACAGTAACTACTTTTCATGGAAATTTCTCTTAAAGTTTATAGATCCAATTGAATTCATCACCAACAGTAGCCGTTTTTTCTAAACTTTCTTGAACCAACAAGATTAGGTCCCTGTTTCTAGCGCATATGTAGTTGTGGGAAATCCCACACTATACCCCTCACTATATTTTGTAGATCTAAATCATATTAATCACCTAAATTTTAAATATAAGTGCTAGAAATTTAAATAGACACATAAGATTTTTTACGTGGTTCGATCAATGTGATCTACATCCACGATTCTTCACTATGATTGTTGAGGTTACATTAATATTACATTGGAAATCTCCATTAATGGATATTTTCTAGAGCTCTAGATCTAATTATTTGGGGAAGAAGATGATAAAGAAAAATAATATCTCTCTCCTAAAAATATCTCTCTCCTCTTAAAAGTGTTCTCCTCCAAAATTATTCCTCCCCTTTCTCTCTCCTGCTCTCCTCTTTATATAGGTGTTTACATAATGGATGACAGCTCACATACAGCTCATATTCTCGCGAGCCCTTTAATGATTTCACAGGCTCTTGCTACCTTCTCTCGAGACATTCTCTCGAGTCTTGCTACCTTCTCTCGAGACACTCTCGCGAGTTAAGAAAATAATTGAATCTCGCACGCTAAGAGAATATGTTGTGCGATATTTGAATCCTACAATGATCATATTTATGAACCAGATTCATTGGCCATGTTGGAAGAAATAAACTAAACAGAAAACACAGTTTCCAAAAGCCTCTTAAATATACATCATCAATCAATAATAATATTACATCCATGTTTAAAATGTAACAAGAAGCAGGCCAGTAAAGGCTATGCTAAAGTTAGAAGGAAATCAGTTCAAGCTTCAACATATTTTGAAACTGACATGGATAAAAATTAAAAAGAAAGAAACGAGTATTCTCCAAGTTAGTGTCAAACCTCAGCCAAATCATCCCTTTGTTATTTATCATAGTAAGGTCAACTCCACAGGACAACATGCTTTTAGTGAGAAATCTAAAATTGGCACATCCTTACAATAAAATAAAGGAGCAATCAAGGTCTGAAGATATTAGTAATGAGAATTCAGTGGCTATTCAGCTACTATAGGCCTAGTATCAACACTTTGCTTATTGTTTTTCTATGCTCCACTGTAGTTGCGACACTTAACTCTTCTGGAGGAACCTAACCTACAATGTAGTTACCACACTTAAGTCTTCTAGAGGAACCTAACCTATAATGAAGTTTGAGCCAATGCTACAAAACCCGCAAACACACTAAGTTCTAAAATTGAAATGAGGCTGGAATAACAAACACTAATATCAAGATAAATTTCTTGTAAAAATGCGTAAAAGTTATTTGGAGCTTTTGAGAACTACATGCACACTTAAAAGAGGCTTTTGGAAACTGTGTTTATACAAGCAAGAACAGAACAGAACATTTGATTTGTAACAGAGGCTTGAGTATTTCACAGTAATGTGCCAATAAGTGCAAAAATGAACATATAACTTAGCATCCGAAAGCACTATGGCTGCAAACAAGTCATGCTACACTATGTCATTCGTGTGATATGCTAACATAATGCATCCTAAGATACGAATCCTTAAACCACATTTGAGAGCCAAATTCAAGAATCTCTCTCAAAAAGAACAACAAAATGGTTCTTGCAATTCCGAAAACAAGAAAATGGTTCTTATACCAGGGGAACATAAGAAAACAACTCCCACTAGTTTCAAATCCAGATCAACACACAAGTGATTTTCAAATATTTACTATAAACCTAGGCAATTCTACTGCCGTACTCCAAAGATTCAATAAGTTTTGACTCTAGAGCACAAGAGTAATTGCTATTTCAGTAACAATCAATGAGAAATGTACGATTAATATAGCTACTCCTACACTCCAAGGACTCGATGATACTGTTCAAGCAAATAAAGTCAAATGTCATCAACAGCTGAGTGATAGCACAATTTGTAGCATAACAAATAGATGGTGTACCTTGTAATGTGAGTGGAGGTCTTAAGACTAAACACATCAGAGAGAGCATTACTTTGATGAGCAAAGGGGGTGATTTTTTCGAACACCGGAAGATACACCAAACATGATCTTAGTACTCCACTGATTTCAACTAATTTCCTTGAAGAAAAAATACTTGAGGAAATATCAAATCGATCTCTATAAACAAATCAAACTCTATAAACTAAGCAATCTACTAAGTAAAAGTAAGAAAACAACTAATCTAAATCAGAACCAAACATGCAAGAAATTTTTTTACAGCAAACCTAAATCAAATCAGCAGAGATAGATTCGGAGTTTCAATTGTAATACTAAATCAAACTTCACCGATTTCCAAACAAAATCTCACTCCAAGTTAAGATCGCGTACGCCTGCAGACAAACCGAATTGAAATCAAAAATCAAAACAACTACAAAATCAACCCTAATTTCAAATCTCAACTACAAAATCAACCCAAACAAGAGGGGAACTAGTTGAATCCTACCAGAAACCAAATGAAATTAATGATTTCTACAGACGGAGAAAGTTTTGAGATCATTCCTTAGATTTTCTATGGAGAAAAATCGAGAGCAGCTCTGGAGGGAGAGAGACGGAGTGAAAATGAGAAAAAAGTCGACTGAGAATTCGAGGAGTAGACAATAGGTTTTGCTATTGGACCCCCAAAAATTATGTGGGCTGTCTTATTTTCCTCTAATGGACCTGAAGTTCGCGGGTTAGAGGCACGCTCACCGCAATTTTTTTTTTAAAATCTATCAAAAAAGCTTAATGGACATACTTTTCATCACAAAATAATGTTGAAAGTAGTCAAATGCTCAAATTGTAAGATCACACTTTTTAAAATGTATGAGATGTATGAATAGGTCCTCATATCTAAGATCACAAACACTATAATATTAATGGTCTTTAAGTTTTAGCCCTTAAAAGACCACAAGTGTTCATACATTGTGATGTTTAGTGAGTGATCTATATCACTTATTGTTGTAGTACTCGTCTTTCTTATCCTTGATCCTGTCGTATCTAACTTAGTTTCACCAGACCTTTTGTTGTTTTATGCCCTCTACTGAGGTGCCCTTGTGATGTCTCCTTTCTTTGAAACAATGCTTTGTGATGGTTTGAACCTTCTTTGTCTACTACTTTTTAAGACATGTTAGTTGCATTTTGGTAAAATTATTATTTCATCTATGCTACTGCATGAATATTTTGCTTGTAGACGTATTGTATCTAGTTGATCGCACAATCAAGTTATCACGAGGTGATAAGGTATGCTTAACCTTTGGTGGAACATTCATCGTCCTACCTAAGTATCCTTTGGCCAGAAGTTACCGTGGTAGCGAAGGTTCCTATGTGGGCAATAGTTTTCCTGTAACCCTACGCATTCAGCGCGGAGACTGCTTTACTTCGACAAGGTATCTCTATAGGGGATGTCTTACTTTTTCTTATTGCCTCATGAAGGGAGCTATTTCCCCGAGGACCCGAGTAATGACATATGCGCAGTTATGTCTTGCCTTGTCTCATCGTCAATCCTGACGGAGGGTTTCTATTCTAACCCAATTGTATTTAATCAAAACTAAATTTCCTTTAGCAAAAAGTTTCTTTCATTGATTAGTAAGGTTTATAATACCTTTGATCAGGGATAGAACATGGTAGGCTAATGCCCGTTCCTTTCTTCTCCTGAGTGATCACCATTCACTTACGGGTAGTTCTTTTTTAGATACATTACATTCCAGGGATGTTGTAATACTTCACCTTAGGGGGTTCTTAGGTAATAAGACCCTTTTCCGGCAATGTTGTGTATGATGTAGGGCCCGTCCCATGTTGGAGTCAACTTTCCCCACTCCTTCATCCTTTGAGATGGTGGTATTTGGCGCAGTACGTATTCCTGGACCGCAAAGTTTCTGGGGATGACCCGCTTGTTGTATTCCCGAGCTAGCCTTCGTTGGTAATTTACCATCTTTTGCAAAGCCACTTCTCCTATTTCTTAAAGGTCGTCCAGCTTTTCCAACATCATGTGTGTTATTAGATTCATCTCCCATGCCTCCGTTTTTGTTGTTGAAAGTATTATCTCAGTTGGGATGACTGCTTCGGCTCCGTAGTTTAGTAAAAATTGTGTCTCTCTCGTAGCTGACCTTCTTGTAGTACGGTAGGCCCATAGGACGTTATGCAATGATTCGCACCACCTCTTCTTGTATGCTCCTAGCTTCTTCTTTAAGTTCATTGCTATGGTTTTTTTTGTGGCCTCCGCTTGTCCATTGCTCTTAGGGTATATAGGAGTGGACTTGTTCTTCTGAATGTTGAAAGTATCAAACAACATGTTGATATTTTTCCCCTGCAATTACTTTCCATTGTCTGAAACTATTGTGGCCGGTATTCCGAACCTGCATATGATTTGCTCAAACAAGAATTTAAATACGTCCATGTCCCTAATTCTTGCTAAAGGCTTTGCTTCGACCCACTTGGGGAAATAATTCGTATCCACGATAAGGTAGTTTCTTTTCGAGGTTCCCTCTATCAAGGGTCCGTCAATATCAACCCATCATTTGAAAAATGGCCCAGGGATGATGACTGAGTTGAGCTCCGTCGCTGGTGCTTTGATCTTTCTAGCAAAGCATTGGCATCTTTTGCATCGCTTAGCTACGTTTTTTGAGTCTTCGTCCATGCTTAGCCAGTAATATCCTTGCATTTTGGCTTTGACCGCTAAGGACCTTCTTCCGTTATGGTTTCTTGCATCTCCGTTGTGTATGTCGTGGAGTATTTTCCTCCCTTCGGTTCGTGAGAGGCACCGCATTAGGGGTCCGATAAATGACCTCCTATACATTATTCGATCACGAAGGCTGTAAATTGTTGCTTTTGATTCGAGCTTCCGAGATTCCTTAACATCGGTTGGTAAGGTACCTTTGTCTAGATACTGGTGGATTGGAATCCTCCAATCATCTTCTGCTTCTTTTCCATTGTCGTCATCTGATATTGATTGGTCCTTGTCAGACTCCTCAGCTTCGTAGTCTGATTCTTTCATTTTTTAGTTCGCTTCTTTATCTACTTCTCTCATGGACCGAGTTTGTACAACAAAAGTTTTATCGGAGCCTGGGATGGGTCCTACTATCGAAGGTTCGTAGATCCTTCCAATTTGCACAGCGGTGGTGTTTCTATCTTTTAGTATAGAAGATATAAATGCCAAGGAATCTGCGTGTCTGTTGTCTTTTCGACACACATGCCTGAATGTTACGTTGTTGATATTGGACGCATGCTCCTGAGATAGTTTTAAGTACGAAGATAGCACTGGATCCAAAGTTTGGTATTTGAGTTCGATTTGTCTAATGACCAGCTATGAATCATTAGTCAACTGAACATCTGATAAGCCTAGCTCTCGTGCCAAGCGTAAGCCATGTATGACCGCCTCATATTCTGTGATGTTATTGGTGTATTGTTCGAATTCTAACCTGAATGCGTAGATGAGTCGGTCTCCGGTGGGGGTTGTTATAACAATCCCTATGCCTGCATCCTCTCCGTTGGAGGAGCCATCTACGAATATCTCCCATCTTCGTGAATTCTGAGGTTCCAACAGATCTTCTGGTTCTTGCTTGTCTTCCTCCATTCCGGGGATGTCGTCTATCTCTGCTTCGTCGCTAAGAGGTAGATCTGCCAGAAATTCCGTCAAGATCTGTGATTTCTCAGCCTTTCTAGTTTCAAAGATTATGTGAAACTGTTTGATCATGGCATTCCATTTTGCCACCCTTCCAATTTTCTCTGTGCTATCGAGGATTTTCCCTATCTGAGCCTTCGTGAAGACTCGGATGGTATGTGCGTCTAAATATATCCTTAGTTTTTGTGTTGCCACTACTAAGGCATATATAAGCTGCTCTACTTTGGTGTGGTTACGCTCTGCTGAACTGAGTGTCTTGATGACGTAGTATATGGGTTTTCCTCCTTTCCCTTGGTCTCGTACCAATACTACGCTCATAGCGTAGCTTGTTGTTGCTAAGTATAAGGTGAGTATTTCTCCTGGCTCCGTCTTTTACAGAATGGGTACTGAAGTCAAGTATTCCTTGATTTTTAGGAGGGCTTGCTCGCACTCTGTGGTCCACATGAACATGCTTCCTTTCCTCAGTGTGTCGAAGAATGCTTTGCATTTGTCCGATGACCTTGCTATATATGAATCTTCCCATGGAGTCTAAGATTCCATTTATCTTTTTTACTTCTTTTAGTATTTTTGGAGATGGCATCTCCATTATTGCTCAGACCCTTTCAGGGTCCACTTCTATTCCTCGCTTAGTTACCAAGTACCCTAGGAATTTTCCTAAGGTTACTCCAAACGTGCATTTCTCCGGATTTACTTTCATGTGAAAGTTTCTCATGGCTTCAAATATCTCCCTTAGGTCTGACAGGTGATTGTTCTCCTCTTTTATCTAGACTAGCATGTCATCCACGTAGACCTCTGGTATCTTGCCTATCCATGGCTTAAAGGTTTTGTCTACCAATCTCTGGTATGTTGCCCCCGCGTTCTTAAGTACAAAAGGAATCCTTGTATAAAAATACAAGCCTCGTGGGGTAAAGAACGCAGTATGCTCCTGGTCTTCTTCTGCAAGGGCGATTTGGTTGTAACCAGAGTATCCATCCATGAAGGATAATCTCTGGTAACCTTGAGTTGCATTGACCAGCTGGTCGATATTTGGAAGTGGGTAGTTGTCCTTGGGGCACGCCTTGTTGAGATTTCTAAAGTCGATGCAAATGCGTACACCTCCGTTCTTCTTAGGCACGATGACCATGTTAGATATCCACGTGGGATATTTGACTTCTCGTATAAATCCTGCTGCTAGGAACTTTTGCAACTCCTTTTCTACTGCCTCTTGGTAGATATCTGCCACCTTGCGGATACGTTGTTTGAATGGTAGCATTTCCAGTTTTAGCCGAAGATGGTGGGAAACCAAATTCGGGTCAATTCCTGGCATGACTTCCATTGACCATGCGAAGATATCTGCGTGATCCCGTAGTAGCCTTTGTAGTTGCATCTCCTCGTCCTCTTCTAGTAAAGTTCCGATGTTGATCATCTTTGGTTCCGCCTCCGTTCCGATGTTGATTTTCTTTGTTGGTTCTACCGGTGAGAAGGTTTGTTTCTGAGGACGTTGAGGAGTGCTTTTCTATAATTGTCATTTGGTGGAGACATCCGCTGCTAGTGTTGCAGATGTGATTGCTTCCTGAACTGAGGGGGCTTCGGGTACTTTGAAGCCTCCGTCCTTTACTTCGTTGGTATTTGCCTTTTGTCTTTTTCTTTCGTGTTGTTGTGCGACAACTCTTTCTTCGTTTATCCTGACCTCTGCTAGATTGCATAGCCTCGCATCTTGTTGATCACCTTTGATTTCCATTTCATCCATGGGTGTAGGGAATCGAAGGTATTGGTGATAGGTCGAGGTTGTTCCTCTCAACCGATGGACCCATAGTCGTCCCATGATGACATTATAGGGCGAATGTGCTTCCACTACACAAAACCTTGTATTGGTTACTAAGGGTCCTGCACGTACCTGCAAAACTATTTCTAGTTTTGGTCTAGAGATTTCTCCGTTAAAACCGTATATTGTGCAAGTGGATGTATCCATTTTCTCAACTGTCAAACCCATACGTAGGTAGGGTTCGTAGAACAATACATTTAACGAGTTGCCCCCATCAATGAGGACCTTCGTAACATTCCACCCATGTATTGGTAGAGTGATCACAAGTGGATCGTTGTGCATCTCGACTTCCTGGTTGACGTCTTTTGTTGAAAATGTTAATGGTGTGGAGCAGTGGCCATCCATTCTTCCCAAGTGGTAGTGGGTGATCCACTTAGCTTGAACACCTCGTGGGCTTCTAACTTTCTTCTGTTTCGAGCTAACTTGAGGATGTCTTCGAGTAGCTCCTCCTGGCCTCCGCTGGAGAAGGTGATTATGTTGATGTATTTGCTGTCCTGAGGAAGTTCAACCCTTTTTTGGGGGCTACCTCAGCGTCAGCCGGTTGGATTTTCACATACTCCATGAACTTGCCTTCGTCTATGAATCTCTAAATCGTGTTCCGTAGGTGATAGCATGTGTCAGTTGTATGCCCGTAGTACTGGTGGTACTCACAGTACTCCTTAGCCTCCTTTATTTTATCTGGTTGCTTTCCTCTAGTATTTGGGTAAGGAAAGCCCGACTTTGCTCCTTCCTTGCTTAGAATGTGAGAAAACGTTGTGTTCAGCTTTGTGTAGATTTTATCTACAAATTCTTCTCTTCCTTTTCATCTTTTTCCATATCCGTATTTGGATATTTTTTCTAGAGAGCTAGTTCTGCCCACGTCTTCGTTTTGTCTCTTAGGTATCTCCGGAATCGGTTCCAAAGAGTTGGTTCATTGCGGAGCTGATGTTGCCTTTGTTTGCGCCCTGGGTTGTCCTTCTAGATCTTCAAGTCTGATGTAAAGATCTTGGACTACCCTAAGCTCTCCTTCGGATTCAAGGGCTCGGTTGTGAAGATCCACGAAGATAGTTGAGGTTTTATCAAGTCCGTACTTATAGCAATTAATGCTAATTTCTGGATTGACTTTCCCGATTGCTTGGCACGTCTTCAGCCACCTGTCTGTGTATTGCATCAATGTTTCTCGGGGTCCAATAGCTAAAGCAAATAGCCTATCTAACCTTTCCTTTGTTGACTTGTTGTACATGTATGTCTCTAAGAACACCGTAGATAATTGCTCAAAAGAGTCAATTGAGTTTGGTGGTACATTGTCATACCATGTCAATGCTGATCCCGTCAAGCTTGCAGGAAAGTACCTACAAAGTACCACCTCATCTCTTTCCCAATGGGAAAGGACACGAGTATAGTATCGTAGGTGGGCTGCGGGATCAGAGGTACCGTTGTATGCCTGAAACGTAGGTACTGGGCATTTCGCATGGATGGGTTCCTTCAAAATGCGAAAAGACAACGGAGATGTTGTTACTTCTTGTAGAACTTCTTCCAGTCTTGCGCCTGCGTGGCCGGTTTTTAGTCCTTGTATCTCCTTCCGTATCTTCTCGATTTTCTTCATAACCATGTTCACATTGTGAGCATCTCTGGAAAATTCCTCATCATAGTAGGACTGGGAGGGATTGTATGTTGGATCCTTTCATCTGGATCGTGGCGTGTTTTTGTGGCTCCCACTGGTTAGTTAGCCTTTGGTGGGTTAAGATCCACTCTTTGTCTTTCTGAGATAGCTCCGTTCTCACGCCTCTTTAACGGAGGGTGAGTTTGGGAACCTTCGATCTGTACGTCGAGCATATATTTTAGGTTTTGGTTCTCCTGGTCCATCACGTGCATTGCATCCTCATGCTCCTTGTTACGGAGTAGCAAAGCTGCTACTTGTGCTACCATTTGATCTTCATTGTGGATTCCACCACCCTGAGGAGTGCTGTCGGCCGGATCCTTAGAGTCATCCACTCCTTCTTCTATGACCGGAGCGTCGGGATCTATCTGGATTGGGGTTAGGTTTCCTAACCCTCGTCCCGTAGGAACTAAGGTTCTGGGTAACCCTGCGTTGTCCGCAGGTGGCTGCGTGATATTAGGATGCTCCGGTAACGGCATGCCGTAAAGTGGTTGTTCTCCCGATGTTTTCCCATCCCTTCAGCAGGAATAGGTGGCTTGTTAGCAACTGTTCTTCTTGTTATTTCTCTTTGCCCGTCCTCTGCTTCTGTTCTTTGATTCGCTTGAGATGACTTTTGAGATCTTCCTCTCGTAACTACTGGTCGTGAGCTTGTTGGTACGTCACTTGGTTTATGCATAGTTTAGGTCTTTGACTATCCTGTTGACACAGAAAAAAGTGGAAAAATCTGCTACTTGGATGCCTTCGTCAAAAATAGCAATTAATGCTCTAACACAGAAGATGGCTAAGCAGCTTTTTTAAAAAAAAGACTGAAATATTTCTTATGACACCCTTGGAAAGAACAACCTTAAATGTTCAAAACCAATTAAAAATGGGTGTCAGATCTCCAAAAAGAGGTTATTAAATGCTTTTAGAAGATCTTTTTCCTTAAATTCTCACTGAGATTCCTCTGTAGTCAGAGGTACTCAGATCTAAAGGATGCCTTGTCGGAAAAGGTTGTTTTAGTATAAAACAAAAGTTTTAACGTTTTGTTAGTGCGTTTTTGCGAAAAACTTTGTAGATCTGTGATATGGTAAGTCTTTAGAGGCTATGAACTCCAAGAATATATGTAAATAACGGATGAACAAATCATTATAAAGTGAGATTCATCGTTGTAGAGCACACATCTCTTCGTTACAGAAGATGTGTAAGTTAAAAATAAAGGAATACGAGAACTCAAGCTGGTGAGCAAAACTTTCTAGCGCCAAACTGTGACTACTAATTTTCCCATAGTCTACGTAATGTATACAGCTCAGAGAATCGGATACTAAGTAGTATTGATGCCTCTGTTGAACTGATAATGCTAAGAGGTAAAAGATACTCAAGATCACAATAATAACGAAGAACACAAATATAACGAAGATGCTACTAAGTTATAATGAGACACAAGATATTACGTGGTTCGACTTTCGTCTACGTCCACGGGGAAATGAGTGATTGTTTGTATTAAGTTGTGGTGGTTACAAATATCTTAAATGCTTCCCAAAGTAATAGTGAGAACTCAAGTTGAAGTAAATACTTAAGTTCTAAACATTAAAGAGGTATAAGCTTAAGACTAGATCTTTTCTCCTAGGTATTGAATTCCTTTAGTTTGTTGGTGAAGCTTGGTATTTATAGCCCCTGATCTGCTCCAGGTATATCTTTGCTGTCTTTGGACCCATCGTTCTATGATATACCTTTCGTACAAATGGTACCTTCATTCACCGCGTGCTTTCTCCAGTTGAACTTTGCCACCTAAGCTGATCCACGTTCCTTCGGGAACTTCCCATCCTTAGTACAGATTGTACCTTCGTTCACCGCAATCCTTTGTCATTCAGGTTCTGCTACATCATCTCTCTCCACGTGCTTTGGTTATGCGTGTAGATAAGAGATTTTTGCATTTAATGCTGATTAGATATGTCATATACCTCTATCCCTTTGCCAGCGGCCTCTCTCTAGACTAGGATTTACTTTTTTCATCTTGACCATCGAGGTATCTCTTCTTGGAACAAGATAAAGTAGATCTGCGAAGGTATCTTCTGCTACTCAGGTCTCTGTACAGCGAGGGCTATATAGTTATCTTGTGTGCGACCACTGAAATCGCGACACGTGCTCCGCAGAATATTGGTATTCACATAACCTTTGGTTTGGCATCTTTATCATCTACAACCTCTGGACCATCATTAGAAACTGCAATCAACAAACAACATCAAAGTGTTAGTAAATTTAAAGAAATGAACAACAAATTGTAAACAATAAAGGGTTAATACTTTCATACCTTCTTCATTGTCTTCTTCACTGCTGCTTGAATCAGTGCTTTCATCTCCAACTTTATATGTCTTGTGAATTTTTTAATAATCAATATCATTCTCTTCATCACTATCAAAAATTGGTGGAGCATTTGGATCTTCAGTGGGGTGACATTCATCTAAAGTACATTTCTCTAGCACCACATTGTCCTCCTCATCATCAGTGTTTTCCCATGCATCGATCATTGTTGTTCACTGCATCATTCTTGTTCACTGCATCAACCCAGTAATCATGATCAAAGTTATCAGTTACTTGAATTGGTACACTGCTAGATCTAACAACACTGGCTTGACTAAGACAGGAATAACCATGGGATTCCACTTCATTTAACATGTCACAAACAATTTCCTAGATACTCCTCCATTTGAGCTTTCCTTCTTTGATTGAGCTTGCAACTTGACATAAGATAGCAGAAAGCAAGCATGCCTTTGGGGTTCAATCAGAAGTTGATAGATACTTACACGTGAAACCATCGGCGAAAGTTACGCACAGCTGCAATTTGACAACACTGTCTCTAAAACCATATTCATTTTCTTGCCGATTATGAATTTTCAAGACTTTTCAGTGTGGGATTTGAAATACAGAAACTCCTCACATCAATTCAATTGCAGAATCCAATTAGCAGATCTTCAGGGACATCACATTTGGAAAATAAATGCTCATTCCAACAATCATTGGTAAATTTAACTCCATAAAGGTGAAGGCGCTCGAGTCTTGGAAAAGAGAGATATCTTCTTTGAGACTTCAGTTATCCTCCACCGTGCAACAGTCTAATCGATTAATCAGTTGCGCTCATGTGCACAATTTTGCTTAAAATCTTAGTTTCCTGTAGTCTACAGGAAAAGGTGATACGAGTTTATCCAAGGATGGGTATTCGTTGATGGACTGCAGCAATGGCGCACTGAGTATGGAATCACTCCAATGAAAATATGTGATAAATATGGTAGTTAGAGATGTTCGAATGCAAATGTATTATAATTGAGAAGACATCAAACAAATTTATTACACTAAAGACCCCAACAAAGTACAACCACAAATGTCAGATTTATATTGCATCATAATGCAGAAACAGGAAAGGTTCTAAAAGCGGTCTCTTTCATGATAATCCAAGGGTCACTTGTGGTGAGGAAGACAATTTTCACCCCAACACAACTTGATTGTGTTGTAAGTGCATCCTCACCAAGGAATGCCCTGCTATGTATGCGGTGAGGGAAGCACGAGAATTGGGGCACACAAATTATGTTCGGTAAGGCTGTAGAATTCGACTGGATTCTTATAAAAAATTATGTCTATAAACCTGAGCAAGATTTGTGTTTTTTTCTTAGGGTACTTATAATGATCCATGTACCTTGCTTATTGTTCATTTCTACCTAACTTGATCTGTGTTTAAGGTTCTTAAATGTTTAGGTGTGAAAATAATAGTTCGGGATGTTTGGACTTCATGGTACACCAACCAGGTTTGCATAACATCATTTAAAATCAAAATCCAGGGGTTTAAGTAAGCATACCCGTTTACATACTCCCCCAGGTCATGAAAATTCGTTTGCAAACCGGCATGCATACTTAACGTCGATATTCGGTAAACTTGTTTTGGCCGTAACTTCTTCGTCCGAACTCGGAATGACCTCATTCTTTTTGAATTCTCTTCCTATTTAAATTCTCTTCAAAATAAAGTTGATAATTTCTAAATTTGGATGAATTAAGATTGGTATTTGTCCTGTCTCTTGTTTTTTATTGTTTTGCTCCGTTTCGTCGCACTTGTTCCACTTCTCTTGGACTTGGGCGCTTGGATTCTTGGATTAATACTCTTCTAAGCTCATTTATAGATTTTAATAGAATGTTGTTGGTGAATCACGAAGAAGGAAGTTCAATAATGGGCTGTAGTACGCATTGCTATGGGATTCTTGAATGTTCACAATCATCTTATGTGAACTATAGTGCATGGTCGTTAATGACTTTGTATGTTCTTCTTTTTTAAGAAAATCTTTTTATACTCCTTTGGTAACTATTCTTGGTGTAAATCCGGGCGAAAAAGATTGATTCTACCCTCTAAGGACAAATCATCTCATATGTGCATTACGAGTTTGTCTTGATGCCTAGGAAACTTCTTATGAGAATTTATTCTTGTTTTTGAGAAGGATTACTAGAGTTTGGAATAGCCATTATTGTGATTACACATAGCTTTAATGGTTTAAATTCTAAAATTGTGTGGAAGATGATTTTTGCAGTATTAATCTTTATGGTTTTATATATTGCAATTTGTTATGGGATATGTGTGTTTGTCTCTGTGAACTATGATTGTATCATACCTTGTCAAAAGTTAAGTCTTTCATATGTCGATATGCATGTATTGATAAAAGAATGAATGAACTTTTGACATTACAAAAGTTAAAACCTTGTATGTCATTATTTGATGGAAGAAAGGATAAAACTTTTGTTTACGAGGATTATGTCTATTGTATGTCACTGTACAAATAGTGATGGAAAATAGAATGAATCCTTGTCTATTCCATTGATATTGATCTTCCTGATCCATATTTTTATGTATATTCTGTGCGGCTCCGTAAGTTCTCTTATGTTGAGCATTTCCGATTAAATTAATCATGGGTTTTTTTGTGGTTATTTTGGTTGAGTAGTTTTAGATTCAAATTCATATTCTTATGTGATTTGTTATGTCCAAAGAAATCCTTCTTTTCTTGTGAAAGTAAGGTCGCTCTTGTTGTTCTTTCGGGAATGACATTTTATGGGGGAGAGTTCTTAATTGAACTTGTGCTTAATTGCCAAATCTTTGTGGGGAGTACGGCTGTGGAATATTATAAGGGTTATCTTGTATCTTTATAAACTCCTTGATGAAAGCATTTAGCTTCAGCTATATGATTGCATCTAAAAAGTTGATATGTGCTTGCTTTTGGTCATGAAATGTCTCTATGGAAATTTCATTAGGATCCCACTAGTTTTCGTACCTTTGCCAATTTTATTGACAAAAAGGGGGAGAATTAATATGTAGTTCACACTACAAATACATATGGTTTTCGGATCATTATGTAAGGGGGAGTGGTTTCCATGTGAGATGGAGTATTGACTAAGGGGGAGTGACACATATCACCATAATATTGTTGTCGAAGTTGTGATGCAATTGAACTTTGATGCTGTGTAATAATACCATGACACTGTGCAACAATGATTGAGAACTCTTGTTTTCTCATTGTTATGGCTACGGATTTTCAACAACGATGACACTAAACTTACAACCTTTGGAATCATTGGAGTACTTGGAAGTGACGAAGATTTCGAGTAATGTTGAAGAACCAATAATATCAGGCATGTTGAAGTGAAGCTACAAAAGTTTATATTTATTTTTGTATTCCATATGTACTGATAGTTTTGTCACTAAAATTGACAAAGGGGGAGATTGTTACAGCACAGCTCTGTCGAACTCGCATGCGTTGCTATCTCAAGCATGTTTGTCAATGTTAGTGATCAAAACTATAAGTCTTGATTTCTAGTCTACTTATAGCTAAGTCTCGTACTAGGATAGAAAGTGTATTTGAGCTCTAGACTCCAAGGCGATCATCATACAAAGACGAAGAACTACTCAAGGAACTGGTGGAACTTTATCGACTAAAAAGTATGTGGAGACTTGAACTTATCTATCACTCAAAAGTCTATCTACTCTATCTCCTATCTTCAGAAAAACGTCGTATTGCTATATAGACTTTGATTATACACATTTGCTATTTCGAGCCGAGTTTATCTCGCTTATCTATTTCTCGAAATATGTGTTGGTAAGATTTCGCTTTGGCCAAGTTCATCTTTACTAGTGACGAAGGTCATATTAAGTTTCAATTACTTGAAAATTGCTTTGACAAAAAATGGTTTGTGAAATGGACACCTTTATCATCTAAATTACTTAAAAATTGCTTTGACGAAAAATGGTTTCAAGTTCATTAGAAACTTGTGTTTGGCATCTTTATCATCTACAACCTCAGGACCATCATTAGAAACTTCAATCAACAAACAACATCAAAGTGTTAGTACATTTAAAGAAATGGACAACAAATTGTAAACACTAAAGGGTTAATACTTTCATACCTTCTTCATTGTCTTCTTCACTGCTGCTTGAATCAGTGCTTTCATATCCAACTTTATATATCTGGACAATTTTTTAATAATCAATATCATTCTCTTCATCAATGTCAATAATTGGTAGAGAATTTGGATCTTCAGTGGGATGACATTCATCTAAAGTAGAGTTCTCTAACACCACATTGTCCTCCTCATCATCAGTGTTGTCCCATGCATCATTTTTGTTCACTGCATCATTCTTGTTCACTACATCAACCCAGTAATCATGATCAAATTTATCAGTCACCTGAAATTGTACACTGCTAGAACTAACAACACTAGCTTGACTAAGGCTAGAATAACCCTGAGATTCCACTTCATTTAACAGATCCACAAACAATTTCCTAGATACTCCTCCATTTGAGTTTTCCTTCTTTGATTGATCTTGCAACTTGACATAAGATAGAAGCAAGCAGGCATGCCTTTGGGGTTCAATCAGAAGTTGATAGATACTTTACACGTGAAAGCATCAGAGAAAGTTACGCACAACTGCAACTTGACAACACTTCTGCTAAAACCATATTCATTTTCTTGTCGATTATGAATTTTCAAGACTTTTTCAGTGTGGGATTTGAAATACAGAAACTCCTCTCATCAATCCAATTGCAGAATCCGATTATCAGATCTTCAGGGACATCACATTTGGAAAAGAAATTCTCATTCCAGCAACCATTGGTAAATTTAACTCCATAAAGGTGAAGGCGCTCCAGTCTTGGAAAAAAAAGATATCTTTAGGAAAGCAAAATGTTAGGGGTTATTTCCGAGGTCAACAACATGAATGATGCACAATTACAAAGAGACCATGGAATAGAGAATGGTTTTTCTTGATCTAAGAATAGACTGAGCTCTTGAACCTTAAGTCTTGATAAATTAGAGAAATAGAGATCCATGAATTAACCCGAGATTCATTCGAGTGTTTATTCCAGTAGACAATTACTGTTTATTCGACATATCATGACAACGCAGCGCTCCATCCAGAAATTCCATGAAAGAATATAATGGTTTTCAAAGAAGCGGGAAACCAGTGTTTAAAATCGAGAGTGGGGATAGAGGTCCAAATGTAATTCCATCGTTAAGGTAATATGCTAGTAGGCACGACACACTTGCAAGGAGGGCAATGATACAGTGAAGAAGTGAGTCAGGTTAGTCGCTGATGAAATCTTTTGCCCACAGTCATGCTGTCCTGCCCCTTCAACAACTTATGTTTATTAAAATCCAAGATTGCAACGTTTCTGCTAAAGAAGAAGATAAGCACGGTGAAAATCTTATCAACATATCTCAAAATAAGGCATTATCTTAAAACTAAGAATCTAGATATACTGTTAAGTTTACACAACTGTGTAGACTCTTTGTTTTCTCATTCAATTTATAATACTCGATGTACAGATTTGTTATTCTAATTCAGAGATAATACAGGAAGACTCAGATAATATAGGTTGAATACAACAGGAAGTAAACAAAAAATTGCAAAGAATTGCAGATGTGATGCGTAGCACCACTATCGATAAACCATGGAGTAATAAAAGATGTAGTAAGAATTGTACCAGCGAAATTTGCACGAGGTTCCAGCTGTGCAAGCTCAGGAGGATTGATTAGGGTCAGTAGGCGTGCATACTGGTCAGCAGAGAGACCTAGAATCGCTGTTTGAATGGCCTGAGCATCACTCGGCATGGCTGTAGCAGCAGCAGCAATTGGCAGGGTATTGTTTGGGACTGGAAAACCATGAAGTCGGTAGCACTTTTCTCTAACATGTCCATGTCTGTTACAATAGTCACAGTGGGTTCCATTGTGAGGATCTGACTTCGCAGATTGTAGAACCTGTCATGCAAGCCCTGCAAGAATTCCATTGCTCGATCTCTCTCGAGGCGTTCCATCATATGTTTCCCAGCGCCACATATACAGGCCTCAGTAGAATCCACAAGTGAATTGGAGCGTTTGAGATAAAGAACCTTACCTGCAAGTCCTTCCATATCGCATGTGAAGAAGCTGCGTATAAGCAACTTGCACGGATGTCTGGGTGAACAGAATTCAGAAGCCAACTTCCCACCAAGTCATCGCAGCGCTTCCAGCAGCGATGTGTGAGATCATCCTCCGGAGGTGGTAAAGATCCATCGACAAAACCTAGTTTTCCCTTAGCATTCAAAGCTTTGGTTATTCCTCTAACCCAGGCACCATAATTGTCTCCTTGCAGTAAAGGAGAAAAGAGAACTGTTGCAGGGTTATCGTAGGGATGTATGACATAAGGGTCAAGAATTCTAGAGTTGTTGGATGACTCAGGGTGATGATTTGGGGAAGGAGGCGTGGATTGATCTGTTTCAGGCATGATGATAAAACAAGGATTGATGATAATGAAGAATCTAGATATAATGTTAAGTTTACACAACGGTGTATACTCTTTGTTTCCTTGGATCTACAAGGATACCATCTTAAAACTAAGAATCTAGATATACTGTTAAGTTTACACAACTGTGTAAACTCTTTGTTTTCTCATTCAATTTATAATACTCGATATACAAATTTGTTATTCTAATTCAGAGATAATACAGGAAGACTCAGATATATAATATAGGTTGAATACAACAGGAAGTAAACTAAGGACTCGGACTTTATACAGACTCAGCTGCTTGACCCCGGAATACTTGTTCTTGTTTGTTAACCGTAGGTGTGTGTTGACGGCGCAGCTGTTGGTGGACTGTAGTTTACATATACACGTCCAATACATTAAGATAGAAAAAAGATCATGCCAAAAAAAAAAAATGGTTGTCCAACCACCAAGTCAGGTCACAGGACAGGCTGAGTTGCCCAAATAAATTGTTTTGATGATACGTCGAAAAGAGCAGTATGAGTTTTAGTAATGAATCATGTAATGTAAAATCTTATATGCTAAATGACTATTGAGATTAAGAGTACTAGCTTATATGCTAAATGGCTATTATCACACGGTCTGTCATGCTAAACATGTTAAAGTCAAACATATGCACAAAAAGAAGACGAACTCGATAATGGTCAAACATGTAATAATAATGGTCATGTTCTTCTTTGAAACTTGCGTTCGCCTCCACCGTGCAACGGTTTGATCAATTGCGCTCATGTGCACAATTTTGGATTAAAAGTCTTAGTTGGCTGAAGTCTACTGTAAAAGGTGATACGAGTTTAGCCAAGGATGGGTATTCGTTGATGGACTGCAGCAATTGCGCACTCAATATGGAATCACACGAAAGAAAATATGTGATGAATATGGTAGTTGGAGATGTTAGAATGCAAATGTATTATAATTCAAAAGACAGCAAACAAATTAATTATTGCACTGAAGATCCCAACAAAATACAACCACATATGTCGGATTTGTATTGCATCATAGTGCAGAAACAGAAAAACAAAAAGGGAATGAAATTCCATTAGTGAACATATATCTGCAACCTATGAAAATTGCCATTGGCTGTGATTTGCAGAAATAAACATAATTGAAACTCACAATAAAAATCAAATAACAGTTTGGTGAATGAGGGGATGTGAGATACATACGTTACAAACGATGTAACACTGAATGAATGTTGTTCGCTAGGAACATGGTGATTTTAGAGGGACAGTAGAAAAATCTTTGAGATAACCACTAAGATTTTTAGTAATAAGGAGCGACGTAAGCTGGTGGTGGTGGATATGGGTATGCATATTTAGGAGTATACTTTGGTGCTTCGTATTTGGGAGCGACGTATTTAGGGGTGTACTTTGGTGCTTCGTATTTGGGGGCGACGTATGCTGGTGGTGGTGGAGATGCGTAGACGTATTTAGGGGTGTACTTTGGTGCTTCGTATTTGGGAGCGACGTAAGCCGGTGGTGGTGGAGATGCGTAGACGTATTTAGGGGTGTACTTTGGTGATTCGTACTTGAGAGCGACGTAAGCTGGTGGAGATGCGTAGACGTACTTAGGGGTGTACTTTGGTGCTTCGTACTTGGGAGCGACGTAAGCCGGTGGTGGTGGAGATGCGTAGACGTACTTTGGGGTGTACACTGGTGCTTCGTACTTGGGAGCGACGTAAGCCGGTGGTGGGGGAGATGCGTAGACGTATTTAGGGGTGTACTTTGGTGCCTCGTATTTGGGTGCGACGTAAGCCGGTGGTGGTGGAGATGCGTAGACGTACTTAGGGGTGTACTTAGGTGCCTCGTACTTGGGAGCAACGTAAGCCGGTGGTGGTGGAGATGCGTAGACGTACTTAGGGGTGTACTTTGGTGCTTCGTACTTGGGAGCGACGTAAGCCGGTGGTGGTGGAGATGCGTAGACGTATTTTGGGGTGTATACTGGTGCTTCGTACTTGGGAGCGACGTAAGCCGGTGGTGGGGGAGATGCGTAGACGTATTTAGGGGTGTACTTTGGTGCCTCGTATTTGGGTGCTTCGTATTTAGGAGTATACTTTGGTTCTTCGTATTTAGGAGTATATTTTGGTGCTTCGTACTTGGTTGCTTCATATTTAGGAGTATATTTTGGTGATTCGTATTTAGGAGTATACTTTGGTGCTTCGTATTTAGGGGCGACGTAAGCTGGTGGTGGTGGTGAAGCGTAAACGTATTTAGGAGTATACTTTGGTACTTCGTACTTGGGAGCGACGTAAGCCGGTGGTGGTGGAGATGCGTAGACGTATTTTGGAGCTTCGTATTTTGGAAGATATGCTTCTACAGTAACCTCTACAACTGGTTTCTTGTATGGAGTTTCCTTGTAGTTGGGCGTATAAGACTCGTATTCAGCTAGTGCAACATTGATTAGAACAAATAAGGTTAAAGCATGAACCAGACATGCTGAGATCCTTGCCATGTTGATTGATAGGTGAAGGCAAGGAAGAAAGAAAGAATACCTAACAAGTTGTTGTTTGTAGAGATTATTAGGAAGAGAGAGGCTTCTGAACCCAGTTATATAGTGCTAACACTTGAATACATTTTCTTCTCTTAATACACTTGGGAGGTACGTTAGTTGTGTACCACTAACTCAATTTTAACACAAGTCAAGGCACACACGATCTTTGAGTGATCAATGATTGAATATGGACGCATTCTTGTACGCGGTGGGATGTTTGTCAACTATAGATCGTGCAGACTTGCAAATATTGTAGTGTCTTTTAGTGGTCATGCATCTTCTGTTTTTGTTGCGTAATTTAACTTGCCAGAACAAATTGATGGAAGAAAAGGATTTGTAAGTTTTGTTGGTGGGAGAAACACCAAAATGTTTTAAAATTTATCAAGCCTTAAAATTTGTAAGAATTTGGATATAAAAAATCTTTTTTCTAAGAAAATTTTAAACTTGTATACATGATCATCAAACAACCCTATTACATGATGTGTATGGACACCACTGTGATTAAGCATCACCAAGGTGGGTAACCTGAAAAATACAGAATTTGGAATGGACAACATAAATGACGCAGGAAAAGTGGCTAATTCATTACTTTTATCTATTACTATTATAAAGGGAACTCCCCTTGGCCACTGTTCATGTACAGTGAATGAAGCTTCAAATTTTGAAAATCCAAATTTTCCCATTGTTTTACAACTGCATCAAATTTCTAAAATCAAACAAGGCTAAAAAGGTAAATTATATATTTACCTTATATTACAAATTGTTGAATTAAAATATTCTGAGAAATTGTTATTCATATGCTCACAACAGCTAAGGGGATCATAAAAGGCCCTAGACCAAGTCTTTGGATCTTCTTTCTTAAGATATTCACCGGCGGCAACATTTTCTTTGCATATGATGTCCAAGTGTTCCTATATTGGAAAAAATTTTCTTTGCATATATAACCCACAAACTAACAATCAAATAGCTGTTAAAAGAGGCACAAACCTTAAAATGCTTTACTTTGTAAGCTTTGCATGTGTTCCACAATGTGAGGTGTGCAAGCTTGATGCCTTATAGTACTTCTTGAAGTTCTTGGGTGCCTGCATATATGCAAAGAAAGAGTTAGTACTTTTAAAAAACAAACATAATGTAAACTAATTTAAAAAACAACCGAACTTAAATACCTGAAACAATATCTAACCCTTGCACCAGGGAAAACCACAGGAACATCTTCCAGCAACCCTTTCTGCCTATCATATATAAAGGTAATTCTGCCAGCATGGTGTGCATTGATTCCTGGAGCCAAACCCTTGAGGAACCCAGTCCAATTCTCTTTACTTTCACACCTATACACCTTAATACCTAAAGTTACAAGATTATTCTAACCATCAGGTGTTGTTGCATCCATTAGGACACCACCAAGTTTTCCAGTTAGATGGCATGCATCTAACCCTGCAAGCTTTCTGAAATCCTCCCATTGGTACAACAAATGAAATAGACATGGTCATGAATGTCTTATCTGCAGCAAATAGTAACCAAACTAATGAAGTACTGAGCATAATTTACAAATAAATAGAGGGACCCATAAACATAAGAGAAAAAGTAAATTTGAGTTTTAAGCAACAAAAGTGAATATGATATACACCTTTTTTCCCTATAAGTGAATTTAGCAACACAACCTGGATTAGCATGAGCCACCATTGCACAAAAGATGGGTACATCACTGTAGATGTCCTCATAATTACCAAACAAATATATGGTACATTGATGTTTTGAGTAACAAAAAAGTCTTTTGCAATACTATTAGGCTTTGGAATTAAGGCCCCAGATGTCTGCTTTAACTTCTCATGTACAACCCCTTTTACAAACTCGGGATCTGTCGATCTGTTAAAACTCTTTGGATTCCCGACACAAGTGTGTTCGAGATTTACACTCCTGACAATAAAAGTTGACTCATGCTTTTTTATGCTAGCATTTACAGACCACATATAGCCATACTCTTCCCTAAACCTACATCTTACTCTTAGTCTCTTTTTTGTCACTCTTATAGGTCTTCTACTGATAATTATGTTTTACGCAGTAACCCATAAGATGTTTCTTAAATGTACTTTTTTTTTGTTAAAAGCATACTTTACCTACATCTTAGTAGGATCAACAGGAGACATCTCTTCTTCTATAGGGAATAAAGGTTGTTCTTCTTCATCACTGTGCACATTGAAGTCATTTTTTCCATTTCTGGTAATCAAACTGTGACTACTAGTTTCTCATAGTCTACGTAATGTATACAACTCAGAGAATCGGATACTAAGTAGTATTGATGCCTCTGTTGAACTGATAAAGCTAAGTCGTAAAAGATACTCAAGATCACAATAATAAAGAAGAACACAAATATAACGAAAATGTTATTAAGTTATCATGAGACACAAGAGATTACGTGGTTCGACTTTCTTCTACGTCCACGTTGAAATGAGTGATTGTTTGTATTAAGTTGTGGTGGTTACAAAAATCTTAAATGCTTCCCAAAGTAATAGAGAGAACTCATGTTGAAGTAAATACTTAAGTTCGAAACATTAAAGAGGTACCTTCGTTCACTGATGTCTTTGGACCCATCGTTCTCTGATATACCTTTCGTAGAAATGGTACCTTCCTTCACTGCGTACTTTCTCCAAGAGAACTCTGCCACCTCAGCTGACCCACATTCCTTTGGGAACTTCCCAGCCTTAGTACAGATTATACCTTCGTTCACTGCTATCCTTTGCCATTCAGGTTCTGCCACATCATCTCTATCCACATGCTTTGGTTATGCGTGTAGATAAGAGATTTGTACATTTAATGTTGATTAGATATGTCATCTACCTCTGTCCCTTTGCCAGCAGCCTCTCTCTATACTAGGCTTTACTTTTTCCATCTTGACCGTCGAGGTATCTCTTCTTGGAACAAGATAAAGTAGATCTGCGAAGGTATCTTATGCTACTCAGGTCTCTCTGTACAGTGAGGGATATACAGTTATCTTGTGTGCGACCACTGAAACCGCGACACGTGCTCCGCAGAATATTGGTATTCACAGTTTGCCCCATTTCTTTCATATTCTACCGTTTGGAACGATTGGAAGAAAAAACTCCCATAACGCCGCCATTTTTGCACGTACCGGTTGGGTGGTCACACATGTCTCTTCATGCAATAACTTCCCCTTGAATTTTGGGACACCCAAAATTTTGGATTCTCCAGCCGCCTATAAGAAGAAAACAAAGAGAAGGAATTTTCATTAACTCCTTTCTTTCTCCCCTAACTGTCGCTCTTCATCGCTTTCTCAGAGATTTTCTTTAGCTTTCAACTGTAGATCTTCCGTCGATTTCCAAGGGTCAGGTCCTTAATCACTCGATCATCATATTCAAGTAAGTGATTGTTTACTTCTTCAACTTTGCTGTTATTTTTCGCATTCTCCATGTCTTCTGTTTTGGCTTGTTGATGTTGCTCTTATCCCTATATGTATCTTTTTCTGCTTCTTTATGCTTCCTTATGTTATTCGAAAGCATGGGTTACTCTCCATTTCATGATTTCACCATGTGTATGCCATGATCCTCTTCGTCTGCAGTTTTTCCCATGGCGCTGAATAATCCTTTTTTTCGTCTTAAGATTGGATAAAACTATTTCCTTTGGTTGGTTTAATTAAACCCATGCCCAAAGTATGCTTGCTTTTGCCCCAAATACGTTTTTGAGTCAACTGCAATTTTATGTCTGCCATTGTTGAAGTATTTGTTCTTCCTGCTGGTGCTAGAAATTATGAGACTTCCGAAGAAGCTTGTGCATAAGGATCCGAAGCCTAGGTCTTCTACTGATCCACCTCCACGGATGGATCATCCTGACACTACGCCTTATCCTCCTCCTGAGGATACTGAGGTACCTACTGGTACTGAGGTGGTCGTGGATCCTGAGGATGTCGCGGGCCTTGAGGTTGAAGATGTTGTTGTTGAGTATCTTCCTCCTCCTTCGCCTCACTATGAGCTTCAAAGGCTGTAACTGCGTGACAAAGATAGGTATGCTCACTTATCTTTGGCTGAGATCACCAAGTCCTTTCGCCTTCATAAGTTTGAGATCTCCTTTATCGATGGTCCTGATGTTCTCACCGAATCCATGATTCGAAGCTTTTCATATGATGAGAACAACCTCTTGATCAGTGTTGGTCAGTTGGCTGCGGGTATGCTTCTGCCTTTGTTTAGTATAAAGGAACCCTTATACTATGATGTTTTGTCTACCAGGGATGACCCAGTGAACAAGACTCAAGTTCGAGGAGTCATGCAATATACTGGCAATTTCTGGCGTGCCCTTCGTGAGTGCTGGTACCGTAGTAAGGGAAAGACTACTCTGAAGTCTTATGACCCTTTTGCTGCTAGAAGCTCTAAGAAAAAGGATTACACCCCTGCCAACTTCAATGCCACCTATGTTGATGCTATTCAGAAAAGTAATCTTAGGTAACCTTTGCTTTCCTCGAAGGTTTTTCATTTTATTTTTTGCTTAGTAACCTTTGCTCGGTATTCTGATTTTTTTTTTGATGTCCGCCCCTCGCTTTTTCTGCTGGGCGCTTTCGGTTTTCTTTGTTAGGACTGCTCCTAGCTCTGCTGGCAACTCCGTATCTACTAGGACAAGGAAGAGAAAGGCTTCGGCTGAAGCAGCTACACCAACACCTGCGGAGGTAAGGATTATAGTCATACCTTTATGTTTGTAGGTTTCCTGGTATTTTGCCCCTAATCCTTGGCTTGCGCATGTGTTTTTCTACAGTCTTCCAATAGAAAGGGTAATTTGAAGGATGTGATCGATCTTGAGGAATTCGATGAGGATCCCAAGGTTGTTTCAGAGGAGCAGGACGACGAAGATATGGAGGACATTGAGGATACTTGCCTTAGCCCTCATCTGGATGATATTGAGGAAGATTTTTCCAAGAATAGCCCCAATCCTATCCGTGCTGAATCTGTGGAGGGTGAAAACCTTCCAGTTGGTGGTGATGCTTCATTGGTGACCCCGATTAGTGTTCAAGTTTCAACTTTTGCTTTGTTACCAAAGGTGCCTTCGTTTTCTGCCCCTGGTGATTTGCAACCTGTTATCTCGGCTACTAATAGCGTTGTAGTGGTATCTTCCAAGAGTCTTCCATCCTCTCCTGTTACTTCGCTCTAATCGAGTGGTTTGTTTGCGAAGGGTGTTACTCCTGTGGTGAGGGTTAGTAGCTCAGACTCGCAACCGAAGAAGAAGGTTGTGATTTCACTGGTTAGCTTCTCCTTCAATGCTACGCCTACCTCATTTGGGAGCGCTCAGTCTGTTTCTACTGCCCCTGTTAGCAAGGTTGTTGGACCTCCACCTTCGTCACCAGATTGGACCGTCTTGGAAAATCTTCCTTCTGCTGGTTATATGGACTTAGGTGGTGCTCAAGCTTTTTTTTCGGTTCCCAGTTCGTCCACCATGCCGTCTCTTCGTCGTGGTGAGGGTTCAGTACTCGTGCCCCACGATCGTTCTCAAGCGACTGGGAGTTGTTGCTGGGTATGAGAAGGGTAAGCTACCTTAGAGCTTGACCCTTGGGAGTTTTGATGATGTCATCCTTGAATCCATTCTACGGGATTCGAAAGGTCCCTTTTCTGCTGAGGTTGATCATCACCAACTGGCTGGTTCTTTTGAGGTCGCTTCGCAGTTAGATGATCTGTCTGCTTAGTACCATGTGGCTAAGGATCTATTCTTTGACCCGGACTGCCTTCGCTCTAGTCAGGCTTTGGTGAAATCCACAGGGGTAGCATCCAAGAGATGGATGCCTTCATGGACACCTACGCTGATTTCCTTCCACGTCTTTCCTTATTTTCAGTATATGATCCTTACTTTATCGCCTCATGCTTTGTTTTAACTCTTCGTCTATTCTTATGCTTCGTTGTTCAAAGCTTTGCAAGCAAATCGATGTTGGTTGTACCTTGTTTAAGTTCTATAGGGCTAAGTGTACTCACTTGAGTGCCTTGTTGGAGCGTACCTGATGAGTGCCAAATATTGCATATTTATACATCTATTTATTGGCATTTAACTCATCTTTTGTGCTCAAGAATCAGATATTATCCCAGATTCTGTGTTTTCTTTGTTTTCAAGAATAAATATTTGTACTAATTAATTTTGAGTTTTTAGGTAATAAATAAAGTTCGGAGAAACTGAGGAGCCAAAAGAGCGAAGATTTGGAGTCAAGCGTCTATGGAGCAGAAAGCCAAAGCCCGCGTGCGCAACAGTTGCAACCCAACAAGGAGCACCCCATCCATAAGACATGGGCCCAAGCTATCCAAGACCCGCGACCCGGATCCGAGCCCGTCTACCACGAGCCGTTGAGATCTTTTCCAGCTAAATCCAACGCTCGCTGCCTCCTACATTTCAACTCTCGATGTCTCCGCTCAACACCAAATCACCCCAGTTCACCTTCAACCGTTCAGATCTTCTCCAGCTAAATCCAACGCTCGCTGCAGCTTCCCCATCAAACATCGCTGTCCTTGCTTCACAGCAAAACCGCCTAACCCTATACCCATTCGAGCAAAACTAGTTTCACTTCCATCTTCTCTTTCTTCTCTCGAGCAACCCCTCTGCAAAACCCTTACCTCCCTCTTCTCTTTCCACGCCTGATGCAGAGCCATCATCACCACCACCACTCCTTCTTCTGTCGCAATCACTAGCTCCTTCTCCGCCACTCTCTCTCTCAATTATCTCTTTCATAGCTTCTCATCAACCTAGAAGCTAGGTTAGAGATAATTAGGGTTAGGGTTTCACCAAACCCCCATGCATGGTCGATTCAGAGTCAGGGACGCGTCAAGGCAGAGAGAGCAGGTTTGGGTCAGTGTAGTTGTTAGTTACAAATGTTTTGTGAGTTATAAATTCATGTTTTGGATGTAAGAGAAACCAGCATGTTTTAGGGTTCATAGTTAGTTTGTAATTTTAATTTGAAGTCTGTTTTATGTTTAACATGTTCTAATTTACCTTGCTAGGATTAAAAATGAAACCCTAAATCTATGTTCTGTGGTTCAACTTCATTTGAATTGTTCTTGGCATGTTTTAAGTTATAAGATAAGCTCAATTTTAACACCTCATTGCTATGCTCTCACAATGAATGCCTTGTATCCATTGTATTTAGGATAACATTGTGTTGAGTGTGTTTCATCTCTTGTTTTAATTATCATTGCTAGCTCTTTGACTAGTTGTGCTTAGATAGACAACTAGTGCTCTGTAGTAGTATTCTTAGCTGATTAATTGAGTTATCCCATGGTGAAACCTCCTAGATAAGTGATAGAGTTGACATACTATCCTTACCTGCGATAGGAACAAGAATATATTCAAATTAGTTGAATTACATAACTTGAAATAGTGGTGGATTTGCTAATCCTAGTGCCTGCAACCTCATTACTTTTACATCATTTTGTTTTTAGTCTTGTAAACCTTCAAACTCAGTCGTATCGACACCAAGTTCAGTCCATTATTATGTTACACTTACTAGAAATCAGTTAAGAAGCCTTAGAACAACTTTGCACACATTAATTCTCTGTGGAATGACCTGTGCTTGCCGCTGCCTCCAAAGGCTCTGTGCACTTGCAGATAAGACGTAGGAAATACACTTTTAAGCTCTTACCAAGTTTTTGGCGCCGCTGCCGGGGAACTGGTAGTGTGCTATTTGTTCTTCTGTGCTTATTTTCACTGATTTTCAATCCATCTCTGTATATTTCTGCTTTGCATTGTTATGTTTAGCACTTTATCAGAGTAACTTAGCTGTGTAGTTCCATAGTTCTCTTTCTTCGCTTTTCATTCTCGATTACGTAAATTTTTGTCAAAAGTCTTTTGTCTGTAATTCTATTGCTTGTATAACTTAGTTTAATTCTTGTAAATTGCATCTGTAGCTTAAGTATTGTTAGTATAATTCCTGATTAACTCTGTATTCTTCATCCACATCTTGTAAGCTTTTAATTTTCGCAACCCTGCAGTTTACTCTGCTGTTTTGAAGCATCATTGAACATAGTGTCAGCCAATATCATCCTGTGGCTCAATTTCTGCCTTAGCATTAGTACTTTCTTGCTTTAGCTGTGAAGTTTTGGCAACTGAGATCTTTGTGCTGAGCTAGCAGGTACTTTTGGAGCAAGCTGTGCAACCAAGGAAAGAACAAGGAGCAGCAAAACCAGGGTGGAATTTCCTAAACCCAGTTTAATATTGGTGGTATTGTCTTCTGCCTTTGCTTAATGAATGTTGATATAGCATGCCTGTCAATGCATGAATGGTATAATCTATGATGTATACAACTTGAGCATAATCTGTGAGCCAGCTAAGTGACTTGACTCCCAATCTGTGAGCCATCTACAACCTTGCTAGCCCCCTGAAGCTGCAAGTTGTAAGCCACAACTTGGAAACCCAAGTTAGCTGTAACTGAAAACCTGTAAGCCTGCCATTTGCTGTCATTTTCTCTTGATTGCTAAGCCATCTGTGAGACCCTGATTTGAAAGAGCATGATGCTGTGTAACATTGAATATTTGGACTTTTCATGATAACATACCATGTTTACTCACTGAACCAGGGCATCTGAGTAATAGTTTTTCCCTTTGAGATTATTGGCTCCATGTGTATTTTTCTCAAACCCTGAATTGCTGAGAATTGCATGTATGCTTGCTGAGATTTGGTATCCTTGTGTATAAGCTGAGAAATTGAGGTTAACTAATCTGTGTATGACCCTGTGCATCATTGAAAGTGTCTTTGAGCATAGCCCAGTGCCACGAGCTCCGGCCCCTGTATTGTGAAGCTTGAACTTGAATAACCAAGTCAATTTGAAAACCAAGTTGAGGTCAACTGAGATAGTTGATACCTCAGGCCATGAACCTTTGTGTATGTTTAACCCTGTGCTAAACCAAATTTCTGTGAAAACACCTTGAGCATGTTGTAAATGCTAGCCTTATTAATCTCTTTGATTAACTTGTGCATCTTTGTGAAGTATTTATACCCTGCTAGTACTTGCATTCTGTGTGTTTGATCTCCAACAACTGAGGTCAACTGACCCTGTTGACATTAACTGTGATAGCACCATTTCTTTGCAACTGTGTGATCTTGTGTTAAGTGATTGAACTGTTAAGTAGCAGGACTTGTGAATAGCATTTAGCCTGTTGAATTTCAAACACACTACCCTGGCACATGCTTCACCATTGAGTGAGCACAACTTCAACCCTGTGCACCATTCACAAAATTTTTGTCTTGCTAGTGCACCTGCCAATCTGGGCTGTGCTATGTCTCTTGTTCTGTGAATTTGCTCTAATCTGTGCACTCAAGCCTGAGCATAAACTAGCCTGTGCACTTGTGCAACTGCCAACCTAGGCTGAGCTGAGTTGCAAAGACTCAGTTATTCTGTGCACATAACTTGCCCCTGTGCCTGACCATTTAGACCTGCAACTGGGCTAGAACCAGTTTCACTAAGTCTCACCTAAACTGGGCTCTGCTTCTGCAACAATTTCAGCCCACATAACTTGACCTTCACTGCTGGGCTGTACCCTTCAATCTGGGCTGTGTACATGTCACCCAACCTGGGCTCTATACACAGCTAAAGCCCACATACCCAAACTAAACCAAACTGAACCCAAATCATCTGGGCTAGAACCCACACTGCTGGGCCTTACAACATCAAGAAGCCATCTTTTGGGCTTAAGTCTTGTGTTAGTGGGTCATTTTTGAGTTTTGCTTTTCTGTGTTGAACGTGATTGTATGTTAACATGCTAGATGCGCTAGCTAGGCTATGATTGTGTCTTTTAGAGACCAAACAAATCGACTAGTTAGAATCCGCCCGGACGAAATCGTAAGCATACCCAGTTCTTCAACCGAAAACCCAAGCCCAGACCTATCTGAAACAGAGACCATGGGTGATGAACCAAACCCACCCCGTAGTCTCAAGGACTACATGTACCCAACCAGGGCAAGCCAGCCCTCTTGCATCATTCTGCCAGCCGATGCTTGTCAGTTTGAACTGAAAGCAATCACCATTCACATGCTACCCGTGTTTAGAGGGGTCAATGCTGAGAACCCCTACCATCACGTGAGAGACTTTGAGGATATTTGTGGGACTCTGCGTTTTAACCAAATGCTAGAGGAGTCCCTCAAATTGAGATTGTTTCCTTTTTCTCTGAAAGACAAAGCCAAGTCTTGGCTACATGCTCTACAACCACAGTCCATTAGAACCTGGGATGACCTCACAAAAGATTTTTTCAAAAAGTTTTTCCCAAACCATAAGACGGCGACAATTAGCCAAAGTCTAAATGGTTTTGTGAAATTAGAAGACGAAACTCTAGCAAAATACTTGGAGAGATTCAATGAATTATTACTCCAATGTCCCCACCATGGTTTTGAAAAATGGAGACTCGTCCAAATCTTGTATGAGGGTCTAGATGTTAGAAACCGTACCACAGTCGAGTCAATGTGCAATGGTGCATTTATTGACAAGAGTGTTGATGACGCTTGGACTTTCTTAATCGAAGTCGCTGAAAAGACTCAACAGTGGGAGTCCATCCGTGAACCGAGAAGGACTACCCCTGTGCAAAATGTTCATAGAATCGAGTCTGACTTTGAGGGAAATGCAAAAATGGCATCTTTGGCCCGGAGAATAGAAGTGCTTGAGTTGGAAAAGAATGTAAAATCTAATGCCCCTACTCTCCGTGACCAAATTGATATGGCCACTTGTGCCGCATGCCATAGTTCTGACCACTTAGTGGACAGCTGTCCAGACTTGCATGCATTTCAAGAGTCCAAAGCCGAGCAAGCCAATGCATTATACCAGAGGCAAGAGAACAACCCTTATTCTCAAACCTACAACCCAGGGTGGAGGAACCACCCTAACTTCTCATGGTCCAAGGGACCTGTACAAGGGGGACCAACAAATAACAACCAAGGATACTCATATCCTAGAAACCCCCAAGTACCACCACACCCTCAGTACCCTGTAGAGAAAAAGACTAGCTTGGAAGACTGTGTCGTTCTGTTAACCCAAGGTCTTTCAAAACTTGAGAAAACTACCGACCAACGTCTCACAAACCTAGATCTTAATATAGGGCAAATCTGTGATGCATTGAATGTGAGAGAGAAAGGAAAACTTCCTAGTCAACCCCAACAAAATCCAAAGACTATGTTTCAAGCAGGCTCCTCTACCTGCAATGAAACTTCACATAGTCAAGCGAATGCTGTCACCACTCTCCGTAGTGGTAGAATTATTGAGAACCATGTAGGTGTACCACCGTCAAGCGAGTCCATATCAGACTCACCAGTACACACAACACCACAGAAAACATCCACTGAAGAGAAAGAATCTGAGCCTGTTGATAAGACCAAGAGTCCTACTAATGTAGATGTTCCTCTGCCAAGTCATGTACCTGTTGCTCCATTCCCACAAAGGTTGGTGCAACAGAAGGGGGGTACCCAATACAATGATATTTTGGAAATGTTCAAAAGAGTTAACATAAATATTCCATTTCTCGAAGCAATCAGGCAAATACCTGCCTATGCTAAGTTTTTGAAGGACCTTTGCACACAAAAGCGAAAGCTTCATGTGCATAAGCGTGCCTTTCTCACCGAGCAAGTAAGTTCAATTATTCAAAACAAGACACCACCTAAGTTTAAAGACCCAGGTAGCCCAACTATCTCTTGTACTATAGGTGCGCATACAATCAGAAAAGCTTTATTGGACTTAGGAGCTAGTGTGAATCTACTGCCATATTCTGTGTATGTGCAGTTAGGTCTTGGGGAATTGCAACCCACCCCTGTCACGCTAAAATTAGCGGACAGATCTGTGAAAGTCCCTCGGGGAATCGTTGAAGATATGCTAATCAAGGTTGATAAATTTTATTTCCCTGTGGACTTCATTGTGTTAGATACACAACCTGTGCATAATCCTGAAAATCATATTCCCGTTATCTTAGGACGTCCCTTCTTGGCAACGTCAAACGCTATCATAAATTGTCGTAGCGGGATATTGAATTTGTCTTTTGGCAACATGACTGTAGAACTGAATGTCTTTCGTGTGAACCAACAACCCATAGAGTGTGATGATGATGAATTGCACGAGACTAACATGATTGAGAGTCTGATTCAAGACTCATTGTCTGACATCTTACCTGTGGATCCTGTACAAGCATGTTTAGATAATTTTGACTTAGATCTCTTCAATTATGAATACATTAGTGAAGTCCACTCTTTGCTAGAGTCTGTGCCACCCATGGATATTGCTAAATGGCAGAATGCAGTGGAACCCCTTCCACTCTCTGATACCACATCTGCCCCACCTCTTGATACACCACCTAAGCTTGATTTGAAACCATTACCTAATACCTTGAAGTATGCTTTCGTAGGTCCTTCTGACACTTTACCTGTGATTATTGCATCATGTTTAGACACGGAACAGGAAAGTAGACTCTTAGAAGTACTTCAAGAACATAAAGGAGCCTTAGGTTGGACCATCTCCGATCTTAGGGGTATAAGTTCCACAATTTGCATGCATCACATAAACTTTGAGGAGAACACTAAACCATCTAGGGAAATGCAAAGGAGACTTAACCCCAACATGAGAGATGTTGTCAAGGGTGAGATTCTGAAATTGCTTGATGCGGGTATCATTTACCCCGTCCCTGATAGCCAGTGGGTCAGCCCCATTCAGGTAGTACCCAAGAAGTCTGGCATCACTGTAGTTCAAAATGAGATGAATGAGCTTGTCCCCACCCGTGTGACCACTGGGTGGCGAGTTTGTATTGATTATAGAAAACTGAACACAATAACCAAGAAAGACCATTTTCCCCTTCCCTTCATTGACCAAATGCTGGAAAGGTTAGCAAAACATAGTCACTACTGCTTCTTAGATGGCTATTCTGGCTACAACCAAATTCACATAGCACCCGAAGACCAACAAAAGACCACGTTTACATGTCCCTATGGAACATTTGCTTATCGTCGTATGCCCTTTGGGCTGTGCAATGCACCCGCTACTTTTCAACGTTGCATGATGATCATATTTTCCGACATGGTAGATAAGTTTCTTGAGATTTTTATGGATGATTTTTCTGTGTTTGGGTCTTCATTTGATGAGTGTTTTCATCACCTCACTTGTGTGCTGATTAGGTGTAAGGAGAAGAGTTTGGTCTTGAATTGGGAAAAATGTCATTTCATGGTTAACTCGGGCATTGTTCTAGGGCATATCATCTCGGAAAAAGGCATAGAAGTAGACAAAGCCAAGGTAGATCTCATTCAACACTTGCCTCAACCTCGTTCTGTGAGGGACATCAGATCATTTCTAGGCCATGCGGGTTTTTACCGCCGATTCATCAAAGACTTTAGTAAAATTTCACGACCTTTGTGCAATCTTCTTGCAAAAGATATTGCATTTGTCTTTGATGATGCTTGTAAGGAAGCATGGGAGCAACTGAAGGCTCTCCTTACATCTGCCCCTATAGTCAGACCACCTGACTGGTCATTACCATTTGAGATTATGTGTGATGCGTCTGACTATGCTGTAGGAGCTGTTTTGGGCCAGCGAGTAGACAGACTTCCTTATGTGATCTACTATGCTAGTAAAACACTTAATGATGCTCAATTGAATTATTCCACTACTGAGAAAGAGTTGCTAGCTGTTGTGTTTGCATTAGACAAGTTTATATCTTATCTAATAGTGTCTAAGGTCATCATTTATTCTGATCATGCTGCATTGAGATATCTTTTGTCTAAGAAAGATGCTAAGGCTCGTCTAATTCAATGGATACTTTTGTTACAAGAGTTTAACCTCGAAATTCGAGATAAGAAAGGGTCAGAGAATGTTGTTGTTGATCACTTGTCTAGGTTGAATGTCGAACCTTCTGATGAATCTGTGCTAATTAAGGAATCATTCCCTGATGAGCAATTGATGCTTGTGTCTGAAATGCCTTGGTTTGCTGATATTGTGAACTACCTTGCTACGGGTAGAATGCCCTTGCATTGGTCTAAACAAGACCGTTCTAAATTCTTGGCTGAAGTTAAACACTTCCTTTGGGATGACCCATATTTGTTTAAGTACTGCCAAGACCAAATCATTAGGAGATGTGTCCCCAATTCTGAACAAAGGGACGTCATTTCTTTCTGTCATGACCATGCATGTGGAGGCCACTTTAGTGCCAAGAAAACTTCTGCAAAGATCTTGCAAAGCGGTTTCTATTGGCCAACACTGTTTAAGGATAGCCATGCATTTTGTGTTGCTTGTGACCGATGCCAGAAATTAGGAAGTATCACTAAGAGAAACATGATGCCATTACAACCCATTTTGATTGTTGAGCTGTTTGATGTTTGGGGTATTGATTTCATGGGACCATTTCCTAACTCTGAAGGTAAGTTATACATTCTTGTTGTTGTTGATTATGTCTCTAAGTGGGTAGAGGCCATTGCATCCAAAACCAACGACCATAAAGTTGTTCTTTCTTTTCTTAAGGAGAACATTTTCTCCCGTTTTGGAACCCCTAGAGAAATAATCAGTGATGGAGGTAGTCATTTCTGTAATAGACCCTTTGAATCACTAGTGCGCAAGTATGGAATCACTCATAAGGTCGCAACACCTTACCATCCTCAAACCAGTGGCCAAGTAGAAGTTTCTAATAGGAAATTAAGCATATCCTTGAGAAGACCGTCAATCCTTCTAGGAAAGATTGGTCTTTGCGCTTAAACGATGCTTTATGGGCCTATAGAACTGCATACAAGACTCCCATTGGGATGTCTCCTTACAGACTTGTGTACGGGAAAGCATGTCATTTACCTGTTGAGTTAGAACACCGTGCATATTGGGCTGTGAAGAAGTTGAATTTTGATCTTGATAAGGCTGGAACCCGTAGAAAACTTCAACTCAATGAGTTAGAAGAGTTGAGAAATGATGCTTATGATAGTGCCAAACGTACAAACATAGGATGAAAGTGTTTCACGACAAGCGCATTCTGCGCAAGTCTTTCACCCCAGGTCAGAAAGTTTTATTGTACAACACTAGATTGCATTTGTTTCCAGGAAAGCTACGTTCTCGATGGTCAGGACCATTCGTGGTACGTACCCTTTTTCCCCATGGAGCTGTAGAAGTTGAAAACCCTGCAAACAAGAACATTTTCAAAGTCAATGGTCAGAGATTGAAACCATTTCTGGAGCATCTTCCACCAGAAGTTGAGACCGTCGACTTGGAAGACCCCATCTACGTGGACTGATCTAGTTCACTTGTGTACATACATATGGACTAAAAATCCATTCTCTTTCCCTTTTATTTTTCTTTTTGCATATTTTTGATGTGTGCTAACCAACCTTTTTGTCTTGCGTTCGTGATTGTTTGCTTTCAAAGCATTCATCTTTCTATGGTTTAGCAACACCCTCTTGCATCCGGTAATCTCTTCCCTTTTCTCCTCTCAACATAGTTCACTTGGTATGTGACTGTTTAAATTCTTTGTATCTGTCGACACATTGAGGACAATGTTTGATCTAGGTTTTGGGGTGTGATTTGCATATAGAGTTTTTAGTCTTTTTGTTTTACTTCATTTTAAAAAAATATAAAAAAATATAAAAAAATCGAAAAACTCAAAAATTTGCATAAAAACCTCCAACTTTTAGAGATTTTAGAGTCACTAGCATGCTTCTAGCTATGTTTACATAGAGAGTCTGACCGAAATAACAGAACTTGGAAGTACTGGAGAACGCAATAGGGTTTCTTAGTTGATTAGAGCGTTAAAGTTGGATTTAACCATACCAGAGGGCGAATTAGGTGCTGTTTAGATATTCGGTAGTAGAATTGTGATCAACCATAGTGGAGACTACCCATTTTACATCAAGCGAGGTACCGACCTTCACTCTTTGTGACTTTCTAGAAAAGCTTTTAGAGTGTGTGTCACCGTACGTCAATTCTGGGTAGGAATGGTGAGCTACCCAACTTCGCACCACTTTTAGCACTACTTTTGATCTATTGAGTGCTAATTCCGTCAATCATGAGGGTGACGTTTAAAGATGAAAACTTCTTCTAAATACCGATTTGCAGTTAGCATCACTCTCTCTCCCTCTCAACAACATCAACACTTTCATAGAAACACATCGTCGTCAGCAAGCGGAGCATCATCAGAATATTTGAAGAAAATTTGATATAGTCCAAGGTTACATGCAACAAAGAAAAGAAAATAGGATGAGAATTAATGAAGTTTATAAAATCAAGACAATACAAGTTATGGAAAATTAAGTGATATAATCCTTCATCCATGGAGTTAGTAGTTTCATTGTTTTTGTTGTTATTTTCAATTAATGTATATATTAAGGTTCAAAAAAAAAAAAAAAAAAAAAATATGTATGTTTTTCAAGTTTTCGTAAAGTTCAGAAGTTCATCATCAGCTATTGAAGACCGAAGACCGAAGATTGAAGACGTTTCTATGAATGCTGAGAGAGTGATATTAATTGCCGATCGGGTGAGAAGGTAAGTGAGTACTCCCACCCTTGCTAATGGTTGATTTCCTTTCTTAGAGATCATCAGAAAAAGATTCTTTTTGTCCACACTTCTGTGGAGTCTCCAGAAATTATTTCGGAAGGTTATCCTTCTCACCTACAAAGTGTGCAGGATTTCTATCTTTATTCCTGCCTGCACACATGAGAGACTAAAAAAGCGATCTTTTTGAGTGCAATTATCATAAAACCCTAATGGTGAGGCAGAAGTCGAGGCTTATGATCACAATCGAATCCGAATTCTTTCATATGGTATGGTTACTTCTCGCTCAGCACTTAAGGATGAGAATGCGTTCTTTGGTAGTTCTAACTTCTTGTTACTAGTATGCAGAAACTTTATGTCCTCATAGCTCCTTGGATGCTTGAGACTCTTTTACACTCTGAAGTTGGAGAAGGTTTTGTGGGTACACCTATGGTAAACCCTCACGAGACTACAACTCGTCCACTAGGGACACCTAGGGGTTTAAAGGCTTAGTGCATACGCTAAATGCATTCGAGAGACCAGCGACAGTGGTATAGTTAGGATTTCTTAATTTCTGTTTCACTTGAGGACAAGTAAAATTTAGGTTTGGGGGTATTTGATGAGTGCCAAATATTGCATATTTATACATCTATTTATTGGCATTTAACTCATCTTTTGTGCTCAAGAATCGAGATATTATCCCAGCATTCTCGTATTTTCTTTGTTTTCAAGAATAAATATTTGTACTAATTAATTTTGTGTTTTTAGGTAATAAATAAAGTTCGGAGAAACTGAGGAGCCAAAAGAGCGAAGATTTGGAGTCAAGCGTCTATGGAGCAGAAAGCCAAAGCCCGCGCGCGCAACAGTTGCAACCCAACAAGGAGCAACCCATCCATAAGACATGGGCCCAAGCTATCCAAGACCCGCGACCCGGATCCGAGCCCGTCCACCACGAGCCGTTGAGATCTTCTCCAGCTAAATCCAATGCTCGCTGCCTCCTACATTTCAACTCTCGATGTCTCCGCTCAACACCAAATCACCCCAGTTCACCTTCAACCGTTCAGATCTTCTCCAGCTAAATCCAACGCTCGCTGCAGCTTCCCCATCAAACATCGCTGTCCTTGCTTCACAGCAAAACCGCCTAACCCTATACCCATTCGAGCAAAACTAGTTTCACTTCCATCTTCTCTTTCTTCTCTCGAGCAACCCCTCTGCAAAACCCTTACCTCCCTCTTCTCTTCCCACGCCTGATGCAGAGCCATCATCACCACCACCACTCCTTCTTCTGTCGCAATCACTAGCTCCTTCTCGCCACTCTCTCTCTCTCAATTATCTCTTTCATAGCTTCTCATCAACCTAGAAGCTAGGTTAGAGATAATTAGGGTTAGGGTTTCACCAAACCCCCATGCATGGTCGATTCAGAGTCAGGGACGCATCAAGGCAGAGAGAGCATGTTTGGGTCAGTGTAGTTGTTAGTTACAAATGTTTTATGAGTTATAAATTCATGTTTTGGATGTAAGAGAAACCAGCATGTTTTAGGGTTCATAGTTAGTTTGTAATTTTAATTTGAAGTCTGTTTTATGTTTAACATGTTCTAATTTACCTTGCTAGGATTAAAAATGAAACCCTAAATCTATGTTCTGTGGTTCAACTTCATTTGAATTGTTCTTGGCATGTTTTAAGTTATAAGATAAGCTCAATTTTAACACCTCATTGCTCTGCTCTCACAATGAATGCCTTGTATCCATTGTAGTTAGGATAACATTGTGTTGAGTGTGTTTCAGCTCTTGTTTTAATTATCATTGCTAGCTCTTTGACTAGTTGTGCTTAGATAGACAACTAGTGCTCTGTAGTAGTATTCTTAGCTGATTAATTGAGTTATCCCATGGTGAAACCTCCTAGATAAGTGATAGAGTTGACATACTATCCTTACCTGCCATAGGAACAAGAATATTCAAATTAGTTGAATTACATAACTTGAAATAGTGGTGGATTTGCTAATCCTAGTGCCTGTAACCTCATTACTTTTACATCATTTTGTTTTTAGTCTTGTAAACCTTCAAACTCAGTCGTATCGACACCAAGTTCAGTCCATTATTGTGTTACACTTACTAGAAATCAGTTAAGAAGCCTTAGAACAACTTTGCACACATTAGTTCTCTGTGGAATGACATGTGCTTGCCGCTGCCTCCAAAGGCTCTGTGCACTTGCAGATAAGACGTAGGAAATACACTTTTAAGCTCTTACCAGTACCCGCTAAGATCATGCCTTTGCTGGAGCGCAACAATCTTCTTCTAGTGGTGCTGATTCTGCTACCAAGATATCTCTGCTAGAGGATGATCTAAGGAAAACTCAGAGATCCTTGGAGGCGTGTTTGTTAGCCCTTGAGAGAGCCAATAATGATGCAAAGGATGCTGAGGAAGGTTGCAAAGCCACTGATTCCGCTCTGGCTACCGAGTCTTCCAGAGACATAGGTTCGTTTCTTCTTTCCCTTTGCCTTGTCTTCAATTTTGGTTGGTAGTATAGTCCTGAGACATCCTACACCTTTCAGCTAGTGGCTCTAGTGAACATAGATACCTCCGGGAGCAAGTAGCCAAGTTGTCCTCCGATGTTTGGTATTATCGGAAGAAGTCGGACAGGAAGATGAACGTGACTATTCATAACGAGGCCCAAATTTCTCTTGAATCTGCTCATAACGTAGATCTTGTGAAGCAGATTGTCTTGCTCTATAAAGAGTGTGACGAATTCCTTAAATGGAAAGAGGGCCTCATTTTAAAGGAAAAAGAGGATATTGCCTTAGTTGAAAAAGGCCTCTTAGCCCAAGAAATCATTCGTAAGAAGTATCATGCGGATTTCGAGGATGCATGTGCCTCCTTAGCTAAGGTCCCCGCGGAACGTAATGTATTATCTTCTGAGGTCTGTTCTCTATCTTAAGAACAAACTTGCTGAGGCTGGTTCCATGTGATGGGTGTCGTAGGCTCAACAAATTAATAATCTTATTTCCACACAATTAACTGGTAATATAATGGATGTAAGGATCGTTCCCACGAAGAGCAGTGAGTTTTAGTTGTCAAAATGTCACAAAGGGGGGTTTTGTTTTAGATTGTAAACAAAATAAATAATTAAAGTAAATAAATGTTGTATTGTAATCAATGGAGAGAGATATGATCGAGGAATCCTTCTTCGTTAATAAACCGTCAATGAGTTATTATAATTGACTACTCGTCGTTAATTATAGATTATCACCAACCGTGGGATAACATCTAGCTCAGTGTTGTTCCCTAAATTCCTTTTATCACTGAGTACGGAAGCTCTCCAATACTAGATTCTATTCGCCTAACCACCTAGTAGTAGCTCACTCAAGGTGTAATTTGGTCGAATGCTTTATCTTTTGTGAATTTATAGGTTGAACCTAATAGTTAGACTCTTAGATCAAGGTCCACTTTTTAGTGTTGTTTATACCCACAATCACTCCACAGAATCCCTCTGTAAGGTCTCGTGTTCTCTACTTGTATAAAGGTTATTCGACGATTACTTATCTCCTAACTCAATACTAGCAATAGATAGGATCAACAAATCAATTTAGTTGGCCACCTAACACTACACCAAATTCTGGGATTAGAAACAAAACCAGGCCGTTACAAAAACGGGTTGTAACGGCCCTCGCCTGTTGCAAAAGTGGGTGTTACATTTTTTTTGTAACGGCCCTCGTAACAGGCTTGAGCCATTACGAATTTGCCACGTGGTAACAGCTCAGGGCCGTTACGAATTTTTTTTGCAAAAGGGATGTTGTAACAGCTCAGAGCCGTTACGAACTTTTTTGTAACAGCAAAAAAATTACTGTTGACCAATTTTGACTAGTTCAAGGCTGACCGGCAGTTCATTTCTGCCGGAAATAAGCCGGAATGCTAAATTCAATACCCTGCATACACCTTTCAATACATTCATAACCACACTCAACAACAATTTCTTCAATCTATGCATATCACATTCATTCAATTCATCTCAGATTCATATAACAAAAGAACTGAAATTTCTCTAAGTACCAAACTTTTTTTTTTTTTGTTAAATATCAAATTTCTAAAGGAATACATGGAATGTTCCAAATTTCTAAGGAAACACATACAAACTTACTAACTGCCTACAAAACTTGAATACATGGAACTTACAAATCTTGAAGCTCCTTTGTTCTCCACCCTTTCTGATGAAATAGAGCATCACTCAAATAACCGCAACTAGTGCAATATCTCCAACTTGTCCCGCATCTGTACAAAAATGAAGATTATGTCACATGATCTTCTTCTAAGCACTGGAGTATGTTTTCTAACAGCATGACTCGATCCAGTTAGATATAAGAAAACCCAAGAGGCAAGGAAATTAAACCCTGCCTTAATTAATGAAGCGAAAGACTTGTTGTTAATAAGTCCAATTTGTTATTATTTAGTGCTCTTCATGGCTTTTCTTGGCCTGCCTCTCTTTCCACCAGTTCCTCACTAACAGCTGAGTGTTTTCCTTTTCTGCAGAAGGAAGTCGTCCTCTCGTACGTCTGGTGCCTTTTCCAGCCGCACCACTACTTTTTCTTGCACTACCACCACCACGATATTTTTCTTATACATGACCGTTCTCATCATCATCTGATCCATTTTCGCTGGCACCACTGTCACTCTCATCCTCTTTATTTTTCAGACTCTGACGGATCTTTAGACTTCTTCCTTTTATTGGATGAAGCTTTAGCACCATCTTCCTTTGGTGCAGGACCTTTGGCCTTGGGTTCAACAGACTCTGATGAATCTTTAATTTAGACTTCTTCCTTTTATTGGATGAAGTTTCAACACCACCTTTCTTTAGTGCAGGACTTTTAGCCTTGGCGTCAGCAGTCCCTGCAGGGGGGGGAGAATGAATTTTAATGAAAAACTTGATAAAAACAGCAGAAACACGACTCAATAGAATGTAAAGATTACAATAAGTCCAACCAAAACTTACCTTCTTAAAAAGGTTTGCCCTCATAAACATCAAGCTGCAATCAGGACAGAAAACTAGATTACTTGCATCTGTTGTATTTTTTTTTTCATTATGAGGATTGTTTTATAGCAATGCTTACCCTGATCAAGCTTATCACCAGGATTTGTTTTATCAACCACCACCATTGAATAAACTGAACCACAGGCGACGCTATAAAGTAATTTTACATCCAAATCCAGGATTAGTCGTTTTTATTTTATTGGTTAAACTTTACTTTGATGATGCCAGATAGAGCTTAAAATTTATGCAGCACATAACATGATCGACGAACAAAGAGCTGTCAAATTCATACCTCATTACATGCATACCCTCAAGGATATCAACTTTTTTGGGATTCATTGTAGATCTATGGTACAATGAGCAAACACATCAAAATAAAGTTAAACCAGGACATCAAGAAAAGTGGGATCTTATGATATCTCCAGCTAACAGGAACATACAAATTTTAAGGAAAAGCAACACTTACTTTGGTCCCTCAGGACCATATCCAAGTTGTCCATTCAGCGCATGACCCCAACTTATACACGACATTCAAAGACCAACAAAGTTGTGTGAGGCGCACGAATCCATGCAACGAATATTCCAAGAATCGATGATGAGAAGACATGAAAATACAGCTAATTATACAATTGGTGAATATGTATACACATAATGTATGTTGCGGTTATTTAACATCATACGAAAACAACCAGACATAGTAGCCCAGAGATTAGCGAAACCAATTAGAAAGAAAAATCAGTTGGAAGGGTCAACAGACCCAACCAGCAAGGTGTGTATACATATGAATCTACACGAAATTTTTAAAACCAGGTTACAAGTAACAATCATACAACAACTATAGTTTAGAGTTTAAAAACTCTAAGAGGAAAAAGATGCAAGGCCTGTCACAAAACCTTAAGTCCAGAAGAGGCTTCGGATACATCCAATCATCGCGTGTAGTAACCTTCATTTTTCCCCACATGTATAATTGCCCTCCAGCTGGAAAACACTTAATTTATCAATAATGCCTATACCAAAAATATGCACTTTTTCTAATAGATCACAGTGAATAAGAGTGTAGGGACTCTGGAGTAATAGACAAAGTAACTACTAGTACATTACAAAACGAGAAAACTTAAGAATCACTGCAATACAGTTCGTCTCTCAATACAGTTCCGACTATGACAGAGATAGATAGATATGGTAGATATGATCTATGCCGTGCTTCACTGGGTATCTTGGCATTTTGTCTCTCATTTCAGAAACCTTGTCAACTTGAGTATAAACTATGTTTGAGTATCTTGTTCCTATATGGAAGATATGATTTATGCCCTGCTTATCTAAGTCTAGAGTTGTAAAATAAATATAGCCCAACGTACTATCTACAAGCAAATGATACAAGGATAAACAAATAATAGAAGCTGCTCCATAAACATCCAAAATTTAGGCTGAATTATTTTATTTACCGGCAGTGACTGCAGAATTATGAGCACCAGCAGCCACAATTGCATTGGGAGGTAGAATTTTCCTTAGGAAAAAATTTACAGCACGAGGAGTCCATTCGTAAAAAAGTTGCCCCTCTAAAGCACAACATATGAAAACTATAGTTGCCCCTCTAAATCACGAGTAAAGTAGAGCATTTGTGGACTACTAACGTGTAAACAAGACCCTTAGAATCCACAGCAACTGAAAGCACACAAAAAAAACAAGGAAAAAAACATGATTTAGTACTACACCCAACTTTAACAATAGTTATGAAAAACCTGGAGGATAGAAGTTAAGAAAAACCTGTATGGTTTGTTCCACATGCAACTTTGACAACAGTTGACCCTGTAAAAGCGTCTATTGCTTTTGGACAAGGTTGGGCTTCATAAGCAAGCTGCACAGAGGCATTTTTGTTCTGCAAGTAACACAAACAATCTATTAGAATTCCTAAAGAGAACACAACTGAAAAGAAGGAGGTGTGAAATATTTCTTACACATACCATATTATCTGTCCCATGCCCTAGTTGACCGTACTGTGGAAGACCTGCAGTTCTGAGAAACAGCTTGACTATTTATATCCACATGTAAACAACGAAATCTAGAAACATGGAATCAATCTAAACAGAAACATGGTAAGAAGCGCTCAAATGATGGTTATGATTTCCTGAGAATCAAGTAAAGTACAACTATAGTAAACCTACAATATGGACGATCCCTCCACAGATGACAACCACACAGTAAAATCACCTCCACAAACAACATTGGTGACTTCAGAAACTCGACTAGAAACTGGTGACTGCAGGAACTCTACAGAAATTAAGAAGAATTATGTGAGTAATCAGCATCAAAACTGTTCAAAAAGAATGTTAAAGAAAAATCTCATGCAGGTAAAATTGGTTAACCAACAAATTATTCTAAAACCACGAACCAACAAGACCTACGAGCAAAAAGCTCGATGATAAACCCAAAATAAAGAAACAACTCAGAACTAAATTTGAAAGTACAGAGATAACGTGATTGACGAGAATGCGCAAGATAACAATTTGGAGTGCCAATTCCAGGGAGCTCTACTTATAATAATCATCCTTAATTTTGGTGTGCGAAGAATTTTTTTTTTTCGTAGTCCTTACAATGATCTTAACATTTTATATGTAAAACTTAGTCACTAGTTACACAACGAACTTAATGTTTTAGATGTCAAAACTCAGTCACTACTTACACAATTTCCTTGCTAGTGAAATTTAGAGAAATGACTCAAACTCACAATCAATTTACGACTCAAGAAATAGAATCAATATATGCGGGTGCTAGCAACTGTTACCCCATAGCTACTAACTCTGTGTATCTATCTTACACAGTTTCAACTCTGACAAATTCTTCAAAGTTAATTTTGATGAGCAACACCACCTAAAATCATAAAACAAACCTAAAATCATTTCATATTTCCAAACCCTAAAATAAAAATTAATATAAAACCCTAAAATCAGTTCATATGTTGAAACTTAAACCTTCAAAGTTGGCATAAATTCATCAATGTTCTCCAGTTATTCAAACCCTAACATGAAATCAGAAAAAAACAAATTGAATTAGATTTAATTGAAGAAGTTTAAACAATCGAAACTAAGATGAAACATATTGTATTAGATTCACGAATTTACAAAATCGTATTAGAAACAAATCGAAACCCTAAAAACCAGACGATTGAAAACTTAGAAACCCTAAAAATCGAAAAACTTATTGCAAAGATCTATGAACACTTACACAGATCGATGATTGAAGAGATTTCTGTGAAAATTCTGTGAGATTTCTGTGATGATTTCATCGACTCATCCGTTGATAGGAAAAGAAGAGAGACAGGAGCAGCAGAGAAAAAAAAAAGATAAACGAAAATGAATATTCGATCTGGTTTCACTAGCGTATATCTCAAAAGAACGCATGTGAATCGCACACGCATGAGAGGAAATATCCTATGGTATAACTCATCGTGGGTGGAAACATAATGCCACGCATGTGAATCGCACACGCACATTCTAAAGGTGTTACCGCCCTGGTGTGACCAAGTGTGTGACTGGCACGCCTAATAAAAAATTAGTAACGGCTTCTGCCTGTTACGAATTTTTTGTAACGGCTATTTGTAACGGGAAATTCGTAACGGCCCATAAGCCGTTACGAATTGCTGTTACGAATCCGGGAATTTGTTGTAGTGTAAACAATCTCTCAATCAATCATAAATATTCATTATAGTATAAACAAACGATAATCATATGAAGAACTTCAAAGTAGATTAATATAATAACTCAAATCTTGTTTACAACTTAGAATTCATCCTCAATCAATAGGTGTTTAGCTACTCATGGATGTAGAAACATCCATGTTATATACATATGAGAAAAGTTTAGAGATATCGTTATGATTGAAGAACCGCTCTAAAACCCTAGATTTCAATCCGCGTGTGATTTCTTCTCTCCAAAACCTTACAATTTCGTGATCCCTTGATGTGATATGATTTCACATAACCTAATACCTTTTTATATGTTTACATTGCTTGGCCTTCATGTATTTAGTTCAGTTCAAGACCTCGACCCGAAAATACGAAATAACGACTCCAAATGTGCCCTTAGGCCTTCCAAGGTATTTATACACGTTTTCCTACTTGTTAAGTACACGTACCTCAAAGTCCAGCAGAAATTTTCGTAATTAAAGTATGCGTACGCGTTTGCATACTTTACTGTCTTTGGTATTCGATAATAACTCGTTTTGGCCACAACTTCTTCATCCGAACTCGGAATGACCTCATTCTTTTTGAATTCTTTTCTTATTTCAATTGTCTTCAATATGGTGATGAGAAATCCTTAATTTGAATGAGTTAAGATCGGTATTTGTCCTTCTCTTGATTTTGAGCGTTTTGCTCCTTTTCGTCGCACTTCTTGCATTTCTCTTGGATGATTCACCTATTAGAGGCAAATAAGAGAAAACAAGAGTAATAATACTAAAATATGCAAGAATAATAGCTAAAACAAGTATGGAATGGACATTAAAATCATATGAATTATGCACTTATCAAATTCCCCCACACTTAGATTTTGCTAGTCCTCGAGCAAACTAAATAAAACTAATCCTAAATACAACAACTCCATGTCGTTGAGAAAACGGTTACATTTAGCATGTATAACAATCCTTTAAACCCCTAGGTGTCCCTAGTGGACGAGTTATAGTCTCGTGAGGATTTACAAGAGGTATACCCACAAAACCTACTCCAATCTCTCGCCTTGGAAGAACTACTAAGGATAGACAGAAAGTAATAGCTAAATAATTAGCTTGCATATGTTTTTTAGATGCAAACATCCCACATACATTCCAGTCATCACACATAAGTAATTACTTAAGTGTGACATTCAACCTGATTGCAAAACTCTACTAAGATAGTCCTCGTACTTGTTGCAACATTTGCCACAACACTCGCATACTGAAATCACATGGATAGATAAGAAAATGGAAATATAAAAGTGAAGTGTGCAAATGTTGACTAAAGTGAAAGATGTTACCCACAATACTTGTATAAATGTCGTCAAAGGATTCTTATTTATAGCACAATAGTTTAGAGAATCACCCATTTAACTCGACCACATGATTAGATACTTTAAGCACATATTCCTTTTCAGCAAGTATGTGATAGTTGCCTTGGATCCTGCATTCCACGCTTATTTAGGCGACGGAGACAGGGACAACGTTTCACACATACTGCGATCCAAGTGTCGAGAACCTCATCAATAGTCTTTTTGACTTGCTATATAATGATGATATGGTTTTTGTTTTTATCGAATATGATTAGTCTGCAATTCCGGACCTATCATTTATTAGTGTCGATAAATGAAGAGGAGCCTTATATGTTTTTTTTTTTTTTTTACTTTGGCTCACTCTTTATGAGTTTAATACAATTGTCTTATGGGGCTTTTATATACTCAACCAATGATTACCTTACAACATCCACGACAGTATCAGGATCCCACCAAATCACTTTAGAGAAACATAAAACAAAAATAAATAAATAAAAAGTGATTCAGTAATAATTAATTGCAAGGATGAATCTTTCAAATGACTACCATAACTTAGTTTCGCATTCAATTATGAACGTATATATTTAAGGATTGTAGAATGATAAAGTGAAACTCAATTTACAGCTGTAAGAACTGTTTCAACCTTAAAAAGGTTTAGAGTGTCATCCTAAATAGCTCATAATTAACTCCAAAATATGAAGCCTCGAGAATGCAAGAAATCAAAGAGTATTATATTTTATTTTATTTTTATATATGCAAGACAAACATGCTTAAGTACTCCCCCACACTTAAACTCAACATTGTCCTCAATGTTCAAAACCGAAAATTATGACATAACATCCCTGAACAACTCCAAAACTGTACCAATGGGTAGGGAACTAGGAAAAACATCCTAAACAAAAGTTGTTCGCCTAAGTCTTTTCTATAAGGTGTCAAAATTTCACAGTGTTTCGATAAATGGTCTGATTTTTATGGCCTTCGGACTGACTGACATGCATTCTGAAAAAGTTCTGGAAAAATACCGAAACTCAAATGTCCAGGCCTATCGCTCCAACTTAACAGACTCCGAATTCAGATTTTCTTTTTGGAAAAGAAAGGTATGTCTGTCTTCTTTAAAATTTGGGGTCAACCACTCAAATCAGACTTCGTATGAAGTCTCAAGATCTATTTTCGTGACAACTACGCAGTCAGAATTTTCTGACGAGAATTCGTCAAAACTTTCATTATATATATAGGACTTACAAAACTAAGATGGGAATCCAATATATGACATGCAAAACTAAGAAAACTAAAAAAAAAAAAGGGATACAGATACAAAACCGATGGTTTGCCTCCCAGTTAGCGCTTTGTTTAACGTCCTTAGCCTGACTCGGCATTCTAGTTATGCTACTCCTCCAAAGGGAGTAAATCACGAAGCCCAATTTCATCCATGTTCACATAGGCAACGTTTTCATAATATGGCTTAAATCTATGGCCGTTTACTTTTGAAGTTATCCCATCTCTAAGACTCTAAATTTCAACTAAACCATAAGAGAACATATTAGTAACAACAAACGCTCCAATCCATCTGGACCTTAGTTTCCAAGGAAATAGTTTAAGACGAGAATTAAATAAAAGAAATTTTTGACCCATAACAAAACTTTTTCGAGAAATCATCTTTTCATGGAAAATCTTTTCCTTGTAAGTACGAGTAGCTCGTTAAGTTGTAACTGCCTTTGCTTCCCCGCATTGTCATAATCCATGTTGCACATCTTTATCGCCCAATAAGCCTTATGCTCAAGTTCAACTGGAAGATGACAAGCTTTTCCATAAACCAATCGATATGGAGACATACCAATCGGTGTTTTGTACGCCGTTCTATAAGCGCATAATGCATCATTAAGCCTATAACTCCAATCTTTCCGTGTAGTGTTCACGATTTTCTCAAAAATGGATTTAATCTCACGGTTCGAGATTTCACCTTGCCCACTAGTTTGTGGGTGATATGGTGTACCAACCTTGTGTGTTATGTTGTACTTCTTGAGTAGAGCATGGAAGGATTTCTGAAAATGGGAACCTCCATCACTAATAACCACTCTTGGTGTACCATATCTCGAAAAAATATATTCCTTCACAAACTCACAAACAACTTGAGAATCATTAGTAGGGGTGGATTTAGCTTCCACCCATTTCGAAACATAATCCACAACAAGAAGTATATAAAATTTTCCATTAGAATTGACAAAAGGACCCATAAAATCTATGCCCCACACATCAAAAATCTTTACATTGAGAATAGGATTGAATGGCATTTGATTTCGAGAACCTAGATTGCCAGTTCTTTGACATCTATCACAAGATTTGCAAAAAATATATGCATCCTCAAATAGGGTAGGCCAATAAAATCCACTTTCAAGTACTTTGAAAGCGGTACGTTTAGAACCAAAGTGACCACCACATGCATAAGTATGACAAAAAGTAATTATAAGAATAGATTGAAATTCAGAATTAGGTACGCACCTGCGGATGATTTGATCAGAACCGTATTTCCACAAGTAGGGCTCATCCCACATGTATTGCTTGGCTATTTTCTTAAGCTTAAGCTTTTGAAAATTAGAAATTGTACTAGTTACTAGTCTTATAACCAAGTAGTTCACTATATCCGCGTACCAAGGTGTTGAATCTTCAATTGAGAAAAGTTGTTCGTCTGGAAAACGATCTTGTAAAGGAAGTTCTTCTTCGGAAACAACAAGTCTACTGAGATGATCCGAAACAGTATTTTCAACACCTCTTTTATCTTTACTTTCATAATCAAATTCTTGCAATAGTAGTGTCCACCGTATAAGTCTTGGCTTAGCTTATTTTTTCTTTAATAGGTACCGAAGTGCTGCATGATCGAAATATAGAATCACCTTTTGTACCCACCAAGTATGATCTAAATTTTTATAGTGCGAATATTATAGCCAAAAATTCTTTCTCGGTGGTGTAATAGTTGATTTGTGCATCGTTTAGGGTCCTAGATGCATAATAAATCACATGATACAGCTTGTCTACTCTTTGACCCAAAATGGCTCCAATTGCATAGTCACTTGCATCACACATTAATTCAAAGGGTAAACTCCAATCCAGTGACTTGATAATTGGTGCATTTGTCAAAAATTCTTTCAATTTATCAAAGGCATCCTTGCACTCCTTGTTGAAGTCAAAAATAACCTCTTTTTGCAATAATTTGCACATCGGCATTGAGATTTTGGAGAAATCCTTGATAAACCGCCTGTAAAAACCTGCATGACCAAGAAACGAGCGAATTTCCCTCACCGAAGTGGGACATTGTAAGTTTCTTATTAAATCTATCTTTGCTTTGTCAACTTCAATCCCTCGAGAGGACACAATGTGACCAAGCACTATGCCATCGTTTACCATAAAATAGCATTTCTCCCAATTAAGAACAAGATTAGTGTCTATGCATCTTTTAAGCACAAGTTCAAGATTTTGTAAAAAAATATCAAATGAATCACCATAAACACTAAAATCATCCATAAATACCTCAATTATGTGTTCCACGTAGTCCGAAAATATACTGACCATACATCTCTGAAAAGTGGCAAGCGCATTGCAAAGACCAAACGGCATTCGTCTGTAGGCAAACGTACCAAAAGGACAAGTGAAAGTATTCTTCTATTGATCCTCCGGTGCAATAACAATCTGATTGTAGCCCGATAATCGTCCAAAAAGAAATAATGTGAGTGTCCCGCTAACCTCTCTAACATCTGATCAATGAAAGGCAAAGGAAAGTGATCCTTTCGGGTTGCGACATTAAGATTTCTGTAGTCTATGCACACTCTCCATCCAGTTTAAACTCATGTAGGAATGAGTTCATCATCTTGATTTCTAACAACAGTGACACCTGCTTTCTTAGGCACCACTTGAACCGGGATAACCCATTTGCTGTCAGAAATTAGGTAAATCACCCCCACACTTAGTAATTTGAGGATATCTTTCTTCACGAACTCCATCATTGGGGGGTTAAGCCTACATTGAGCATCATGTATAGGCTTAAAATCATCTTCCATTAGGATTCTATGCATGCACATGGATGGACTAATGCCTCTGATATCAGCAATTGTCCAACCAATAGCCGTTTTGTGCTCTTTCAGAACCCTAAGGAGACGTTCTTCTTGTATTGGGGTGAGGTTCTTTGCAATAATCACTGGAAGTTCTTCTTTACACCCAAGTCCGCGTACTTTAGGTAGTCTAGAAGCAGCTTCAATTCTAGTTTCGGTGCCTTCACAATAGAAGGTAAAGGAACCTCATTAGTTATGGGTAAAGAAATATAAGAAATATTACCTGTTTTTGCTTCTTGTACTGCTGTTAAAGCACCACAAATTTCTACCATTTATTTGTCTAATTCAACGTCCAGGTTCGGCTGTCCGTGAACATCCAAAGAAATGTTGTTGCGTAACACAACTCCAGGTTCATTTTCGTTGCTCAAATCAAACATCTGTTGTGCTAACGAACCAATAACATCAATGGAGAAAGCCGAGTGAACATCACTAGGATAGCGCATGGTTTCAAAGATATTGAACCGTATGATATCCTTATCAAATTCCATAGTGAGTGAACCACTATAGACATCAATCTTCGTCTTTGCAGTCTTCATGAACGGTCTCCCAAGAAGTAACGAAGTAGATGAACAATTATCTCCATTTTGCATATCCACAATGTAGAAATCAACCGGAAAGATTAACTGATTCACTTGAACTAACACGTCCTCCACGACTCCCTTAGGATATATATCGGACTTGTTAGCCAATTGAATAGTTATCTTTGCCTCTTTTAAAGTTCCGAGATTCAAAGAATCATAAACATCGGCTGACATAACACTTATGGATGCTCCTAAATCAAGCAAAGCACGCTCGAATCGTCGATTACCAATGGTAATGGGTACCGTGAAACCGCCAGGATCTTCACACTTTTTAGGCATCTTATTTAGTAACATAGATGTAGCACTTTCGCCCACCTGAGTAATCTCATTAGCAATCAACCGATCCTTTCTTGTACACAAATCCTTCAAAACCTGGCATACCTGGGTACAGTTCTGATGGCCTCAATAAATGGAATGTTGATGTGTATCTTGCTGAAAATGTCCATGGTGTCCTTGTCTTGAGCTTGCTTCTTCGACTTCGCAAAAGGACTAGGGAAAGGAGGTGGTATGGTAAAAGTGGGAACCGTGTCCTTAGGTTCGCCGTTTGAGGTTGGCTTTTCCTTTGGGACGTACGGTTACCTCTTCTACTAATTCCTTTTCGATGTCAATACTAACCTCTTTTTGTTGATGCGGCTCTTCAGTTTGTCTCCCACTTCTTAGAGTCACTCAAGAAAATTGGACTTTAGCGACTACCCGGATTCAGCTGGTACAGGGCCTGTTTTGGTGGTTGGAGGTCTCTACAATCAACATTGCAACAGATTCGCCCTGAGGCTGAAGACTTATTTGCTAAAGACCTGTACCAACGGTGTTCCAGGAATACATGTCTTTCCACTACAATGGAGCGACTCAAGTTTTAGTTAGAATAATTTTTTGGTAACAACAGACTTTCACTGGTAGAGCACCTACTGAAAAGCTTAACCCACAAAAATATCGGAGGCTCAAGACTTATACATTGTTCGTGGAGGTGGCCAACTTAAAAGGTTGTCTGTCGCTCAAGGATTTAACTTACTGATTTTAGTTGTTTGGATGTTGGCGAAGAGTTGTAGCCGCTAGATGTGTGTCGAGGGAAGAGAGACTCCTCCAACTAAATTTTAGTGGTTCAACAGCTTAAGCTTCCATAGGAGTCGTCGGATAAGAATTTTAGCCGCTGACCTTGAGTTGGTACAAGGGTTAGGCCACCTTCTTTCTGGTTGTCCAAGGTTTTTGACCTATGTTGTTCCAAGGGTTTGGCCACCACATTTGGTGTTGGTCAAGGTTTCTAACCGCTGTTTTTCAGGTAGTTCAAAGTTAGTTCTGAGTGGGTAAAAAGCTTTTCCACATTGACCAAGGATATCGCCCGTTGTCCTTAGGGTGTTAGATGAGATAAATACTTCAGAAATTCAGAACTTTTTATTGATTATTTTAATCATTGAATCAGTACAATTAGACCAGATAGGTACAATAATAAATCAAAAATAAAATCTTAACCTAGATAAGCATTCAGGTATTTGACCTTCCACCTGCACCTACCGGACGTTTTGTATACTGCACACTTCATAAATGGCCAATTGACAGTTTCAGCTTGAACCAGGGTTTCATCCTCGAGCAAGGCATGAAATTTGTCCTAGTTGATCTTCTTTAGACCTGCAGAATTCCACTTACTTGTTTTTTAGCTGAACAAATTGAACATGACCAACAGTTGTTTTGTATTTGATGACCGTATCTATAAAATCCACACATGAACTATGCATCCAATTCCTAGTCTTCTATTTCACCAATTAGATCTCAGTAAAAGCAAAAGATTGTCATAGTATATCCACCAACAAAACCAGACAACAATTTTCGGTATGATTCAACACAAGCAAAGACACATCCACAGGATCCCAAAAATATATGATTGTACTAAACTGAGAACTCTTGAGCATTAATAGTGTAGTACCCTTTGACTTATGAATTACAATCAACAGTTATAACTCCTAACAAAATTCAAAAAAGATTTATAAATGTGAGACAATTACTATTAAAAGATCAATAGATTTATGAAGCTCAATTATCAACTATTTCATCAACTTTATCCCCGTTAATTCGTTCTAAGTATACAAGTTTTCAACTATCAACTAATTAGTAAGGGAGAACTACAGTTGGCACTATCGTAACTATCTGCGCAGGCAGGAGAAACTACAAATTGACAACCTTGTACCCTCATCCTTATCAATACAAAGATGGCAACGTCGATGGACTATCAAGTTTCATTTATATAAGATTTAAGTGAACTGTTTTTTTTTGCAGCAACTTAACTGCCAGGGTCTAAAAAAACTAAAAGCTTGTGTTTTCCAAACACATTCAAACCAGCCGAGGATGAATTACTGGGCTAACAATCAAAATCATACTACATGAAAACCAGCAATTGTCTATGTCACAGTGCTACTACACCCATTCAAAAAACAACTACTATCAGGACTCAATCAAGAAAACAAACATTGTCAAATTATATGGTACATCATAAAAATAAGTAACAACAGTAACCTGAGCTCGGAGGAAACCAGAGAGAGCAAAGGTGCAGAGTTTGCCAATATAGATGCCACTCATCAATATGTCAAATATTGAGCTGAACGGAAGCATGAACTTTTACGGTTATATCCTATTTATAGCAGAACTACAATTCAAAATAGCAAATAATATCAAACTCATACTTAAATTAAGATAAAATTAAATAACCACAGACACAAAACAACAAATAATGGAGTTGTACATGTCATTCCAGTCATCGTACCTGATCAAGGTTAGTTCATCGGCTTCATCCGAAGATAGACCATGTGTGCATCCACTAAAAGCAAACATATCCTTCTCATATCGTAAGTGTAATGCAAAACTTACCATAGGACCTAATTCTCTCCACCAAAAGCTGATAAATGAAGATCCATCAGTAATTCTCACAGCCATATATCCAACGCATGTGTCAAAGAGGAAATTTTCATTTAACATAGGAAGGGCAATATGATGACTAAAAAAACTGGTAACTGGGTATAAACATTAGCAAACACAGTATCAGAGCTGTTAAATACTCAAAAAATAAGCACGGCACAAAAAATGGGGCAAAAAGACTACCCTTAACTTATTCATCCTTGATTGAGTGGAGACGGAAGCGACCCTTGGTGTCATACAAGAGAAGGAAGTTCTCGTTTGTCTTGGGAATCAATGCAACATCTAATAAGTAAACATAGAAGCCATATCAGGGTTTCACATTCTTATAAGCTAAAATACTAAGACAAATTACTCGCGAAAGGTCATGGTAAGCAGTAGACATTCCAGTATCCTCAAATTTCTTGATTCAAAAGAATCACTAGTTCCAGTATCCTCAAATGTCCATTTAGTGACATCCTTCAATTCATAAATAGCATTTCCCAATGGAAACATGTTAAAAAAAATTGACACTAAAAAGAAAAGCAGACTAAATAAAGGAGTATATTATATACACGTACCCATGAATAAAGATGGATAGGTCTTGTCTGTTCGCACTTTCCCATCAACAAGAACGTGTCTTTGCATCATAATAGCAATAACCTAACAGTATGTAAGGGCCTATTTCAATATGTTTCGCAGGAAAAAGAATAAAGGGAAGACATTCCCTATATTTGTAAGGATCTGAATCCTGGTGATGGTTTGGGAGCCTACACAACATAAATTTTTGCATAGCGAGTAAGCATATCATACTTTCCATCCATACATAACTTTAAAAAATAAGTCGTCTACTTACAAATGCGCCTCCAAGTTTATCGAGCATCCGTTTTGGGGCATTAAGCCTCTTCAAATGCTTCTTCAATCCCCTCGCCTGAGAATTATCAAATAGTTAGGATAAAACAAATTTGTATAATAATACAAGATTAAGGAACCATGAATCTAACGAAGACAACAAGTGTAAGGAACCTTTATAGTTTCAGCCATCCTTGAAATTCACAACATTGACAGAACTACTACAAAATCAACTAAATTGAATAATAATATGGGACAATCTATTTAAGTTTCCAGATACCCTGTTTAATCTATACATTCATCCAACACCCAAATTAATTGCAGTCATTTTAGAACATCCCAGAATTCAGTAGATCGAGCAATGAATTTTATCGTCATTTTGCTTATGGTTTAGAATTTTAGATTAGATCCGAGCAAGTATGAAGTCTATGATTCTAACTAGGGTCAGAACTCACAGAGACCAATCTCTAAGAACTAGAAAAAGACTGAATCAATTTACGCCTCTCGATAAAGGATAAACAATGGCTCACAAGAGTTGTCAATACCTAGTGGTTCTGTCTCTTGATAAAGCTGAAGGTCCAGCAGCACCTAGTAGTTCCATTCTCCTGAGCAAAAGTAATCTAGATCCTGAGCTTCGGCTCGAAACCTCTCAAGAGCTCGAGCATCACCTGCAAAATCAGACCAATTCACCAAAGTAAATCCATTTTGTATCATACAGAAACATAGTCCAAGGATTTGAAGATGATTTTTTACCTATTGATGTTAGTTGATGGCTGATACAACTTCAAAAACTCCCACAACAAAACAAACCCCTAATCTGTAACCCTAACTCCAACACCAGATCGAGTAACCAGTCTCAATAAGAGATAGGCCAACCACACAGATCGAGTAACCATCTTTCGCTTTATCTTAGCCAACATCAACCTACAATAGAAACAGACAACCATTTTATTTATCAAATTCTACTTGCAAAATGGCTCAAACCATACCATTTCTGAAATATGTATGTATATATTACAAAAGGTAGGAACTATTACCCATTTTGTTGTTCGTGTCTTGCTGTTAGTGAAAAGACCCCTTAGTTATTGAGTGCCAACCCTTCATTTTTCACCTCCTTACCAACAATTTTGAGTTCGAAAACAATCCATCATATCCATACTATCTTCCACCTCATTTACAACACACAAACAACAACGATTTGAGGATCTAAAACTGAAAGCAAAGTTGAATTCATACTATAAAGAAAGTTGTAACTATAAACCAAAACAAAAACTCAAGTTAAAATTGGAACCAAGACCAAACATTAATTAGCTAAAGTATCACTAAGAAGGCAATTGTTAATTACCTGAATAAATTCTCCAGTTCACTTCTCACCCCCTTTTATAAACCTCATTAAGAATCCCACCTCCATCTGAAACATAGATGAGTACAAACCCAAGTTAAAAAACTTAGGGTTTATATTTTTCATGAAAACCCCCAAAATTAAAACAAAATCAAACGGTATAAAATCAAAATCATAAGGAAATAGAAGTAATCATAAACGAACCATGAAATTGCCTAATTGCTTGTAAATCTTTTGATACTTTTTCTTCTGTTGGTGAATCCCTGAAATCCGCAAAACACCCAAACCCAGTTAGAACACTATCTCAATTCTTAAATAAAACCGTAACTCATGAAAAACAAACGATCTAGCAACAAAATATAGAAATCAAAATCAAATTAGTGGATCAGTGAAGTAAAATCAAAAGGCAGAGATTAAGTGACAAAAGCAATAGGGAAAAGAAGAAAAGTGGAAGAATTACCATTTTCGTATCTAGTTCAGATGTCAAACACTTGGAATACAGAGACAAAGCATTCGATCTCAAAGGAATCAAAAAACATAAATGGGTCTTTTAGGATTAGGGTTTTTCGATCTCGTCTGAGAGTTACCGGAAGAAAGAGAAATGAAGAGCGAGCGAGATGGAGGCGAAGGCGGAGAAATGAAATCAGGTTTAGCAAACAAAGTTTTGTGGTTGTGATAGAAGGTGAAGTGGATAAGGATAAGGATAGCCAAACGGATGGGGATGAGAGATTCCCTAAAGAAAAAATTGTATTGAATTTTTGGCGGGTGGATTACCAAAACATTTGGACGGTGGAGATTTTGTATGAGATTCTCATACGGATTGAGGAAGTTACTGTGTGTGCTTCTTTTTGTGGTGTATATTCGGTTTATTTATCAACCTTCAATATATGGAAAAACTTGAAAGAATATTATATAAATTAGAATAATTTTGGATATTATCATCCATCAATTATCAAAAAATTTGAATATATGCACAAGAATGAATTGGAAAAATGAAAAATTTATACGATGACTGTCTCCGACTTTCGGCTAGACAAAGTTTAGAAATATAATGATGGTATATTTCGTGTTCCAGCATAGATTTGACTTAGGGCAAAAGTTTTTTAAGGATAACACGATAAAAATATGTAAGTAAAATGTCTCGATGAAGAAGAAATCATTCAGGAAGATATGACAAGAATATGTTGATCTAGGGTTCTTATGAAGATTCTAGCTTAGTGGAAGAGGTCATTAATCAGAATAAATCATATAAATGAAAAATCGAATCGATAATTAATGAATTCTAAAATGCACTTTAAGCAATATGACAACACGTGGTATATAAATGCTTAGGCGTATTTCATAAGATCGATTCATTTATAAAATTAGATTACTTGGTAAAATCATCCTATGAAAATATCAGAGTATACCCAATATTTTTTAGTGCCATGTATAAGGAGCGCTAAGCCAAAATGATATATAGCTTTGTTTTACCATAAACAATAAATACAAACCCCCAAGCCAAAATGTAGTGCGTAACTGCCCCATGACAAACCATCGATCAAACCACATAGTATAGAATTTTGAATGGTGGGTAATGATGGTCGTGTGGATGAAACAAAATTTTGGGCAATTGAAAATCCGTTCGGGAATCATATGGATTAAGAGAAGTGTGTGAAAAACATGTTTGGTTCTTTTGGTGCTAAAATGAACTAGTGCATTCGGTTTATTCATAAACTTTGATAAGCTAAAAACCCAAAGAATTTTAGTCTATAAATAAGAATAACTAAGAATATTTTTATTGAACTTCAAGTATACAAAATTTCGAATATATATAAGAATGATTATTAGAAAAATGAAAGATGAATTCGATAATTGTTTAAATAAAAATCATTCCGACAAAAAACATAAATTTATCTTGATTTATATGAATCTAGATTCTAAGCTATGTTTAATCTCCCTCGATATCGTTGGTTTTATCAACCTAATTCAATTTCATTCGTTATTCATCAATGTTTAATAGTCATGTATTTACTTTTACAGTTGGTAAAGGTGTCCACAGACAGATAATTTTGGTGGCTAACTACACTTGCTAGAAATATATTGCTTATATTATACTTTTTTCGTTGCCAGACAATAGTTGTCGAAATATACTAGCAACGCCGGAAATATGAAGGTTGGATTAGGTGTCTACCAACAGGGTTGTCCGGTGGCTAAGACAAGTGACAAAAAATTTATACCTTTTATGCTACGTTTTGGTTACCTAACCATGGTGTATGGAGGATAGTAACAACAAATATGATATTTTGGTTGTTAAGTCAGCATTACTAAAGAGTTCAACCAATTGTCGTTGCTGAAAAACTGGTTGTTAGAGATATCTACCAGCTAGAGCTGTTTTTGGTTACCAAAAGTTGTCGCTTGAGAGTTCCACCGACTGCAGTTGGTAAGAAATTAGTCGCTAATTCCAAGTTTTCTTGTAGTGAGTTATTGCATTAACGTGCTCTCTTGGGTTCGTAAATTATTGTGATAGCAACTTTGTTGAAGCTTGCGCTTTCATTTGATTCATATCTGTCGCCATTTGCCCCATCTGAGTTTGTAAATCTCTAATAGCGTTATCAGTTTTCAACTGATTCTGATCAGATTTCTGTTGACTTTGTTGAAACATAGAGATGAGCATATCAATCTTATATTCTTCAGTTGGAGGTTTTTGTTGTGGTTGGAATTGTTGTTGGAAACCACCTTGTCTCGCATACGGATTAGGAGCCGCAGCTTTCTTATTTGCATAACTAAAATTTGGGTGATCTTTCCAACCAGGATTATAAGTATTTGAGTATGGATCATACCTTTGCCTTTGATTAGGAAATATAGCATTCACCTCAGCATCATCTTCATATGTTGGAATAACTGCAGAAGCTATCCGTTGAACCATCTTTTACACATTACCCATTCGTTGCTCAATATGCGAAGAATCTCCCATCTCACTAACTCTTCTAACCACCGATGAATCTCTAGTATAAATTTTTTGCGTATTTGCAGCCATGCTCTCGATCAAACTAGTAGCCTCCTCAATGGTTTTATTAGCCATTGCACCACTGCTAGCCGCATCAATTAAGTGTCTCTCATGCGGTAGTAACCCTTCATAGAAGTGTGTGATAATAAGTTGTGGTGGTATCTGATGGTGTGGACAACTCGCCAACAATCTCTTGTACCTTATCCAATAGTCGTACAAAGATTTTCCATTAATTTGCACAATTCCACTGATTTCCTTTCGAATAGACGCAACTTTAGAAGCAGGAAAATACTTCTCTAAAAATAGATTTTTCATTCCGGTCCATGTGGTAATACTTCCGGAAGGGAGATAATATAACCATGATTCTGCTTGGTCTGTTAATGAAAACGGAAAAGCTTGTAGATATCATCATCATCATCGCTCTTTTTCATACTTCTTACTGTATTCTGAAACTGCTGCATGTGTCGATTAGGATCTTCACCCGGTAGTCCCTTGAACTTTGGAACCCAATAAAGAAGAATTGACTTAAGTTCCACTGTGTCATTCAGAGTAATACACAGTGGTTGAGAATCCAAACATGGGGATGTTAGATCTCTCAACGTCTTCCTCTCCGGAGGTGGAGGTAGAGGTGGTGCTCCGTCTACCATCTCTTCTGAAGGAGGTTCTTGTTGCAACTGCTGACGTGTTTGAAGTACCGTTCTTTTACGGGTTTGAATTCCGCACCTCTGGTATTCCCAATCTTTCGGTGCCAGAGATTAAGTACCTGAAAATAAAAATCTAGAAAACAAAATTAAAAACTAACAAGAAATTCTGAAAACAATAATAAAAATAAAAGAAATAACAACTAAAGCTATCGACTACTCCCCAAAAGCGGCGCCAAAATTTGATGGGTGTCGTAGCCTCAAAAAATTAATAATCTTATTTCCACACAATTAACTAGTAATATAATGGAAGTAAGGATCGTTCCCACGAAGAGCAGTGAGTTTTAGTTGTCAAAATGTCACAAAGGGGGGTTTTGTTTTCGATTGTGAACAAAATAAATAATTAAAGCAAATAAATGTTGTATTGTAATCAATAGAGAGAGATATGATCGATGAATACTTATTCGTTAATAAACCGTCAATGAGTTATTATAATTTCCTACTCGTCGTTAATCATAGATTATCACCAACCGTGGAATAACAGCTAGCTCAGTGTTGTTCCCTAAATTTCTTTTATCACTGAGTACGGAAGCTCTCCAATACTATATTCTATTCGCCTAACCACCTAGTAGTAGCTCACTCAAGGTGTAATTTGGTCGAATACTTTATCTTTTGTGAATTTATAGATTTATCCTAATAGTTAGACTCTTATCTCAAGGTCCACTTTTTAGTGTTGTTTATACCCACAATCACTCCACAGAATCCCTCTGTAAGGTCTCGTGTTCTCTACTTGTGTAAACGTTATTCGACGATTACTTATCTCCTAACTCAATACTAGCAATAGATAGGATCAACAAATCAATTTAGTTGAACCACCTAAACAATCTCTCAATCTCTCAATCAATCATAAATATAAATATTCATTATAGTATATAAACAAACGATAATCATATGAAGAACTTCAAAGCAGATTAATATAATAACTCAAATCTTGTTTACAACTTAGAATTCATCCTCAATCAATAGGTGTTTAGCTACTCATGGATGTAGAAACATCCATGTTATATACATATGAGAAAAGTTTAGAGATATCGTTACGATTGAAGAACCGCTCCGAAACCCTAGCTTTCGATCCATGTGTGATTTCTTCTCTCCAAAACCTTACAATTTCGTGATCCCTTGATGTGATATGATTTCACATAACCTGATACCTTTTTATATGTTTACATTGCTTGGCCTTCACGTATTTAGTTCGGTTCAAGAACCCGACCCGAAAGTATGAAATAAAGACTCCAAACATGCCCTTAGGCCTTCCAAGGTATTTATACACGTTTTCCTACCTGTTAAGTACGCATACCTCGAATTCCAGCAGAAATTTTCGGAATTAAAGTATGCGTACACGTTTGCATACTTTACTGTCTTTGGTATTCGATAAAAACTCGTTTTGGACACAAATTCTTCATATGAACTCGGAATGACCTCATTCTTTTTGCATTATTTTACTGTTTCAATTATATTCAAGATGATGATGATAAATCCTTAATTTGAATGAGTTAAGATCGGTTTTTGGCCCTTCTATTGATTTTGAGCGTTTTGCTCCTTTTCGTCGCACTTCTTGCACTTCTCTTGTACTTAGGCACTTGGATACTTGGAATACTTCTCTTCATATCTCTTTTTAGCACTTTGTAGATCCTTTTTGGATGATTCACCTATTAGAGGCAAATAAGACAAAACAAGAGTAATAATACGAAAATATGCAAGAATAATAGCTAAAACAAGTATGGAATGGACACTAAAATCATATGAATTATGAACTTATCACCATGCCCTCCTCCATGTCCTATACATATTTGGTTAAGAGGTTGGAAGACTTAGAAAATGTTTACCAGGTTCTATCCTCTGAGAATGCTTCGCTCCAGATTGATGTTGAGGATCTCCGGACCGAACGAGATACCCTTGTGGAGGATCTTGATGCTGCTGAGGTGGATCTTGCAGAATCCCAGCATAGTTTAGAAGAGTCCTTTAGCCATGCCGGAGGTATCTTAGGGTTCCTTATATTCCGCAGTATTCTTTGCATTCATTATCGCCTTTGTTTTAACTTATCTCTTTCATTCCCGTAGGTCTTCAAGGACAACTTGTGGGTGCAAACGCTAATATTAACCGTCTTGAGGGCCAGATATCATCATTGGAGATTGCCCGTCAATTTGATAATGCCGCCAAGTTTAAAGTTGAGGCACTTCAGGAGGCCAATGATCAGCTTAGTGCGCAGATAAATGAGCTTCGTCAGAAATCGGTCTCTGATTTGGAGGTTGCGTCTTCCCAGATGCAGGCGAAGTTCGAGAAGTCGTCCATTGATTATATCAACAATGACTTTGCTAAGGCGGAACGCCAAGCTGATGGAGTTGTCTTTCCTCGTCTTCCTTATCCTTGATCCTGTCGTATCTAACTTAGTTTCACCAGACCTTTTATTGTTTTATGCCCTCTATTGAGGTTCCCTTGTGATTTCTCTTTTCTTTGAAACAATGCTTTGTGATGGTTTGAACTTTCTTTGTCTGCAACTTTTTAAGACATGTTAGTTGCATTTTGGTAACATTATTATTTCATCTATGCTACTGCATGAATATTTTGCTTGTAGACGTATTGTATCTAATTGATCGCAGAATCAAGTTATCACGAGGTGTTAAGGTATTCTTAACCTTTGGTGGAACATTCATCGTCCTACCTAAGTATCCTTTGGCCAGAAGGTACCATGGTAGTGAGGTTCCTACGTGGGCAATAGTTTTCCTGTAACCTTACGCGTTCAGCGCGGAGACTGCTTTACTTCGACAAGGTATCTCTATAGGGGATGTCTTACTTTTTCTTATTGCCTCATGAAGGGAGCTATTTCCCCGAGGATCCGAGTAATGACATATGTGCCATTATGTCTTGCCTTGTCTCATCGTCAATCCTGAAGGAGGGTGTCTATTCTAACCCAATTGTATTTAATCAAAACTAACTTTCCTTTAGCAAAAAGTTTCTTTCATTGATTAGTAAGGTTTATAATACCTTTGATCAGGGATAGAACATGGTAGGATAATGCCCGTTCCTTTCTTCTCCTGAGTGATCACAATTCTCTTACGGGTAGTACTTTTATAGATACATTACATTCCAGGGATGTTGTAATACTTCACCTTTAGGGGTTCTTATAGGTAATAAGACCCTTTTCCGGCAATGTCGTCTATGATGTAGGTCCCTTCCCATGTTGGTGCCAACTTTCCCCACTCCTTCTTCCTTTGATATGGTGGTATTTGGCGCAGTACATATTCCTCGACCGCAAAGTTTCTTGGGATGACCCGCTTGTTGTATTCCTGAGGTAGTCTTCGTTGGTAATTTACCATCTTTTGCAAAGCCACTTCTCGTATTTATTCAAGGTCGTCCAGCTTTTCCAACATCAAATATGTTGTTAGATTCATCTCCCATGCCTCCGTTTTTGTTGTTGGAAGTATTATCTCCATTGGGATGACTGCTTCGGCTCCGTAGGTTAGTAAGAATGGTGTCTCTCTTGCAGCTGACCTTCTTGTAGTTCGGTAGGCCCATAGGACGTTGTGCAATTGTTCGCACCACCTCTTCTTGTATGCTCCTAGCTTCTTCTTTAAGTTCATTGCTATGGTTTTTTTTTTGTGGCCTCCTCTTGTCCATTGCTCTTAGGGTATATAGGAGTGGACTTGTTCTTCTGAATGTTGAAAGTATCAAACAACATGTCGATGTTTTTCCCCTGCAATTGCTTGCTATTGTCTGAAACTATTACGGCCGGTATTCCGAACCTGCATATGATTTGCTCAAACAAGAATTTAAAGACGTTCGTGTCCGTAATTCTTGCTAAAGGCTTTGCTTCCACCCACTTGGGGAAATAATTTGTATCCATGATAAGGTATTTTGTTTTCGAGGTTCCCTCTATCAAGGGTCTGACAATATCAACCCTCCATTTGACAAATGGCCAAGGGCTGATGACTGAGTTGAGCTCCGTCGCTGGTGCTTTGATCTTTCTAGCAAAGCGTTGGCATCTTTCGCATCGCTTAGATATGTTCTTTGAGTCTTCGTCCATGCTTAGCCAGTAATATCCTTGCATTTTTGCTTTGACCACCAAGGACCTTCTTCCGCTATGGTTTCCTGCATCTCCGCTGTGTATGTCGTGGAGTATTTTCGTCCCTTCGGTTCGTGAGAGGCACCGCATTATGGGTACGATAAATGACCTCATGTACAGTATTAAATCACGAAGGATGTAAATTGTTTCTTTTGATTCGAGCTTCCTTAACATCGGCTGGTAAGGTACCTTTGTCTAGATACTGGTGGATTGGAATCCTCCAATCATCTTCTGCTTCTTTTCCATTGTCGTCATCTGATATTGATTGGTCCTTGTCTGACTCCTCAGCTTCGTCGTCTGATTCTTTCATTATTTCGTTCGCTTCTTTATCTGCTTCTCTCATGGACCGAGTTTGTACAGCAAAAGTTTCATCGGCGCTGAGATGGGTCCTTCTATCGAAGGTTCGTAGATCCTTCCAATTTGCACAGCAGTGGTGTTTCTATCTTTTAGTATAAAAGATATAAATACAAAGGCATCTGTGTGTCTGTTGTCTTTTCGACACACATGCCTGAATGTTACGTTGTTGATATTGGACGCATGCTCCTGAGCTATTTTTAAGTACGAAGATAGCACTGGATCCAAAGTTTGGTATTTGAGTTCGATTTTTCTAATGACCAGCTGTGAATCATTAGTCAACCGAACATCTGATAAGTCTAGCTCCCGTTCCAAGCATAAGCCATGTATGACCGCCTCATATTCTGTGATGTTATTGGTGTATTGTTCGAATTTTAACCTGAATGCGTAGATGAGTCGGTCTCCGATGGGGGTTGTTATTACAATCCCTATGCCTGCGTGCCCTCCGTTGGAGGAGCCATCTACGAATATCTCCCATCTTCGTGAATTCTGAGGTTCCAACAGATCTTCTTGTTCTTGCTTGTCTTCCTCCATTCCGGGGATGTCGTCTATCTCTGCTTCGTCGTTGAGAGGTAGATCTGCCAGAAAGTCCGCCAAGATCTGTGATTTCTCAGCCTTTCTAGTTTCAAAGATTATGTGAAACTATTTGATCATGGCATTCCATTTTGCCACCCTTCCAATTTTCTCCATGCTATCGAGGATTTGCCCTATCTGAGCCTTCATGAAGACTCAGATGGTATGTGCGTCAAAATATATCCTTAGTTTTGTGTTGTCACTACTAAGGCATATATAAGCTGCTCCACCTTGGTGTACTTACGCTCTGCTGAACTGAGTGTCTTGCTGATGTAGTATATGGGTTTTCCTCCTTGCCATTTGTCTCGTACCAATATTGCGCACACATCATAGCTTGTTGCTGCTAAGTATAAGGTGAGTATTTCTCCTGGCTCCGGCTTTTACAGGATGGGTACTGAAGTCAAGTATTCCTTGATTTTTTGGAGGGATTGCTCGCACTCTGTGGTCCACATGAACATGCTTCCTTTCCTCAGTGTGTCGAAGAATGCTTTGTATTTGTCCGATGACCTTGCTATGAATCTTCCCATGGAGTCTAAGATTCCATTTAGCTTTTGTACTTCTTTTAGTGTTTTTGGAGATGGCATCTCCATTATTACTCTGACCCTTTCGGGGTCCACTTCTATTCCTCGCTTAGTTACCAAGTACCCTAGGAATTTTCCTAAGGTTACTCCAAACGTGCATTTCTCCGGATTTACTTTCATGTGAAAGTTTCTCATGGCTTCAAATATATATCTCCCTTAGGTCTGACATGTGATTGTTCTCCTCTTTTCTCTAGACTAGCATGTCATCCACGTAGACCTCTGGTATCTTGCCTATCCATGGCTTAAAGATTTTGTCTACCAATCGCTGGTATGTTGCCCCCGCGTTCTTACATACAAAAGGCATCCTTGTATAAAAATACAAGCCTCGTGGGGTAAAGAACGCAGTATGCTCCTGTTATTCTTCTGCAAGGGCGATTTGGTTATAACCAGAGTATCCATCCATGAAGGATAATCTCTGGTGACCTTCGGTTGCATTGACCAGCTGGTCGATATTTGGCAGTGGGTAGTTGTCCTTGGGGCACGCCTTGTTGAGATTGCTAAAGTCGATGCAAATGCGTACACCTCCGTTCTTCTTAGGCACGATGACCATGTTAGATATCCACGTGGGATATTTGACTTCTCGTATGAATTCTGCTGCTAGGAGCTTTTGTAAATCATTTTCTACTGCCTCTTGGTAGATATCGGCCACCTTGCGGATACGTTGTTTGAATGGTGGCATTTCCGGTTTGAGCCGAAGATGGTGGGAAACCAAATTCGGGTCAATTCCTGGAATGACTTCCATTGACCATGCGAAGATATCTGCGTGATCCCGTAGTAGCCTTTGTAGTTGCATCTCCTCGTACTCTTCTAGTAAAGTTCCGATGATGATCATCTTTGGTTCCGCCTCCGTTCTGATGTTGATTTTCTTTGTTGGTTCTACCGGTGAGAAGGTTTGTTTTTGAGGATGTTGAGGAGTGCTTTTCTGTAATTTTCATTTGGTGGAGACATCCGCTGCTGGTGTTGCGGATGTGCTTGCTTCCTGAACTGAGGGGGCTTCGGGTACTTTGAAGCCTCCGTCTTTTACTTCGCTGGTATTTGCCTTTCGTCTTTTTCTTTCGTGTTGTTGTGCGGCAACTCTTTCTTCGTTTATCCTGACCTCCGCTAGATTGCATAGCCTCGCATCTTGTTGATCACCTTTGATTTCCATTTCACCCATGGGTGTAGGGAATCGAAGGTATTGGTGATAGGTCGAGGTTGTTCCTCTCAACCGATGGACCTATAGTCGTCCCATGATGACGTTATAGGGCGAAGGTGCTTCCACTACACAAAACCTTGTATTGGTTACCAAGGGTCCTGCGCGTACCTGCAAAATTATTTCTCCTTTTGGTCTAGAGATTGCTCCGTTAAAACCGTATATTGTGCAAGTGGATGAATCCATTTGCTCAGCTGTCAAACCCATACGTAGGTAGGGTTCGTAGAAAAATACATTTAACGAGTTGCCCCCATCAATGAGGACCTTCGTAACATTCCACCCATGTATTGGTAGAGTGATCACAAGTGGATCGTTGTGCATCTCGATTTCCTGGTTGACGTCTTTTGTTGAAAATGTTAATGGCGTGGCGCCGTGGCCATCCATTCTTCCCAAGTGGTAGTGGGTGGTCTACTTAGCTTGAACACCTCTTGGGCTTCTAACTTTCTTCTGTTTCGAGCTAACTCGAGGATGTCTTCGAGTAGCTCCTCCTGGCCTCCGCTGGAGAAGGTGATCAAGTTGATGTATTTGCTGTCCTGAGGCAGTTCTACCCTTTTCTTGGGGGTTACCTCAGCGTTAGCCAGTTGGATTTTCACATACTCCATGAACTTGCCTTCGTCTATGAATCTCTGAATCGTGTTCCGTAGGTGATAACATGTGTCAGTTGTATGCTCGTAGTACTGGTGGTACTCACAATACTCCTTAGCCTCCTTTATTTTATCTGGCTGCTTTCCTCTAGTATTTGGGTAAGGAAAGCCCGGCTTTGCTACTTCCTTGCTTAGAATGTGAGAAAACGTTGTGTTCAGCTTTGTGTAGATTTTATCTACAAATTCTTCTCTTCCTTTTCCTCTTTTTCCATCTCCGTATTTGGATATTTTTTTCTAGAGAGCTGGTTCTTCCCCCGTCTTCATTTTGTCTCTTAGGTATCTCCGGAATCGGTTCCAAAGAGTTGGTTCGTTGCGGAGCTGTTGCTGCCTTTGTTTGCGCCCTGGGGTTGTCCTTCTAGATCTTCAAGTCTGATGTAACGATCTTGGACGACCTTAAGCGCTCCTTCGGAGTGAAGGGATCGGTTGTGAAGCTCCACGAAGATAGTTGAGGTTCTATCAAGTCCGTACTTATAGCAATTAATGCTAATTTCTGGATTGACTTTCTCGATTGCTTGGCACGTCTTCTGCCACCTGTCTGTGTATTGCATCATTGTTTCTCGGGGTCCAATAGCTAAAGAAAATAGCCTATCTAACCTTGCCTTTGTTGACTTGTTGTACATTTATGTCTCCAAGAACACTGTAGACAATTGCTCAAAAGAGTCAATTGAGTTTGGTGGTAAATTTTCATACCATGTCAATGCTGATCCCGTCAAGCTTGCAGGAAAGTACCTACAAAGTACCACCTCATCTCTTTCCCAATGGGCAAGGACACGAGTATAGTATCGTAGGTGGGCTACGGGATCATAGGTACCGTTGTATGCCTGAAACGTAGATACTGGGCATTTCGCAGGGATGGGTTCCCTCAAAATGCGAAAAGACAACGGAGATGTTGTCGCTTCTTGTAGCACTTCTTCCAGTCTTGCGCCTGCGTGGCCGGTTTTTAGTCCTTGTATCTCCTTCTGCATCTTCTCGATTTGCTACATAACCATGCTCACATTGTGAGCATCTCTGGAAAATGTCTCATCATAGTAGGACTGGGAGGGATTGTATGTTGGATCTGTTTCATCTGGATCGTGGAGTATTTTTCTGGCTCCCCCTGGTAGGTTAGCCTTTGGTTGGTTAAGATCCACCCTTCGTCTTCCTGAGATAGCTCCGCTCTCATGCCTCTTTAACGGAGGGTGAGTTTGGGAACCTTCGATCTGTATGTCCAGCATATCTTTTAGGTTTTGGTTCTCCTGGTCCATCACGTGCATTGCATCCTGATGTTCCTTGTTACGGAGTAGCAAAGCTGCTACTTGTGCTGCCATTTGATTTTCATTGTGGATTCCACCACCCTGAGGAGTGCTGTCGGCCGGATCCTCAAAGTCATCCACTCCTTCTTCTATGACAGGAGCGTCGGATCTATCTGGGTTAGGGTTAGGTTTCCCAACCCTCGTCCCGTAGAAACTAAGGTTCTAGGTAACCCTGCGTTAGCCGCAGGTGGCTGCGTGATATTGGGATGCTCTGGTAACGGCATGCCGTAAAGTGGTGCCCCATCCCTTCAGCAGGAATAGGTGGCTTGTTAGCAACTGTTCTTCTTGCTATTTCGCTTTTCACATCCTCTGCTTCGGTTCTTTGATTCGCTTGAGATGGCTTTTGATATCTTCCTCTCGTAACTACTGGTCGTGAGCTTGTTGGTACGTCACTTGGTTTCTGCATAGTTTAGGTCTTTGACTATCCTGTTGGCACAGAAAAAAGTGGAAAAATCTGCTACTTGGATACCTTCGTTAAAAATAGCAATTAATGCTCTAACACAGAAGACGGCTAAGCAGCTTTTTCAGAAAAATGACTAAAATGACGCCTTGAAAGACAGGTATTAAATTTCTTACGACACCCTTGGAAAGAACAACCTTAAATATTGAAAACCAATTAAAAAAGGGTGTCAGATCTCCCAAAAAGAGGTTATTAAATGCTTTTAGAAGATCTTTTTCCTTAAATTCTCACTGAGATTCCTCTGTAGTCAGAGGTACTCAGATCTAAAGGATGCCTTGTCGGAAAAGGCTGTTTTAGTACAAAACAAAAGTTTTATCGTTTTGTGACTGCGTTTTTGCGAAAAACTTTGTAGATCTGTGATATGGTAAGTCTTTAGAGGCTATGAACTCCAAGAATATACGTAAATAATGGACGAACAAATCATTAGAAAGTGAAATTCATCGTTGTAGAGCACAGATCTCTTCGTTACAGAAGATGTGTAAGTTAAAAATAAAGGAATACGAGAACTCAAGCTGGCAAGCAAAACTTTCTAGTGCCAAACTGTGACTACTAATTTTCCCATAGTCTACGTAATGTATACAGCTCAGAGAATCGGATACTAAGTAGTATTGATGCCTCTGTTGAACTGATAATGCTAAGAGGTAAAAGATACTCAAGATCACAATAATAACGAAGAACACAAATATAACAAAAATGCTACTAAGTTATCATGAAACACAAGAGATTACGTGGTTCGACTTTCGTCTACGTCCACGGGGAAATGAGTGATTGTTTGTATTAGGTTGTGCTGGTTACAAAGATCTTAAATGCTTCCCAAAGTAATAGAGAGAACTCAAGTTGAAGTAAATACTTAAGTTCTAAATATTAAAGAGGTATAAGCTTAAGACTAGATCTTATCTCCTAGGTATTGAATGCCTTTAATTTGTTGGTGAAGCTTGGTATTTATAGCCCCTTCTGCTCCAGGTATATCTTTGCTGTCTTTGGACCCATCGTTCTCTGGTATACCTTTCGTACAAATGGTACCTTCATTCACCGCGTGCTTTCTCCAGTCGAACTTTTCCACCTCAGCTGATCCACGTTCCTTCGGGAACTTCCCAGCCTTAGTATAGATTGTACCTTCGTTCACCGCTATCCTTTGTCATTCAGGTTCTGCCACATCATCTCTCTCCACGTGCTTTGGTTATGCGTGTAGATAACAGATTTGTGCATTTAATGCTGATTAGATATGTCATCTACCTCTATCCCTTTGCCAGCGGCCTCTCTCTAGACTAGGATTTACTTTTTTCATCTTGACCATCGAGGTATCTCTTATTGGAACAAGATAAAGTAGATCTGAGAAGGTATCTTCTGCTACTCAGGTCTCTCTGTACAGCGAGGTCTATACAGTTATCTTGTGTGCGTACACTGAAACAGCGACACGTGCTCCGCAGAATATTGGTATTCACATAAACTTTGGTTTGGCATCTTTATAATCTATAACCTCAGGACCATCATTAGAAACTGCAATCAACAAACAACAGCAAAGTGTTAGTAAGTTTAAAGAAATGAACAACAAATTGTAAACACTAAAGGGTTAATACTTTCATACCTTCTTCATTGTCTTCTTCACTGCTGCTTGAATCAGTGCTTTCATCTCCAACTTTATATGTCTTGACAATTTTTTAATAATCAACATCATTCTCCTCATCACTATCAAAAATTGGTGGAGCATTTGGATCTTCAGTGGGGTGACATTCATCTAAAGTAGAGTTCTCTAGCACCACATTGTCCTCCTCATCATCAGAGTTTTCCCATGCATCATTGTTGTTCACTGCGTCAACCCAGTAATCATGATAAAAGTTATCAGTCACTTGAATTGGTACACTGCTAGAACTAACAACACTGGCTTGACTAAGACAAGAATAACCCTGGGATTCCACTTCATTTAACAGGTCCACAAACAATTTCCTAGATACTCCTCCATTTGAGCTTTCCTTCTTTGATTGAGCTTGAAACTTCACATAAGACAGTAGCAAGCAAGCATGCCTTTGGGGTTCAATCATAAGTTGATAGATACTTTACACGTGAAACCATCGGAGAAAGTTACACACAGCCGCAATTTCCTAGATACTCCCCCATTTGAGCTTTCCTTCTTTGATTGAGCTTGAAACTTCACATAAGATAGTAGCAAGCAAGCATGCCTTTGGGGTTCAATCATAAGTTGATAGATACTTTACACGTGAAACCATCGGAGAAAGTTACGCACAGCCGCAATTTGACAACAGTGTCTCTAAAACCATATTCATTTTCTTGTCGATTATGAATTTTCAAGACTTTTCAGTGTGGGATTTGAAATACAGAAACTCCTCATATCAATCCAATTGCAGAATCCAATTAGTATATCTTCAGGGACATCACATTTGGAAAAGAAATGCTCATTCCAGCAATCATTGGTAAATTTAACTCCATAAAGGTGAAGGCGCTCGAGTCTTGGAAAAGAGAGATATCTTCTTTGAAACTTCCGCTCTCCTCCACCGTGTAACAGTCTAATCGATTAATCAGTTGCGCTCATGTGCACAATTTTGCTTAAAATCTTAGTTGGCTGAAGTCTACAGGAAAAGGTGATACGAGTTTAGCCAAGGATGGGTATTCGTTGATGGACTGCAGCAATGGCGCACTGAGTATGGAATCACACCAAAGAAAATATGTGATGAATATGGTAGGTAGAGATGTTCGAATGCAAATGTATTATAATTGAAAAGACAACAAACAAATTTATTACACTAAAGACCCCAACAAAGTACAACCACAAATGTCGGATTTATATTGCATCATAATGCAGAAACAGGAAAGGTTCTAAAAGCGGTCTCTTTCATGATAATCAAAAGGTCACTTGTGGTGAGCAATTCATTGTTCACACCAACACAACTTGATTGTGTTGTAAGTGCATCCTCACCAAGGAATGCCCTGCTATGTATGCGGTGAGGGAAGCACGAGAATTGGGGCACACAGATTATGTCCGGTAAGGATGTAGAATTCGACTGGATTCTTATAAAAAGGTATGTCTATAAACCTGAGCAAGATTTGTGTTTTTGCTTAGGGTACTTATAATGATCCATGTACCTTGCTTATTGTTTATTTCTACCTAACTTGATCTGTGTTTAAGGTTCTTAAACGTTTAGATGTGAAAATCGTAGTTCGGGATGTTTGGACTTCATGGTACACCAACCAGGTTTGCATAACATCATTTAAAATCAAAATCCAGGGGTTTAAGTACGCATACCCGTTTACATACTCCCCCGGGTCATGAAAATTCGTTTGCAAACCGTATGCATACTTAACGTCGATATTCGGTAAACTTGTTTTGGACGTAACTTCTTCGTCCGAACTCGGAATGACCTCATTCTTTTTGTATTCTCTTCCTCTTTGAATTCTCTTCAAAATAGAGTTGAGAATTCCTGAATTAAGTGAAGATTGGTATTTGTCATGTCTCTTGTGTTTGAGTGTTTTGATCCGTTTCGTCGCACTTGTTCCACTTCTCTTGGAATTGGGCGCTTGGATTGTTGGAGTAATACTCTTCTAAATGTTGTTGGTGAATCACAAAGAAGGAAGTTCAAGAATGGGCTGTAGTACGCATTGCTATGGGATTCTTGAATGTTCACAATCATCTTATGTGAACTATGGTGCATGGTCGTTAATGACATTGTATGTTCTTCTTTGTTAAGAAATTTTTTTTATACGCCTTTGGTAGATATTCTTGGTGTAAATCCGGGAGAAAAAGATTGATTCTACCCTCTAAGGACAAATCATCTCATATGTGCATTACGAGTTTGTCTTGATGCCTAGGAAACTTCTTATGAGAATTTATTCTTGTTTTTGAGAAGGATAACTAGAGTTTGGAATAGCCATTATTGTGATTACACATAGCTTTAATGGTTTAAATTCTAAAATTGTTTGGAAGATGATTTTTGCAGTATTAATCTTTATGGTTTTATATATTGCAATTTGTTATGGGATATGTGTGTCTGCGTCCGGGAACTACGATTGTACCATACCTTGTCAAAAGTTAAGTCTTTCATATGTCGATATGCATGTATTGATAAAAGAATGAATGAACTTTTGACAATACAAAAGTTAAAACCTTTTATGTCATTATTTGATGGAAGAAAGGATAAAACTTTTGTTTACGAGGATTATGTCTATTGTATGTCACTGTGCAAATAGTGATGGAAAATAGAATGAATCCTTGTCTATTCCGCAGTATTTATCTTCCCTGATCCATATTTTTATGTATATTCTGTGCGGCTCCGTAAGTTCTCTTATGTTGAGCATTTCCGATTAAATAATCATCGGTTTTATTGTGGTTAATTTGGTTGAGTATTTTTGGATTCAAATTCATATTCTTATGTGATTTGTTATGTCCAAAGAAATCCTTCTTTTCTTGTGAAAGTAAGGTCGCTCTTGTTGTTCTTTCGGGAATGACATTTTATGGGGGAGAGTTCTTAATTGAACTTGTGCTTAATTGCCAAATCTTTGTGGGGAGTACGGCTGTGGAATATTATAAGGGTTATCTTGTATCTTTATAAACTCCTTGATGAAAGAATTTAGCTTCGCCTATATGATTGTATCTAAAAAGTTGATATGTGCTTGCTTTTGGTCATGAAATGTCTCTATGGAAATTTCATTAGGATCCCACTAGTTTTCGTACCTTTGCCAATTTTATTGACAAAAAGGGGAGAATTAATGTGTAGTTCACACTACAAATACATATGGTTTTCGGATCATTATGTAAGGGGGAGTGGTTTTCATGTGAGATAGAGTATTGACTAAGGGGAGTGATACATATCACCATAGTATTGTTGTCGAAGTTGCGATGCAATTGAACTTTGATGCTGTGTAATAATACCATGACACTGTGCAACAATGATTGAGAACTCTTGTTTTCTCATTGTTATGGCTACGGATTTTCAACAACGATGATATTAAACTTACAACCTTTGGAATCATTGGAGTACTTGGAAGTGACGAAGATTTCGAGTAATGTTGAAGAACCAAGAAGATCAGGCATGTGGAAGAGAAGCTACAAAAGTTTATATTTATTTTTGTATTCCATATGTATTGATAGTTTTGTCACTAAAATTGACAAAGGGGGAGATTGTTAGAGCACTGCTCGGTCGAACTCGCATGCGTTGCTATCTCAAGCATGTTTGTCAATGTTAGTGATCAAAACTATAAGTCTTGATTTCTAGTCTACTTATAGCTAAGTCTTGGAATAGGATAGAAAGTTTAGTTGAGCTCTAGACTCCATGGCAATCATCATACAAAGACGAAGAACTACTCAAGGAACTGGTGGAACTTCATCGACTAAAAAGTATGTGGAGACTTGAACTTATCTATCACCCAAAAGTATATCTACTCTATCTCCTATCTTCAGACAAACGTCGTATTGCTATATAGACTTTGATTATACACATTTGCTATTTCGAGCCGAGTTTATCTCGCTTATCTATTTCTCGAAATATGTGTTGGTAAGTTTTCGCTTTGGCCAAGTTCATCTTTACTAGTGACGAAAGTCATATTAAGTTTCAATTACTTGAAAATTGCTTTGACAAAAAATGGTTTGTGAAATGGACATCTTTATCATCTAAATTACTTGAAAATTGTTTTGACAAAAAATGGTTTCAAGTTCATTAGAAACTTTTGTTTGGCATCTTTATCATCTACAACCTCAGGACCATCATTATAAACTTCAATCAACAAACAACATCAAAGTGTTAGTACATTTAAAGAAATGGACAACAAATTGTAAACACTAAAGGGTTAATACTTTCATACCTTCTTCATTGTCTTCTTCACTGCTGCTTGAATCAGTGCTTTCATCTCCAACTTTATATGTCTGGACAATTTTTTAATAATCAATATCATTCTCTTCATCACTGTCAAAAATTGGTGGAGAATTTGGATCTTCAGTGGGGTGACATTCATCTAAAGTAGAGTTCTCTAGCACCACATTGTCCTCCTCATCATCAGTGTTGTCCCCTGCATCATTTTTGTTCACTGCATCATTCTTGTTCACTGCATCAACCCAGTAATCATGATCAAAGTTATTAGTCACCTGAAATTGTACACTGCTAGAACTAACAACACTGGCTTGACTAAGGCTAGAATAACCCTGAGATTCCACTTCATTTAACAGATCCACAAACAATTTCCTAGATCCTCCTCCATTTGAGTTTTCCTTATTTGATTGAGCTTGCAACTTGACATAAGATAGCAGCAAGCAGGCATGCCTTTGGGGTTCAATCAGAAGTTGATAGATACTTTACACGTGAAAGCATCAGAGAAAGTTACGCACAGCTGCAACTTGGCAGCACCTCTGCTAAAACCATATTCATTTTCTTGTCGATTATGAATTTTCAAGACTTTTCAGTGTGGGATTTGAAATACAGAAACTCCTCTCATCAATCCAATTGCAGAATCCGATTATCAGATCTTCAGGGACATCACATTTGGAAAGAAATGATCATTCCAGCAACCATTGGTAAATTTAACTCCATAAAGGTGAAGGCGCTCTAGTCTTGGAAAAAAGAGATATCTTTAGGAAAGCAAGATATTAGGGGTTATTTCCGATTTTAACAACATGAATGATGCACAATTACAAAGATACCATGTAATAGAGAATGGTTTTTCTTGATCTAAGAATAGACTGAGCTCTTGAACCTTAAGTCTTGATAAATTAGAGAAATAGAGATCCATGAATTAACCCGAGATTCATTCGAGTGTTTATTCCAGAGACAATTACTGTTTATTCGACATATCATGACGACGCATCGCTTCATCCAGAAATTCCATGAAAGAATATAATGGTTTTCAAAGAAGCGGGAAACCAGTGTTTAAAATCGAGAGTGGGGATAGAGGTCCAAATGTAATTCCATCGTTAAGGTAATGTGCTAGTAGGCACGACACACTTGCAAGGAGGGCAATGATACGGTGAAGAAGTGAGTCAGGTTAGTCGCTGATGAAATCTTTTGCCCACAGTCATGCTGTCCTGCCTCTTCAACAACTTATGTTTATTAAAATCCAAGATTGCAACGTTTCTGCTAAAGAAGAAGATAAGAACAGTGAAAAGCTTATCAACATATCTCCAAAATTCATTTCACTGCCATCAGCATGGACATATATATACGCGAATTTAGTCGTGTTTTGAGGGTGATAAATCTCCCAAAATCGCCCAACCACGTATAAAAGATCATGCACAGTACATAATTTGCGAATTTAGTCGTGTTTTGAGGGTGATATAAAAGATCACACACACATAATTTGGCTGATTGATAGAACATAATTTTGTCGGTGAAGTATTTCATCTCAAAATAAGGCATTAAGAGAGAAAAAAGATCATGCCAAAAAAAAAATGGTTGTCCAACCACCAGTCATGTAATGTAAAAGCTTATATGCTAAATGATGACTCTTGAGATTAAGAGTACTAGCTTATATGCTAAATGGCTATTATCACACGGTCTGTGATGCTAAACATGTTAAAGTCAAACATATGCACAAAAAGAAGACGAACTCGATAATGGTCAAACATGTAATAATAATGGTCATGTTCTTCTTTGAAACTTGCGTTCGCCTCCACCGTGCAACGGTTTGATCAATTGCGCTCATGTGCACAATTTTGGATTAAAAGTCTTAGTTGGCTGAAGTCTACTGTAAAAGGTGATACGAGTTTAGCCAAGGATGGGTATTCGTTGATGGACTACAGCAATTGCGCACTGAATATGGAATCATATGAAAGAAAATATGTGATGAATATGGTAGTTGGAGATGTTAGAATGCAAATGTATTATAATTCAAAAGACAGCAAACAAATTAATTATTGCACTGAAGATCCACTACGGGAAAAATCATCATTGACGACACTTTATTAGCATTGTAGTACCCCTACGACAACGCTTTTTTATGTATTGTGTAGGTGGGGTATTGTAGAAAGTCCAAGCTTTTCTACAATACTTGAATATGAGTTGTAAAGTGTGATGTGATTCATGGTTCTACAATATTTTCCTGAAGTTGTGATTTTCTTTCGATTTTTTTTTGAAAGCCTAACACAACCCTTGATTGTGTTGTAGGAATATCTTGGACAACACAAGTTTTGTATCGTGGAAACATATGTAACAACAAATACTAGTATTACGAATAAGATTTGCACGTCACTTGTGTGAGTTGTGGAACTATCTTGGACAACACATAGTTATGTTGTAAAGAAACTTTTTCGCAATATCTGGGTTGTGTAGTTGAAAACTGGAAGACAACATCTATTTGTATTGTGAATACTACTGTCATTACACTTCCTAGAGTTGTACAACTATCCTGAACAAATCCTACTTATGTTGCAAATTTGTTTTTACTATTATTGTGGTGAGTAGTAAATGTTTTTAACACAACACTTATTAGTATTGTGATTATGACAGTTAGTACACTTGTTGGAATTGTAAAACTACCATGATACAACTATACTATGTGTAGTAGAAATTTTGTAACACCACTCTCACTAGTATTGTATGACTATCTTGGACAGCACAAGTAAGGTATCTTAGAAACATATAAAACAACAGTTATTATTATTATGAATAAGATTTGCACGACAGTTGTATGAGCTGTGGAACTATCTTAGACAACACATAGTTATGTTATAAATAAGCTATTTCACAATATCTGGGTTGTGTAGTGGAAATCTCTAACACAACTGTCTATATGTCAATAAGGCCCTACATATATCACTTTTGGCACTTTGTTTATGTTGTGAAATGTGAAGAAACAACAACTATATTAAATTGAAACATAAAATGGCTCTGAAGATGAAAGATTCATTGAAATTAAACCAAACCCAGTTTAACAACATTCACATACCCATGTGATAGGGTGTAGAATACATCCTATTTACTATCTATTGTTTATGCTTTCTTTGCTATTTTTCTTGTAAATTATGTATTTTACGAGTGTTTTTGAGTTTTGTAGCTACTTTGGAGTCGCACGGAGGAAAAGAAGAAGAAACTATCCAATTTGAGCAAAAGGGCAAAATTGTCAATTCAAGGGTGAATATTATCTGGAGCCTAGTCAAGGTTAAGGGGGATTGATATCAGGGTACCCCTTATCCTCTACCAGAGGGTGCATTTATCGGCTCTCATGTGGGGTGCAAATATCCACCCAAATCACTACAACCCTAAATCGAGAGAAGACTTTCTCTCATTCATCTCAATCATCTTCCCCAAAAATTGAGAAAGAATTTGAGCGAAAGAAATACAGGGAGAAGATGTTTGGAACTGCCAAGATTTCAGAGATGGGACTTTGGTGATACAAGAAATAGAGGAACATGGAAGAACAAACCGGATTTGTCGATGCCATGGAGTGCAGTAATGAAAGGAAAGATCGATGCAGAAATTGGGGGTCGTTCTCAGATTGAAATTAGGAACTAGGGTTCCTAAATTGAAAAATGGGTGTCGCAGAAGAAGAAATTAGGGTTCGATCTGTGGAAGATGGGTTGGTGGTGGATTGATAGAAAGGTGGAGATTGAGTTTGAATGGAGAAGCAGAAGATTGAACAGGGTTTCGATTTGAAGAGGAGCTCAGAGAGGATGAATCAAAGATGGGTTATGGCTAATTAAGGGTTTCTGAAGTTGTTGTTGTTGTTTGAATCGATTAGGGTTTGAGGTTGTATTCGAATTGGGTTTTGCCGTGGAGAAGACAGGTGCCGCTCGATCGAACTGACGCTGATGAGCCGCTGTTGTATTGTGAACCAGATGAAGAAATCGAAGGTGATGCCGTGAAGATGGAATTGTAGATGGAGCTGAGCTGAGTGAACCAGTGAGGAAAGTGGTGAGTTGTTGCTGTTGAAATAAGGAAGAGATGTTGATACTGTTGATTGGGTTCAGCTCGAATTTGGGTTTGGATCCAGTTCAGATGGTGCAGTGGTGAGACTGTTGGTGGAGAAGGAAACACTGATGGAATGGAGAAGTTCTGCTGTCTGTAATTGTGACTCACAGAGAGAAGATGATGTGCTGCTGTTGAACAACACAGAGAGGAAGGAATTGATGAGGTTCTGAGATCGAAGATGGGTTGAGCTGGTAACGATTTGAAGCTTTGCAATTGAAGTGTTCTGTTAACATTAGCAAAAGAATGAATGCCTGAATGAATAGATGAATGTTAGGATTCTTAACAGGTGAAGAAAGGAAGGCCTGAAATTGGCCGGGAATCAGCCAGAAACAGGGGAGGTTCTGCTGAAATTACTACCCGGCTGAGTTGACTCAGCAATCCCGATGACCGATCCTTATATATGACTCAGCGAGTTAGACCATTCAGCTGAGTTACCGACTGACTGGGGAGCTGACTCGAGCTGGATGACTCTTCCCCCTTGACCTTTGACTAACAGTTGACTGACGGTTGACCTGTTTGACCGTTAGTCATAACGGTGGACTGACAGAATATTCCCTCAACGGGCAGAGAACCTCGGGTGGCCGGCGGTGACGAATTCCGGCCGGATTCCGGCCATAATACCAGTTTTCCGGTGACCAAAATTCCAGAATTTTCTATGGATTTCTCTCATGGGTGTGAAGACTTGGACTAGGAATTGGATGGAGAATTGGGCTCAAACTTGGAAAGAGAAGATGGAAGAGAAGAGAAAGACTTGAATTTGGAAATTGAATTGCAAAAGGAAAAGGATTCTATTCCTTGGAAGATTTGGAGTATATTGAAGCCTATAAATAGAGAAGTTTTCTACATCTTTTACACACATCTCTACACACACAACACTTTTCTTTTCTTATTCTTTGTGTGAACTTTTAGCATGAGTAGCTAATTTTCTTATTGATTGAGGATGAATTCCTAGTTCTTAATATATGTTTTGAGTATTGTTTCAATTCTATCTTGAGGTTTTTCACATGATTATCGTTTGTTTTTACTAATAGGAATGATCTTAAAGACATTCATGATTGATTGATAGATTGTTTGGGTGGCCAACTAAATTGATTTGTTAATTTGATCTAAAGCTAGTGAAAGTTAGGAGATAAGTAATCGTTTCTTGACTCTTTACATAAGTAGCAAACACGAGACCTTGCGGAGGGATTCCGTGGAGCAATTGTGTGTAGAAACAACGCTAGAAAGTGGACCAAGCGAACCGAGTTTAACTACTAGTACTAAACCTAAATTCATAAATCTTAATGCATTCAGGGAATTACATCTTGTAAGCGAACCTCGGGTGGTTCTTTTGAATAGAATCGATAACTAAGCGGACTTGTTACTCAGTGAAATTAGGGATTTTGGGGCTAGCTAAGCGGACCTGCTATCCTACGGTTGGTGATAATCTGTGACTTATAACAAGTAGAAAAGAACATAACTTGAATCATTGTTTTGCAACAAAGAAGGATTCCTTGATCTTGTCTCTCTTATTGTTTTCAACTTTATCTTTTAATTGCTTTGTTTATTTTCTTTTGCTTTTTACACCCCCCTTTCGTGACAATTTTTACAACTAGAATCTCTTGCTCCTCGTGGGAACGAACTTGACTTCCATTATATTATTTTTAATTGAGTGGAAATATTGATTAATTTGATTGCACCTACGACACGCATCAAATTTTGGCGCCGTTGCCGGGGAGCAACGGGCGATTTTTAGTTGTTTTTCTTTTTGATTTATTCTTGCTTTGTTGGATTCTATACCGTATCTAACTTAAGTTTTTGAATCTTATTTCAGGTGCCAGTTTTCCATGTATGGTGGACAAGAGCAAGCATATTACAACAATCAATACGGTTTTCAACCTCAACATTATGACAACTTCCAACCATCCTTAGGATACAATCAAAACCAATCTTTTGGCTATGATCAAATTCCTACAGAACATTATGGATATTCTCATACATATCAACAACCTTATGACGGGTATGTAAGTGGACAATCACAAGGATGGGAGGATAGTTTTGTTTATGATCAGAAATTCTCTAGTTTTGCAGATAAGATGTCTGCCATGATTGGGGATCTTCAACAAAAGTTGCAAGAATCACATCGAGAAATTCAAAGGAATTCGGAGAAATTATACGAACAAATTAATCAACCTTTGGAGACTTTAGAAGACGCTAGTGTAGCTTACTCGAGCCTTGATCTTAATAATGATCAATCACCTATTCAAAAGGAAGAGCTTGAGGAAGATGCATTTATTGCTTGGAAAAAATTTCTTAGGGAAAGATATGAGTCCGCGGAAGTGTATGAACGTTGCAACAATGAGGAAGTTATTCCAACTCCGGATCATAATAAAGATCCTTCACCTATTCAAAAGGAGGAGTTTGGATATCACTTGCCTATTGTTGTAAACGAAGTAACACCCTCACAAGAAGATCTTACAATTTATACCGAGGAAGATTATATGAGAGAAGAATGTCCCGATTCCGATGATGAGAATGTTGAAGAGATGATGCTCGTTAATGAAACCGAATTGATTGATTTTGTGGAAGACCCAATTGAACTTGCCAATGATTTTAATGATGCCAAGACTTTGGTTAAGGTAGAAAACGACGAAGAATGGTTGCAAGGTTTAATAGAGGACCACGATATACAAGAGGTAAGTAATTCACTCGAATTTTTTAAGGATGAAGAGGATTCTATAATACAAGAAATTGTGCACGGTTTGTCTAACCCTTTGCATATTGATTCTTCTCCGTTACCTCTTATTGGTTTGAATGTATGTGCTTCGAAAGTATTTTTGGATGATTTTGTTTCTAGATATCCACCATTGGAAACACTTGATGTTAACACTATGCAGGTTTGCCAAGAAGAATACATGGAAGTTCCCAAATTCTATGTTCTTTATACACTTCCGAGTGTGGAAAAGAATAAGTGTGGGGGAAATTTCTATCGGGCGATAACATCATTATTGTTTTCTTGTGCTAATATTTGTATGGAGTTATTGTTTGCAAAACAGGTATTATGGGTTGATCCTTAAATTTTCAGACTGTTAGTATATGGGGAATGAATCCTGCACGAGCTAAGTCGGGCCGTCGACTTTAAAACAAGCGCTTAATGGGAGGCAACCCATAGGTTTTGTATTTCTTATCTTTTTGCTTTTTGTTATTTGTTTTTCTTGTTTCTTATCATGTTAAAATTTGCCACCTTGACTTTACTAGGAGGATTCAATTACATTGAGGACAATGTAAGGTTTAAGTGTGGGGGAGTGGTTAAGCATGTTTATTAAAAAAATTAAAAAAAAAAAAGTTTTACATAAAACCTCCAACTTTTAGAGATTTTAGAGTCACTAGCATACTTCTAGGTATGTTTACATAGAGATTTTGACCGACATAATTGAACTTGGAAGTGTTAGGGAACTACATTCGGATTTCTTGCTTGTTTGAGTGTTAAATAATGGATTTAATCATGCCGGTGATGCGAATTTGGTGCAGGGAGAAGTGCATTATTAGAGTTGCTGATCAATCATTAGTGGAGACTACCCGTATTCATCATGTGAGGCACCGACTAGAAATTTTTCCATCTACTAAAGAGCTTTCTTTTGAGTGTGTGTCACCATACGTAAATTCCGGGTAGAATGGTGAGCTACCCAACCTCCCACCAATAGAAGCACTACTCTTTGATCTCTTGAGTGCTAATTTTGTCAATCATGAGGGTGACGTCTATAGATGAAAGCTTCCTTCTTGTAGTTCGATTTGCAGTTATCACCATTCTCTCTCTCGATAACAACGGATCCATAGAAACACTCTCATCATCAACAAGGAGCGACATCAAAATTTACAAGTAAAGTTGGAAAAGTTTAAGGTTTACAAGCAACGGAATGAGAAAAAGAGCAAATTTCAAATTCAAGTAAAGCAATATACAAATGAGCGGATTTTTACATATATGTTGAAGACTTACAATACAATGAGGTAATTTTATATTCAAGTATGAAGACTTATTCATGAAAGCGAAGAAAATTAAAAGGTGAGAATTTTTGAAGTTTATGATTTCAAGACGATACAAGTTGTGAAGAATCAAGTGGTAAAATACTTCTCCCACGGCCATGGTTTATTTTATTTCTCTTTTGTTTTCAAAAAAAAAAAAAAAACAAAAAACAAAAAAATGAATGAAAAAAAAAAGAAACGAAAAGAAAAAAAAAAAAGAGAAGAAAAAAGAAAAAGAAAAAAAAAAGAAAAACAAGAGAAATATTTGTTTTTATAAGCCATGGGGAAGGAAAATTTATAAGAAAGTTTCAAGCGACAAGGATTTAAGGTAAAGAGTTACAAATTGTTAAGGATTTATGAAATTCGAGAGTTTATCACCAATAGTTGGAACCGAAGACGAAGACCAAGATAAAGACGAGGAGCGGAAGACGTTTCTATTGGATGCCGTGAGAGTGGTGTTATCATAATTGGCGATCGGATGTGAAGGTGAGTAAGTAATCTCATCCTCAATATAAATGGTTGATTTCCTTTCGTAGAGATCGTTAGAAAAAATGGTTTTTCAAAATATTAAAAGATGTGGGTTTTTAAAATATTTCGGAAGTTATCCTTCCCACTATTCAACGTGTTGCAGGATTTCTCTCTTCATTCCTACCTGCACACATGTGAGAACCATAAAAAAAGCCGTCTTTTTGAGTGCAATTATCATAAAATCCTTTTTGGTGAGGCAGAAGTCGAGGCGAAATGCTTATTGATCGTTTCTCAAACACGCGTTCTCTCATTATGGTGTGGTTATTTCTCACTCGACATTTAAGAACGAGAATATGTTCTTTAGTATTTCTAACTTCTTATTACTAGCATGCAGAAACTCTATGTCCTCATAACTCTTTGGATGCTTGTGACGCTTGAACGCTTTGAAGTTGTGAGCTTTTAGTTTGATTTGCTCGAGGACTAGCAAAGTCTAAGTGTGGGGGAATTTGATAGGGTGTAGAATACATCCTATTTACTATCTATTGTTTATGCTTTCTTTGCTATTTTTCTTGTAAATTATGTATTTTACGAGTGTTTTTGAGTTTTGTAGCTACTTTGGAGTCGCACGGAGGAAAAGAAGAAGAAACTATCCAATTTGAGCAAAAGGGCAAAATTGTCAATTCAAGGGTGAATATTATCTGGAGCCTAGTCAAGGTTAAGGGGGATTGATATCAGGGTGCCCCTTATCCTCTACCGGAAGGGTGCATTTATCGGCTCTCATGTGGGGTGCAAATATCCACCCAAATCACTACAACCCTAAATCGAGAAGACTTTCTCTCATTCATCTCAATCATCTTCCCCAAAAATTGAGAAAGAATTTGAGCGAAAGAAATACAGGGAGAAGATGTTTGGAACTGCCAAGATTTCAGAGATGGGACTTTGGTGATACAAGAAATAAAGGAACATGGAAGAACAAGCTTGGATTTGTCGATGCCATGGGTGCGAGAATGAAAGGAAAGATCGATGCGAAATTGGGGGTCGTTCTCAGTTGAAATTAGGAACTAGGGTTCCTAAATTGAAAAATGGGTGTATGAGAAGAAGAAATTAGGGTTCGATCATGGAAGATGGGTTGGTGGTGGATTGATAGAAAGGTGGAGATTGAGTTTGAATGGAGAAGCAGAAGATTGAACAGGGTTTCGATTTGAAGAGGAGCTCAGAGAGGATGAATCAAAGATGGGTTATGGCTAATTAAGGGTTTCTGAAGTTGTTGTTGTTTGAATCGATTAGGGTTTGAGGTTGTATTCGAATTGGGTTTTGCCGTGGAGAAGACAGGTGCCGCTCGATCGAACTGACGCTGATGAGCCGCTGTTGTATTGTGAACCAGATGAAGAAATCGAAGGTGATGCCGTGAAGATGGAATTGTAGATGGAGCTGAGCTAAGTGAACCAGTGAGGAAAGTGGTGAGTTGTTGCTGCTGAAATAGGGAAGAGATGTTGATACTGTTGATTGGGTTCAGCTCGAATTTGGGTTTGGATCCAGTTCAGATGGTGCAGTGGTGAGACTGTTGGTGGAGAAGGAAACACTGATGGAATGGAGAAGTGCTGCTGTCTGTAATTGTGACTCACAGAGAGAAGATGATGTGCTGTTGTTGAACAACACAGAGAGGAAGGAATTGATGAGGTTCTGAGATCGAAGATGGGTTGAGCTGGTAACGATTTGAAGCTTTGCAATTGAAGTGTTCTGTTAACATTAGCAAAAGAATGAATGCCTGAATGAATAGATGAATGTTAGGATTCTTAACAGGTGAAGAAAGGAAGGCCTGAAATTGGCCGGGAATCAGCCAGAAACAGGGGAGGTTCTGCTGAAATTACTACCCGGCTGAGTTGACTCAGCGATCCCGATGACCGATCCTTATATATGACTCAGCGAGTTAGACCATTCAGCTGAGTTACCGACTGACTGGGGAGCTGACTCGAGCTGGATGACTCTTCCCCCTTGACCTTTGACTAACAGTTGACTGACGGTTGACCTGTTTGACCGTTAGTCATAACGGTGGACTGACAGAATATTCCCTCAACGGGCAGAGAACCTCAGGTGGCCGGCGGTGACGGATTCCGGCCGGATTCCGGCCATAATACCAGTTTTCCGGTGACCAAAATTCCAGAATTTTCTATGGATTTCTCTCATGGGTGTGAAGACTTGGACTAGGAATTGGATGGAGAATTGGGCTCAAACTTGGAAAGAGAAGATGGAAGAGAAAGAAAGACTTGAATTTGGAAATTGAATTGCAAAAGGAAAAGGATTCTATTCCTTGGAAGATTTGGAGTATATTGAAGCCTATAAATAGAGAAGTTTTCTACATCTTTTTACACATCTCTACACACACAACACTTTTCTTTTCTTATTCTTTGTGTGAACTTTTAGCATGAGTAGCTAATTTTCTTATTGATTGAGGATGAATTCCTAGTTCTTAATATATGTTTTGAGTATTGTTTCAATTCTATCTTGAGGTTTTTCACATGATTATCGTTTGTTTTTACTAATAGGAATGATCTTAAAGACATTCATGATTGATTGATAGATTGTTTGGGTGGCCAACTAAATTGATTTGTTAATTTGATCTAAAGCTAGTGAAAGTTAGGAGATAAGTAATCGTTTCTTGACTCTTTACATAAGTAGCAAACACGAGACCTTGCGGAGGGATTCCGTGGAGCAATTGTGTGTAGAAACAACGCTAGAAAGTGGACCAAGCGAACCGAGTTTAACTACTAGTACTAAACCTAAATTCATAAATCTTAATGCATTAGGGAATTACATCTTGTAAGCGAACCTCAGGGTGGTTCTTTTGAATAGAATCTGATAACTAAGCGGACCTGTTACTCAGTGAAATTAGGGATTTTGGGGCTAGCTAAGCGGACCTGCTATCCTACGGTTGGTGATAATCTGTGACTTATAACAAGTAGAAAAGAACATAACTTGAATCATTGTTTTGCAACGAAGAAGGATTCCTTGATCTTGTCTCTCTTATTGTTTTCAACTTTATCTTTTAATTGCTTTGTTTATTTTCTTTTGCTTTTTACACCCCCCTTTCGTGACAATTTTTACAACTAGAATCTCTTGCTCCTCGTGGGAACGAACTTGACTTCCATTATATTATTTTTAATTGAGTGGAAATATTGATTAATTTGATTGCACCTACGACACGCATCACCATGTAATATAGACAAAAGATACAAAAAAGTAGCAGTGATGATGTTTGTTACCAAAAGTTAAGTCTCAAAGATGATTTAAGAAGTCTACTGGTAGGAAATTCTATCCTTGGGCCATGTAATAAAATTTGAAACAGCGTCACCAACATATTTGACTTACCTTCACGCCTTGTAGACATGAGCATCCTCCACATAAGCAACCTTCACACATACAGTGTAGGCTCCAAGACCTATTGGCATTCTATGTATCTCCTTACTTGGATCTGTTTTAGCAATTTCAGCCTCCGCAACCACCTCTCCCTCCTTGTACCAGCTTAACAGCTTGCAAGCTTGGAATCTCTTTGGCACTTGGACCTCATTTGGTCTGCTGACAGGACTTGGAGTGGTATGAGTTGAGTCTCTTTCATTGCAGAGAACAATCCTGCTAGTGCTAGCCTCATGGTTGTTGCTGGCTTTTAGAGTTGACCTGCGAGAGGGTGTGACTCCATTGCAAACACATCTTGAGTTCCTTTCCTATATTAAGACCAGATCAGCAGTTAGAGGTTCACAATCAAGTTTGAATTCATCAAGAAAATGAGAACTAATAGAACACAAGTTAAATTCTCACCTCTAACTGCACCAGCCGATCATTCAGTGCTCTATAGGATTCCTGACACTCTGTAATCATCAATTTATAGTGGGATTGGGCAGCAACCTTTTTACGTGTCGCTCCAAAACCAATTCCTTTAACTCTCCTTGTAGTTTTTTCCTCGCCAAAGGCCTTTGCAAGAATATCATCTGTCACGGATGATCCACCATCAGCACCATGCTCTGCTTCAGCTTTTTCAAGTTTCTCCTGTTTAAGTGTGTAAAACATCAGATATTTTCGCATTTTTAAAGCACACACATAAACCACACAAAGGAATAGGAGAAGATTTCTTACAAAATCTTCTACAACACCAGGATTTGGAATCTTTCCTTTGCGCTGTCTATGACCACGTTTCCATAAACTGGCTGCATCAATCTCCTTGGTTGTGTTTAGTTCTTTTTGCTGCCAAATAAATGTATCAATACATGACAATCATCAAGAATAGCATAACAACATGGTATTAAAGTCATGATACATGCTAAGAAGAAACTTGGTCGATTTCTAAGATCTAACCATGTAAAAAACTTCTCATCTGCCTTGAAAATAAACAGTTAACACATTAACAAAACAAAAGACTGCATAAAAAAGAAGTATCTGTATTAGCTAGAGCTAATACAGTTAAGCCATCATTTGGGCAATCAAAACCATCACCTCATTATCTTGAATGCTTATAACCAAAATGAAGGAAAACAATAACAAAGAAACAAAGAAGAGATTCATTCAGGGCATCATATCTCCAGGGTGTTAAATCAAATGAATATATCATATGGCGGCACAGAGAGAATCTAAGACCTAAACCAATGCTGCTCTCAGCAGCTCCGTTGAAAATGTAGCTAACACATAGGGTAGTTCTCATCCGATCTAGAATGAGATTTAATTACTGACTCGAGGTGTTTCTGTACCAAGGCAACATCAGAAAAACATGCTCTATCCATAACATACAACTTCCAGGCACACACTCTTTCTAATCCATAAGATGCTTATCAGATCCAGAACTCGTGATGGATAATGTATAACAATAATATAGTGTATACATAAATGAGAAATGAATAGATTATACATCCATCTTACTTTTTTGGGGTTAGCATGACAAAGACTACTGGATAACTACTCATCTTTTCCTTGGAACCTAGTGTTAGTAGAGGTTTGTGTATAAGCATGCATGTAAGTAAGTGTTTGTAGCACTTGGTTCCAATTGATATGAACTCCCAAACATTCATATAGATGAGAGATAAATGCATGAGTAAACCAGTGACAATATTACAAATATCTTCATGTGAGAGCACAAGACAACCAAATTCTCTGTGTGACTCATGGAATTTCACATATTACGCTATGTCAAATTATGTATGCTAGTCTATACCACAGGTCGTGATCCGAATTATGAAATGATCCATCATAAACAACTTTACAATCCACAACCAGTTAAAAGGCCGAGATCAACCTATACGAAATAACATAAGCATCTAAATGTTTGCAATTGCATAAATAATGTCACAATAACCAAACAACCAAGCAATTATATTTTTAACAACTCAATAGATTTCACGTGGTGAACATACCAAGGCCTCCTCCAATCGCGCGAAACCTTGTCGACTTATGGTATGTGGGGTGGTGTGTTTTGAACGCTTTTCTTGCATTATTAGTCTTTTGACACGAAAAGAAAAATAGAGACATCATTTGGATGACTTTAAAGTTTTTAATACAAATATAAAGTCATTCGTTATAATAGAAAAACTTACTATGAAATCAGCAGAGGTTACATGTTTCACAAATGCTTCCCACTCCCTAACTTTCATGGTCTTGGGCATTAGCTTTTCCAGCCGTTTCTCTCTTTCTTCCCCTTGGAGCCGATCAAAAGCATCGAGCACCAAACCAGCTTTTCTTGACCTTGCTTCTCTAAGATAAGCTCCCATTTTTATGAAATAGTAATCTTTGTAACACTCAGGCACAATGAATCGGTTCTACAAATAAAAGTAAATAAATTGAATTAGAATACGCTATGTATTAAATAATTATTGACTAAACGAAAAGAGATAAAGAGTTATGAATTACAGTACCATTACTATCTTCCATATGTTTTCTTTGGCTTGAACAGGGACAAGTCTCCAATCTGTGAAAGTTAACGGAAGTTTCCGAACAAGCACCCCTAGCACACTGGCCAGTTGAACAGATGGATCGCCAATCGGCTGTTCATTAGTGTTGAAGGAAACTGGTCTCTTCGGCTCAAGAGAATCTAACTTCAATGCGTGCATCTGGGTTGGGCCACGTGGAACATACTTTCTTTTCTTCACTTCTTTTCCTTCTTCACATTCCTCATTATCAGATCTATTACCATTCTCCAAATCCTTATCCATATCATTTGGATTTTCCTCTTCCTCTTGTTCTTCGTCTTCTTCTTCCTCTTCCTCTTCCTCTTGCAAATCTGCAAGCGAGTCATTTGGATCCCTCAACAGAACATTCGGACATGGGCCTGTGCTGCCTGTGTCCAGTTTCCGATTTACTTTCTTTTGACTGACTTCAGAATTTTCAGTATCTCCTTTATAGAGATTAGAATGAGACTCTGTGGTTGCTGACTTTGCAGGTGGAGCACTTTCAGATTGGTTTAACACCTTCTTCTTCTGTGTTGCTTGTCTCTTTGTCGCTGGTGATGACAGAGTATCCAATTCGTGTTGTCGCCGCTTTAGAGTTGTTGCAGCATCATGTTCTGGTAACTTCTTGTACCTTGGTGAAGTTCGCCTACTTACAGGTGAAGGCGATGGTTCTGGATCAGCTGGTGATGGCAGTTTAGCACTTTGCGTCTGTCGACGACGCTTTGGAGTCGCTGTTGGCAATTCAGTTGGAGAAATTGCAGCAGTTGGTTCTGTAACCTGCTTTGTCCTTGGTGATCGCCTTACTTGCATAATATTAGAAGATGGTTCGGCATTATCAGTTTGGGACTTGTTATTTATCAGAGATGCTTCATCAGTGTTCGCTTTGTTTTTCATCTGCAACAACCATAGCTTAGTTAAAATGAGAATATATATGGAAATTTGTTTACACTGCAATTGAGATGACAAGTCTTAACCTTTATTGCCAACCGCTTGACCGGCTTCTTCTTTACTGCTTCCTTGCTAGTCTTCATTATTGCAGTTATGCCTTGCAAAAACAGAATTCAATTATCAATATGGCTCAAAAGCTAACACAAAACCATCATTTCATATCCAGAGCATGAACTCTTGTGCATATCAGTAGTCGTCCCAGACTCAAAGAAACACATCCCAATTGCCAATATTTGAACATATACTCTTAAAAAGCAATGATGACACTTAAAGACATTGTCCACAAGTGTTATTAACCAATATCACTTAAAGCAATATGGTGTTGGACAATAAGTGTTGGACCTTAAAACGGTACTCATTATGGGTATTTACAACAATATAAGAAAAACTGAACAACAAGTCAGTTGATAATAACTGACACACTCAAGTTGATTTGTGCAACCTTATCATTTCAAATAATTATCATCAACCAAAGAAATAAAATTGAGTTGATTTGTGCATACTTATCATCAATCAAAGCATGTTAACAAATGAGTTGATTTGCATAAATGACCCAACTGAACCCAATAGCTATCTATCATGTTAAAGAAGCTATCTTGACCTAAAAAAGAAGCTATACAGAACATAATTACCTAGCATATCAATTCCCTAGAATCATCATAAAAATCACATCTATACAGAACATATTGACAAACTAACATATCAAATCCTATTAACAATCAAATCCTATTATCATTTCAAATACTAAATAAAGCATGTGAATAAATCAAAATCATTTGATACACACAATTTGAGTTGACACACTCTAGCAAGGAAAGAACCTGAGTTGATAATTATTTACACACATACTTATTATCATTTCAAATACTTATATATCATCAACCAAAGAAATAAAATTGAGTTGATTTTTGCATACTTATCATCAATCAAAGCATGTTAACAAATGAGTTGATTTGCATAAATGATCTACAGAGACAAAATCATCAAAAAGACCAAAATTAAAGTCTGAAATAAGCTAGAAGTCAAACTTAATTTCTATATATCATGTTAAAGATGCTATAAACAACATATGAACCTAAAAAAAAGCTATGCAGAACATATTAAACATACCAAACCTCAAGTATACAGAACATATTAAAATCAAATCAAGTGTAACACATGACAAAGAAAAAAATCTCTGAGTAACATACCAAACCTCATTCATCATAAACAACTAGTACTATTAACAGAAAGTACTAGAACATGAGCTATAGGGACAATCATCATATCATAAAGACCAAATACTAGAACATGAGCTACAGAGACAAAATCTTCAAAAAGACCAAAATTAAAGACCTAAAATCAAAAATCCCCAAAATTAAACAGGACCCAATTTAAATTTCATCACAGAAACAAGAAAACTTAAGTTGCATGTTAAGACCTAAAATTTCTGAGAGGAAAAAAAACTACCCAAAATTAATAAATCACTAAAACGAAAAACTATAACAAAAATTACTCTTAAGATTTGATAGTATGAGAGATTCTTACCCCTTGGTGAGATATGATTGAGTTCGAGAAATTAATCCTTTGAGTTTCTGCTGAATAGATTGAGAGATTGCTTCTGAGTTAGGGTTTTTTGATTATGGGTTATCTTATGAGAGATTTAGAGATCGAGATATTGCTTCCGAGTTAGGGTTTTTCGATTATGGGTTATCTTTTGAGAGATTTAGAGATCGAGAGATTGCTTTTGAGTTCAGGGTGAGAGAGTTATTTTTTTCTTTTTTTTGGTGAAGAGGGTTTTCGTTTTTTGTGAAGAGGGATTTCTTTCAGTGATTTTGGGGAAAATTTGGATGTCTTTCAGAAATTTGGGCGCGTCTAGAATTTGGTTGAAAAATTAGGGGGCAATAAACTCTGGAGAAGACACGTTGCGGTAGAATAAACATTAATATTGTCTGAAAATTCCTCAGTCAGACACGTGACCAAAATTGGGCGGGCTTTTGGGGCGGGAGAGACACAATTTTGTGATTGGAGAGAACAAAAGCATATGGATTGGTAAAGAAACACAAACCAAAAGGCTTCCCACCGTTAGATATTAGTTATTTTTGCACCCCTCACTTTGGTACGTTAGATTAGAGAAAATTCCCAAAAAAACAACCATAAACAAATTCATTGATTGGTCTAAGGAAAAGCATACGGATTGACAAAGAAACACACTTTAAGAATTCTCAGAAACCTTAAACGAACACGAATTCGTCAAGTTTGAGAAAGAAAATGGCTCCGAGATCGAAACCTGGCCACGAGAGGATCACTATAAATCTGAGAATTCGTAAGAACGATGAATCACACCATTTATTGGTAAGATTCGAACTTCAAATGTGGTATAACGATATACAAACTATGAACCGAGAAGTTGCAGGAGGGGTTCAGACTTCAAACTATGATATAATACATAATCTAAATCAATAAATATGAAGCTCAGTCTCGATTCGAACTTTAAATGTGATATAATGGCATACAAACTATGAACCGAGAAGCTCTGGAGGAGTTCGGACTTCAAACTCAACATAATTCATAATCTAAATCAATAAATATGAAGCTCGGTGTCGATTCGAACTTCAAATGTGATATAATGGCATACAAACTATGAACCGAGAAGCTCAAGGGAGGAGTTCGGACTTCAAACTCATCATAATACATAATCTAAATTAATAAATATGAAGCTCGTGTCGATTCGAACTTCAAATGTGATATAATGGCATACAAACTATGAGGCAGAAGCCCGGGAGGAGTTAAGACTTCAAACTCAACTTAATTCATAATCTAAATCAATAAATATGAAGATCAGTGTCGATTCGAACTTCAAATGTGATATAATGGCATACAAACTATGAACCGAGAAGCTCCGGGAGGAGTTAAGACTTCAAACTCAACTTAATTCATAATCTAAATCAATAAATATGAAGCTCAGTGTCGATTCGAACTTCAAATGTGATATAATAGCATACAAACTATGAACCGAGAAGCTCCGGGAGGAGTTCAGACTTCAAACTCATCATAATACATAATCTAAATCAATAAATATGAAGCTCAGTGTCGATTCGAACTTCAAATGTGATATAATTGCATACAAACTATGAACCGAGAAGCTCCGGGAGGAGTTCAGACTTCAAACTCAACATAATTCATAATCTAAATCAATAAATATGAAGCTCAGTGTCGATTCGAACTTCAAATGTGATATAATGGCATACAAACTATGAACCGAGAAGCTCCGGGAGGAGTTCAGACTTCAAACTCAACATAATTCATAATCTAAATCAATAAATATGAAGCTCAGTGTCGATTCGAACTTCAAATGTGATATAATTGCATACAAACTATGAACCGAGAAGCTCCGGGAGGAGTTCAGACTTCAAACTCAACATAATTCATAATCTAAATCAATAAATATGAAGCTCAGTGTCGATTCGAACTTCAAATGTGATATAATGGCATACAAACTATGAACCGAGAAGCTCTGGGAGGAGTTCAGACTTCAAACTCATCATAATACATAATCTAAATCAATAAATATGAAGCTCAGTGTCGATTCGAACTTCAAATGTGATATAATTGCATACAAACTATGAACCGAGAAGCTCCGGGAGGAGTTCAGACTTCAAACTCAACATAATTCATAATCTAAATCAATAAATAAATATGAAGCTCAGTGTCGATTCGAACTTCAAATGTGATATAATGGCATACAAACTATGAACCGAGAAGCTCCTGGAGGAGTTCAGACTTCAAACTCAACATAATTCATAATCTAAATCAATAAATATGAAGCTCGTTGTCGATTCGAACTTCAAATGTGATATAATGGCATACAAACTATGAACCGAGAAGCTCCGGGAGGAGTTCAGACTTCAAACTCATCATAATACATAATCTAAATCAATAAATATGAAGCTCAATGTCGATTCGAACTTCAAATGTGATATAATTTCATATAAACTATGAACCGAGAAGCTCCGGGAGGAGTTCAGACTTCAAACTCAACATAATTCATAATCTAAATCAATAAATATGAAGCTCAGTGTCGATTCGAACTTCAAATGTGATATAATGGCATACAAACTATGAACCGAGAAGCTCCGGAGGAGTTCGGACTTCAAACTCAACATAATTCATAATCTAAATCAATAAATATGAAGCTCAGTATCGATTCGAACTTCAAATGTGATATAATGACATACAAACTATGAACCGAGAAGCTCCGGGAGGAGTTCAGACTTCAAACTCATCATAATACATAATCTAAATCAATAAATATGAAGCTCAGTGTCGATTCGAACTTCAAATGTGTTATAATTGCATACAAACTATGAACCGAGAAGCTCCGGGAGGAGTTCAGACTTCAAACTCAACATAATTCATAATCTAAATCAATAAATATGAAGCTCAGTGTCGATTCGAACTTCAAATGTGATATAATGGCCTTGCAGAATTTCATGTAGGGATGATCTTCCATATCATGAGGCCTTGCAGAATTTCATAGATATTGTTGGTCAGAAACTTGGAAATCCTTCCGAGTTCAGTTGTCCTTGTGTTGATTGTAAAACCTTGGCTGTGCCACTTCCTCCAAACAAAGTGTATCTTCACTTCTTGAAACGAGGTATGGATCCTACATACACCGACCGGGTTTTTCACGGGGAGATGAATGTCACTTCTAATGACGTACACCAAGAGGGAGAAACGGGGGTTCATCGCAGATGTATGTAGATGCGATGTTGAAGGCGATGCACATATCGATCAGGGACATGAAACTATGCAAGATGAGGGGTTGGAAAACGAGGTGGAAGAGGGGGACACACCGTTATATCCTAATTGTAACACACACACAAAGTTATCCATAACTATTGAATTGTATAGGCACAAGACAGTAAATGGTTTATCTAGGAAATCTTTTGACGAACTTCTCAAGACAATTGGTTCCTTGTTGCCGCCAGGTCATTGTCTTCCTTGCTCAACATATGAAGTGAAGAAGCTGCTGAAATCTTATCATTTGACTTACGAGAAAATACATGCTTGTGTGAATGATTGTTGTCTGTTTAGAAAAGACTTGAAAGATGCAGAAGAATGTCCTAAATGTCATTATTCTAGGTGGAAGGAAGACACATATAACATGGACGATGCTGACATGATAGACAAGCCCAAAAAGAAGATACCGGTGAAGGTCCTTAGATACTTCCCCATTGTGCCGAGGTTGAGGAGATTGTATCAATCAGCAGAGCTGGCTGAGCTGTTGATATGGCACGCGACAAACAAGAGTAAAGATAGGAAGATGCGTCATCCAGTAGATTCTTTGGCTTGGAAGCACATAGATAGAAAGTTTCCCGAGTTTGCTTCATATTTGCGTAATTTGCGTCTTGGGCTTGCTGCTAATGGATTTAATCCATTTGGTGATCTTTCCCCAAGCCACGCTTGTTGGCCGGTGATGATCGTGGTTTATAATTTGCCCCCTCAGTCGTGTATGCAAGGCGAAAACATAATTCTCAGCATGTTGATTCAAGGAAAAAAAACAACCGGGTAAGGGCATCGATGTATACTTGCAGCCCTTGATTGATGATCTAATTGCTTTGTGGGAGAACGGCGTGCAGGTATATGATTCGTTTACTAAAACAAATTTTAACTTGAAGGCATTATTAATGTGGACAATAAAAGATTTTCGCATATGGTAATCTATACGGATGTACGTATAAAGGGAAGGCGGCTTGCCCACTTTGCGATGAAAATACACTTTCAAAGTAGTTTGCCATTTAGTCGTAAAGCATTTTACTTGAATCATAGGAGATTTCTTCGTCATAATCATCCTCTTGGCGAGAAAAAGACTAGTTTAATGGAGAGGTTGAGAAAAAGGAAAAGCCACCTGTTATGTCCGGTGTCTTTGTGGCGCTTGAATGTCAGAGCAGTATTGTGAATGACTTTGGGAAAGCGGAGAAGAACGAGGAGGAGATAAGGAAAAAGAAAGAGGAAAAGAAGAAGAATAAAAAGAGTAAGGGGCAGAGTAGTGTGGCAACAACTGCTAATGTGGGTAATTCTAAGTGTGGGAAGCGGAAAAGGGATGTTTATTCCGATGCGGCTACTTCGGGTGCACGATGATGGCGAGCTTCGGGTGTTTAACAAACGGTCAATATTCTTCGACTTAGCTTCTTGGAAGGTCAGTTCTATAAATTCAAATTTACTTGGTAATAGTTTGCTTAACTTCAAAATTACTTGTTTATGTTCTCAACTTTTTTAAGTTCACAAGTGTTCACCTCGAAATCATTTAGATTGCTTAATAAGTGAGCTCAAAGCCTTACTACAACTCAAAAAAACCTGAAACTTGTTCTTGGTAGCATATTAACTTGTTGTTGGTGCTCAAACAGATTGATATGTCCACTGAAACTTGTTCTTCCATGTCTATATTATTAGGCTTGCGTAAGAGGTATCCTGTACATATTGAGATGTAGACTACAGTTAATTTGCTCTTTTATTGGTTGACAGCTCTAGACGTTAGAAATCGCATCTTTGGTTTTTATTGAGTGGATGTTATCATTTTTGTTTTCTTCATGTCTTAACTTGTTGATTTTGAAATGTATATTTCTAAGAATGAAGTAGCATAAGGAATGTAGCTCTTACTGACCAAGTATGGTGGCACATCTTGTGCTGCAACTTTCTTTGTTTCTCCTTTGTAGATTTTTATTTATTTATAGAGTTACTAATGTTAGGATTTTTTCCATCTTCCTAGGATTTATTACTACGGCACAATATTGATGTTATGCATACAGAAAAAAATGTTTGCGAGAGTATCATTAGTACTGTATTGAATATAAATTCCAAAACAAAAGACGGTCTAAAATCCCGCAATGATCTGAAGAGTATGGGAATAAGACCAGAATTGCATCCAACAGAGATAAATGGCAAAACGATCCTTCCACCAGCACCATACTGCTTAAATGACAAGGAAAAGGCTATATTTTATAATAGGATGAGAAATTTGAAGGTTCCATATGGGTATAGTTCTGATCTTAGAAAGCATTTATCCAAAGATGGTTGCTTAGGTGTTCTTAAGGCTCATGATTACCATGTTCTTATGCAACAAATATTACCCGTTGTTTTGCAAGGACTTTTACCTGTAGGGCCAAGGGAGGCGATTTTGAGTTATGTTCTTATTTTCACGAAATATGCCAAAAAGAGATCGATCTCAGAGATTAGTAGAACTTGAAGTAGAAGTTGCCGAGACTTTGTGTATGTTGGAGAGGTACTTTCCTCCGTCATTTTTTGATGTAATGGTGCATTGACAATTCACCTAGCTCGAGAAGTACGATTATGTGGACCTGTACAATATCGTTGGATGTATCCATTTGAAAGGTATGCCAATTTAATTTATATTAATTCGTTATTTTTGTTTCATGTAGAAAGTTATGCCCTTTGTAGCTTAGAATACCGATATTTAATTCATTGGTAAGCTGTTGCATACGCGGTATCCTAGGTATATGAAGATATTCAAATAATATGTAAAGAATTATGCACAACCTGAAGCTTGTATAGCCGAGTGTTATCTTGGAATGGAGTGTGTTAGGTATTTTGATATTCGTAAGGCCCAAGCGGTGAAACGGGATCAGTAAAGCAAAGGCGTGACGAAAACATTCAAAATGGTTCCACACCGGCACGTCCTCTTTCTAAAGGTGTCCAAGTGCGTATGGATAGTGAGAAGTTAAAGATAGCTCACAGATATGTGCTTTTTAACACACCCGAAATTGACCCATATATGCGTAAGTATGACATTCATGTTCATTAAAAATGGTCCGTCGAGTTAATACTTCATTTTTAATTTTACTTTTATATTAGAATGCATATGGACGAGTTAAAGTCCGGTGTTGGGAGGGAAATTACCGGTGAAGACCAACTCAACTCCATACGATCGACACATTTGCAGATTGGTTTCAACAAAAGGTATGTTTAGTCCACTCTTAGTCGGATTATGCAGCTTAGTATAGTTTAAACACTTGGACATTTTCTTTCGTAAAACGCAAATACGTGTGATTCTCGTTTGATTTGTCACTTGGAACAATCCATGTTAGGCATTGCATCACTATAAATCTAACTTCTCATGCTTAGAGAGAAAATTTAGTTATATTCTTATGTCCTGAGATTATACATTTGTAGGTTAAGCTGCAAATTGAACAAGGCATGTCAGTATCAAATACGGTAGAATGGTTGTCATATGGGCCGTTAGAAAACTGCGTATCATATAAAGGCTTGATAATCAATGGGTCTAGGTTTATTACGAAGGATGTTAAGAGAGTCACACAAAACAGTGGAGTTTCAATTGAATCAACAACCTTAGTTGCAGGATGGCCGAAACAAGTGGGTTCTACGGTGTTTTAGAAGAAATTCTATTGTTGGACTACAATCATATGTTTCAAATTCCAATATTCAAATGTGATTGGGCTCACACCAGTTTTGGAGTGAAGGTAGATGATGGCTTTACATTAGTCAATTTAAAGCAGCATAATAACCAATACTGTAACGATCCATTCATTTTAGCAACACAAGCGCGACAAGTTTTCTATTTTCGAGAGTCAAATACATCTAACTGGTATGTGATGGTGAAACCACCACCTAGGGGTTTCCATGAATTAGAGGAATACAATGAAAAGCATGACACAAATTGCCAACCAGTGGATACTTCAACTCTTGCTTTCCAAATGGATGACGAGAGCGAGAGCTACTTAAGAGAAGATGGTGAATATATCATAGTGGTTCCGACAAAGAAGAAGAACAAAAAGAAGAAGAAAACAAAGTTCACAAGTTAAGTCAGTATAGTGTATTGTTTTTACTGTATTGAATTTTTACTGTCATAGTCGTCCTTGTTGTATTTCCTTTACTAACACTAGTATTGTTCTTGCAAAATAGACAGTTAATGCTCCATTTGGGTGCTTAATTTATAAAATGCTAGCTTTTTTACCTTTATAATGTTTGTTCTGAGTAAACACCCATTTTTAACTCTGCCAATGTAAATGATATATAATTTCATTGCCGGTCTCAAGCCCGGATAAAGGAGGAGAGAAAAATGGACATGTCAGTTGTTATGATTGCTATATTGGCCCACTTAAAATCTGCATTGGACACAACTTTGCATATTTGCTCTACATCTGCTTATATTCGTATATATATGCTCCCTCCCTTAAAACTTATAAGCTCATAGTATACTTTCCATAATTCCCGAAACTTATTCATGTAGTTCATTGCAGGTATTGATTTGCCTAAAGTTGGTGGTCTTATATAAGCAATTACGTTCTTAGAAATGGACAATTTTTGCAAGTATATGATTGACAAATTCCTAAATGGAATTATTCATTGTTTCAATTCATTAATTATGTGTCTTTGCTTGTGTAAGATACATGATACTTCAGCTCTTGGCATAATCTAATACTTTTTCCTGTATATCTGATGGGGTCATTGAAAGGGCAGTTACAATTTGAGTTATATGGTTTTGGAAGGGCAGTTACATTTTTTAACTTAACCATATTTGGTGAGAAGATTGTATATGATTGTTTACAGAGAAGGAATGTACGTAATTGTTACAGAGAAGGCTTCGCGCTGTTTGCGGCTCAGTCAGCTGAGCATTACATTTTGTTTTACAACACTTATGAAGGGTTGTCATAAAGTTAGTATATCAAAGAACCATAAACTTGACAGAACTTTGTGATAGTGTAGCATGGTTAGTTGTGTAGATTTCACGCCCAAGGTTCAGATCGAATCCCCCAACCTCATTTTTTCCAACAACATATATTTTTACTTCAACAACACTTATAAGTGTTGTTATAGGTTTTTATTTAAAAAAATAAAAAAAAACATAACTTGTGAACTTAAAGGATGGTTGACGAGCTACACTTCCATGCAGTGGGTTCATGTTCGAATCTCCCCTCTAACATATTTTTCATTATCATATTTTTGTGTTCTTCCACAACACTTGTGAGAGTTGTCATAGGATAAGTCACTACACTTATAGAACAAAGTTGTTATAGCTAAATGTCGTCACAACTCTTTTTCTTAAAGAGTTGTCATTTTTTTTCTTATCGAAACCCCTTGGTCCTAAGTGTTGGTAGTGATGATATACGACAACTCTTACTTCGAAAATAGTTGTAAAACATATGACTTTCTACGATATTTATCAAAGAGTTGTAAAACCCTAGTTGTAGATGTATATTTTTCCTGTAGTGATCCCAACAAAATACAACCACATATGTCGGATTTGTATTGCATCATAGTGCAGAAACAGAAAAACAAAAAGGGAATGAAATTCCATTAGTGAACATATATCTGCAACCTATGAAAATTGCATTTGGCTGTGATTTGCAGAAATAAACATAATTGAAACTCACAATAAAAATCAAATAACAGTTTGGTGAATGAGGGGATGTCAGGTACATACGTTACAAACGATGTAACACTGAATGAATGTTGTTCGCTAGGAACATATATAGTGATTTTAGAGGGCGAGTAGAAAAATCTTTGAGATAACCACTAAGATTTTTAGTAATAAGGAGCGACGTAAGTCTGGTGGTGGTGGAGATGGGTATGCATATTTAGGAGTATACTTTGGTGCTTCGTATTTGGGAGCGACGTATTTAGGGGTGTACTTTGGTGCTTCGTATTTGGGAGCGACGTATGCTGGTGGTGGTGGAGATGCGTAGACGTATTTAGGGGTGTACTTTGGTGCTTCGTATTTGGGAGCGACGTATGCTGGTGGTGGTGGAGATGCGTAGACGTATTTAGGGGTGTACTTTGGTGCTTCGTATTTGGGAGCGACGTATGCTGGTGGTGGTGGAGATGCGTAGACATATTTAGGGGTGTACTTTGGTGCTTCGTACTTGGGAGCGACGTAAGCTGGTGGTGGTGGAGATGCGTAGACGTATTTAGGAGTATACTTTGGTGCTTCGTATTTGGGAGCGACGTATATCTTGGTGGTGGTGGAGATGCGTAGACGTATTTAGGGGTGTACTTTGGTGCTTCGTATTTGGGAGCGACGTATATCTTTGGTGGTGGTGGAGATGCGTAGACATATTTAGGGGTGTACTTTGGTGCTTCGTACTTGGGAGCGGCGTAAGCCGGTGGTGGTGGAGATGCGTAGACGTTTTTAGGGGGTGTACTTTGGTGCTTCGTATTTGGGAGCGACGTATGCGGTGGTGGTGGAGATGCGTAGACGTATTTAGGGGTGTACTTTGGTGCTTCGTACTTGGGAGCGACGTAAGCCGGTGGTGGTGGAGATGTATAGACGTATTTAGGGGTGTACTTTGGTGCTTCGTACTTGGGAGCGACGTAAGCTGGTGGTGGTGGAGATGCGTAGACGTACTTAGGGGTGTACTTTGGTGCTTCGTATTTGGGAGCGACGTAAGCTGGTGGTGGTGGAGATGCGTAGACGTACTTAGGTGTGTACTTTGGTGCTTCGTACTTGGGAGCGACGTAAGCCTGTGGCGGTGGAGATGCGTAGACGTACTTATGGGTGTACACTGGTGCTTCGTACTTGGGAGCGACGTAAGCCGGTGGTGGTGGAGATGCGTAGACGTACTTAGGTGTGTACTTTGGTGCTTCGTACTTGGGAGCGACGTAAGCCGGTGGCGGTGGAGATGCGTAGACGTACTTAGGGGTGTACACTGGTGCTTCGTACTTGGGAGCGACGTAAGCCGGTGGTGGTGGAGATGCGTAGACGTATTTAGGGGTGTATTTTGGTGCCTCGTACTTGGGAGCGACGTAAGCCGGTGGTGGTGGAGATGCATAGACGTACTTAGGGGTGTACTTTGGTGCCTCGTACTTGGGAGCGACGTAAACCGGTGGTGGTGGAGATGCGTAGACGTACTTAGGGGTGTACTTTGGTGCCTCGTACTTTGGAGCAACGTAAACCGGTGGTGGTGGAGATGCGTAGACGTACTTAGGGGTGTACTTTGGTGCTTCGTACTTGGGAGCGACGTAAGCCGGTGGTGGTGGAGATGCGTAGACATACTTAGGGGTGTACACTGGTGCTTCGTACTTGGGAGCGACGTAAGCCGGTGGTGGGGGAGATGCGTAGACGTATTTAGGGGTGTACTTTGGTGCCTCGTATTTGGGTGCTTCGTATTTAGGAGTATACTTTGGTGCTTCGTATTTGGGTGCTTCGTATTTGGGTGCTTCGTATTTAGGAGTATACTTTGGTGCTTCGTACTTGGGTGCTTCGTATTTAGGAGTATACTTTGGTGCTTTGTATTTAGGAGTATACTTTGGTGCTTCGTATTTGGGGGCGACGTAAGCCGGTGGTGGTGGTGAAGAGTAAACGTATTTAGGGGTATACTTTGGTGCTTCATACTTGGGAGCGACGTAAGCCGGTGGTGGTGGAGATGCGTAGACGTATTTTGGAGCTTCGTATTTTGGAAGATATGCTTCTACAGTAACCTCTACAGCTGGTTTCTTGTATGGAGTTTCCTTGTAGTCCGGCGTATAAGGCTCGTATTCAGCTAGTGCAACATTGATTAGAACAAATAAGGTTAAAGCATGAACCAGAGATGCTGAGATCCTTGCCATGTTGATTGATTGGTGAAGGCAAGGAAGAAAAAAAGGATACCAAACAAGTTTTTGTTTGTAGAGATTATGATGAAGAGACAGGCTTCTGAACCCAATTAAATAGTGCAACACTTAATTACATTTTCTTCTCTTAATAATGCACAATCAATTGAATAATATCCACTTGGGAGGTATGTTAATCAGTTGTGTACCACTAACTCAATGTATAACACAAGTCGAGGCACGCACGATCTTTGGGTTATCATGAATATGGACACATTCTTGTACGCGTTGCCGCGTTGGGATGTTTAGATCGTGGGGACTTGCAAATATTGTGGTGTCTTTTAGTGATCATGCATCTTCTGTTTTTGTTGCGTATGTTAACTTGCCAGAACAAATTGATGGAAGAAAAGGATTTGTAAGTTTTGGTGGCGGGGGAACATCAAAATGTTTTAAACTTTACCAAGCCCAATACATCTAAATTTGTAAAAAAAATAAAAAATGGAGAAAAAAATCTGTTTTCTAAGAAAAATTTAGAACCCTAATTTGGGGCATACACAAAAATTTGGGGCATACGGAATAAGACAAAAAAAAGGGTGATAATAGTATTTTTAGGGTGGCCCTTATCCCCCTCTTTTCAAAAATGCGAAAATACCCTTCTGAGATTAGTGTTAAATTAGTGTTAATTTGATTAATTAGTTGTTAATGATTGTAGTTAGTTTAGTGTTAATTTAGGATAATAATTATCTTTTTAAAGATAATTAGTGACTTATTTTAGACAAAGAAGAAGGAGGAAAGAAGAAGGGAATGAGGAATTTTTTTTTTTTTTTCTTTGTGATCTTTGTGATTATTGAGAGATGTGTGATACAAATTGGACTGAGGAAGGTGAATCTTCTTCACGTAAAGCTAACATATCAATTACGATGGAGATCCGGAGATGGCTTATTTGTTGGATTATGAAAATAATTTTACCCAAACTCAATTTCAAACTCAAACTTTTTTCTCAAGCTCAAGATGATGACTTTTTGGAGCCAAATCCGAAGATGAGTACATGGATGAGGAACCCAATGCTAATAATACATAGGTATGGTTGTAGACGTTGTTTAATGTCCGTTTTGTAGTTTGAATTCACCAAAAGTTTTGATTTTTTTATGTAGTTCTAGGCGCAACAGAGTTAGGTTCTATGAGATAATTTGTATGCCGAACCTTGATAAATAAGAACAGTTGGCTTATAATTTTAGTCCCCAATAAGCCGAACGCATATATGACAAGTAGTTCGGCTTTTCAATTCAAACACGAATGAGCCGAACTTTAAAGATCGACTTTCAAATAGTATTGCGAATGAGCCGAACCTAACCCCAAACGATAGTGAAGTCTACCAATGGAGAACATTAAGGTCAAAATTAAACTCATTCAAATCAATGAGATATTAGCGTCATCGTCAAGAGAACGAAAAGACGAAAACAACGCAAAAAGAATGAGGCCATTCCGACATCGGACGAAGAAGTTACGGCCAAAATAAAATCTAAAAACTTGAGTGTACAGAGATAAGTTCGGCTGATAACTCATCATCACGAGTTAGCCGAACCTGGAGCCTTAAAATCAAGATTTTCGAAGTGTTTCTGAGAGATAAGTTCGGCTTAAAAGTAATCTAATCGAGTTAGCCGAACCTGACAACCACCTGGGGTAAATTTCACTTGTTAGGTTCGGCCGGGAAAGGTTGGCAAGGTATTAGCCGAACCTGACACTGTTCTGGGACATGTTTGGACGCAAAATTGACTTTTATCTCAAGGAGAAACGGTTTCGGAAGGATTCTAAAGCCTAACTTTGAGAGCTCTATATAAGAAAATCCTTAAGAAGATATCTTTCAATTTTTATCATCTCTTTACACCACATTTTATCATTCATATTATCTTCCACATCATAAAAAATACATCCAAAGGTCTAAAGCGACATGCATCAATTTTGAGAAGAAAAATCAAGTTAGAGGTTCGCGATCACCACCATATTCATCATCCCGTCCTCCCCCTCCACCACCATCTTCATCATCTCCTCATACTACACCCTTATTTTCGTCATTATCAACCTCTTGTTCTACAGGCAAACATCCACCCGTGTCATTTCGCCTTTTCCCTGCATGCAAGTTTTTGGTGCCACCACCTCGAGGTTTGGGAGTTCTTGAATTAGAAGGAGTCATTTCCATTGTTCTCCTTTTAAGCTTCTCTTTGAATTTTCCCGGATGGGTGCTAAAACAAATGATACACCTTAATTAATTTTCCAAACTAAATAAATATGACTCTACTAAACAATGTGATAAGTCACCTATAAATGGACAAGTTTATAGGAAACTATTGGCCATACACAGAGTAAAGTTCGGCACATTCGATACTTATCAAAATGAGCCGAACAATGTGCCCAACAGTTCGACGCATTATCATACAAAAATATTATAAGCCGAACACAAAGGTTCGGCGCAATCGATTTTCAAAACATAAGCCGAACTGTTCTTCGTCTGTAAAAAAAAAAAAAAGAAGTTCGGCTTGCTAAATTTCAGCCGAACACTACTCGGAACTTCCAAAACCCGGAGGAATCATCGATTACATGTCGAAATCAACGAAATACGAAAAACCAAGCAATGGGTTTGTGGGAAATACCTTTCTATGTGCAATTTTAAAGAATCGGGCTCTATTTCTCGCTCTCCAATACCAATCAATCCAATATCCTCTTCATCACCATCTTTTCTAAAAACCCTAGATTGAGATGCTACAAAAGCAAACACCAGATTCGGCACCATATTTCAGGGCATCGCTTAACACGAGGTGTCATTAATTTGTTTAATCGAGAACTTAATCGAACAAAGAAATTTTCTTTAATTTTGTTTGTGTTTTGGAGAAGAAGATGAGAAGAAGAGTGTGAGAGAAGGGTTAATTAGTAATGGTTAGTGAGTTAATTAGTGGGTGGTTAGTTAATTAGGGGATGGGTTAATTAGTGGGAGAGTTTTAGGATTAGAATTTAATTAAGTGGAAGGGTAGTAATGTAATTTAAACTAGGCAGGGGTATTATAGTAACTTAAGCATCATTATGGCAGCCCTTATAATTTTGCATTGGGTGCCATAATATCTCGTATGCACCCAAATTTTTTTGTATGCCCCAAATTAGGGTTCAAAATTTAAACTTGTATAGACACCACTGTGATTAAGCATCACCAAAGTGGGTAACGACAAAAATGCCGGCCATACCCACAAAGGACCGTAGTCCACTAGTCCGTATAAGGTCAATTTGATGTTTTCCAAGTGTTTGTACCCTATTAAAATAGTATGCGTGCGTACCGCACAAGCTATTTGATGTCGGTACAATACGGTTTATTATGGAAACCCGCATGGCTTATTATGGAAGCCTAACCCGGTTTATTGCGGAAACCGGTGGGTTTATTGTGGAAACCCGCATGGCTTATTATGGAAGCCTAATCCGGTTTATTGTGGAAAACCGCATGGCTTATTATGGAAGCCTAACCCGGTTTATTGTGGAAACCGGTGGGTTTATTGTGGAAACCCACATGGCTTATTGTGGAAGCCTAACCCGGTTTATTGTGGGAACCGGTGGGTTTATTGTGGAAACCCGCATGGCTTATTGTGGAAGCCTAACCCGGTTTATTGTAGAAACCGGTGGGTTTATTGTGGAAACCCGCGTGGCTTATTGTGGAAGCCTAACCCGGTTTATTGTGGAAACCGGTGGGTTTTTTGTGGAAACCCGCATGGCTTATTATGGAAGCCTAACCCGGTTTATTGTGAAACCTAGGTGGGTTTATTGTGGAAACCCGCACGGCTAATTATGGAAGCCTGGATTTGGGTTGTTGGGGAAACAAAGTGGGTTTATTATGGAAACCCACTAGGCTTATTATTGAAGCCCAAGAGTCTTGAATAATTATTTATTTATAATTATTAATGATATTTGAGATAAATGCAGGATCCTAAATAAAGAGGATAATTATCTTAAATACTAATAATTATTATTTAAGATAAATAAGGATTATGGTAAATATTAGGGTTTATGATGAATCTGGATGTTATTTGAGGTTTATACAGATGAGGGAAGTTATTAGGATAACTATCAAAACCCTAAAGCTACATCTATTTATGCCTATATATAGAGGCTAAATCTCAACACAAAAGGTACACAATTTCTATTCCTTTCTTAACAACCTACTTGCATAGAACTCTTGTTGATTTTAGCATCGGAGTGTCTTTGCAGGTACCCCCACCATTTTCAATCAACAATTCTTTGGAGAATCTAGTTAACGGAGGCGATTCGATCATCATACACACATCTCGAAGATTGTTGGGGTGATTAATTTTTGCACCAACATCTTTTGGCGCCGACTAAGGGGACTACGAGAAAAGATCGTGCTCCCCCCGTTTGAGGAAAGTTTTTTCAAGTGGTTTTGCAAACTAGGGTTTCAAAGACATTTGAAAAGGAAGCAAATTTGATCGCAACTTTTCTGGAAGTCGCGGAAAGTATAACCACTTTCCGTTTGCAACTTTTGAGAAAGTTGTAGTAAGTTCCAACAAGGTACAGAAAGTTGCAGGAAGTTCTGAACACTTTCAGAGAGTTGCGAAAGATTTCTGAACGTTTCATAAAAGTCACAAGAAGATCACAACCTTTCAGAAAGTTGCAAAAAGTATCGCAACTTTTCAGGAAGTTGCGGAAGATTCACAACGTAACAGAAAGTTGCAGAAGCTACAGAACGCTTTGAGAAGGTTCCTGGAAGGTTCAGGACTATTTCATAGAGTTGTTGAAGATCCGAAAAGTCGCAGAAAGTTCTGCCAAAGTTGTTGAAAGAAAATCTAAAGAAACGAATGGATGCATCGGAGTAGATCAACTTTGAGATGTATGTATATGTACACACCGTCAATCAGCGAATCCAAGAGGCTATCATTCGAACCCTAAGAAGTGTTGTAGTCCAAGGTACTATGATGAGAGGGATGAAAGAGAAATGTCATTGTCATCAACGGCATCGGCTTCTCGATCTCGTACATAAATATCTGTGCCACGAAATAGGGAGAACTATGTTTCTATGCATAGATCGCCACCCCCAGCCACTAGCAGAAAATTCCATCATCAAGGAAGGTTTCAAGGACATCACCAGAGCATCCATGAACGAAGACAGGAAGATATCGTTAATAAAGGAGTACGTTCTCGTGTTAAAATTCCATCGGCTGAACCAGCTAATGTCCGATCAACTTCTCAAGTTATTATCTCACCAATCGTGCAAGCTAATATCCCATGACTGCTCGAGTTGATGACCCACGGGTTACACAAGTTAACATACCACAGGTAACGCCAATCAACCAAACAGTACGAGAGCGTTTGCAAGAGCTGGAAAGAGAGAATAAATGGATCAAGATTGCGTTAGAGAAAAGAAAAGAGATCAAAGAAACAACTATCCCTCATTCCGGCAGTGACAGATCATACCGTCACCGAGAGCCTGACAATCCACCACAGAAAGGGGCAAACTAAAAGGCTGCATACCGACTACTAACAGTCCCAAGCACATGTCAACGCCAAGATAGGGAGAGCTACTTCACCAATAACTAATTGTATAGGCTTGCGAACTATACGAGACTTCTGAGCGTCTTTCGTGTTCAAAGACAAGGAAAATATTAGCACAACACAAGGTGTTGCGGTGAAGCCAAGTTCTTTGCAAATGAAGATGTGCTGCATATGAAGATGAAAAAACTAAGGTCAAGGACCACGAGCGGGAAAGATCTCACTTGCATGTTGGTTGCCGTAAGAGTAAACTCACATGCACCACACCATGACGCGAGGATGAGGAACACTTCCTTGCCACTGCTACGATATCGCAAAAAGTACAACGCCACTTATATGAATGGTAAACTAGAGTTTGTATAAGAAGCAAATTCTAAAGGAAATCAAAATATGATTTGATTTTGTGGTTCTCTTTTAATCGATCCAAGGAAGAACAGAACACTACAAGTGTTACAGAGGGCCACGTATACTTGATAAAGAGGAAATTGTTCTCTTTGTCCGCAAGTATAGGAGTTCTACTAGCCGTATGGGCAAGCCACTACTAGTCACTCCAAAACACACGCGTTTGTGCATAAATACTTGGGATTGGTTTTTGGCTCAAACGTTCAGATGGAGCTAGCAAAAGGGAATGCAACTATTGGTGACTTCGTTATGTTAGCTAGCGGTTGGAAGCTATTGGAACCGTATGAACGTGACGCTCAATTTGTGATCGTCACACTAAAGATTTAAAAGAAAATTTTGGTTGAATATCGACCACCCAAGAAAAAACTGCGAAGGTCCTGTCAAAGAAGGATTCAATCGGGTTGTGGTATATTTTTTATCCCGCAGAAGATGACTTGGCAACGTTTACACACATGTCAAGGAGGCTCCGTAAGGAAGTTAGTGAAGTTAGAAAGGTTGATGCTGCTCTCGTAATATAAATATACAAGAATGCATTGAGTTACAACGTGCTTCGAATTTATAGCTCCTAACAGTTCAAACGGTTTGAAACCTCAAAGAGTTGAGCGACAGGGCCGACAGGTACGGGGGAGCTGAGAAAGAAAAGAAAGCAAAATTGACACGTACGTCGAAAGGGTCTGGAACCGAGGGACACGCCACACCAAGACAATATTTCGATGGCGATTCCGAAAAGAAAAATCACCATGAGTCCAGAAATAAGATGGCAACGGAAAAGATACCATAAGCTCAGATCCATCTAGCAAGTGAGGATTGGATATAATGGATCTAGTTCTTGCTTCACCTGGGGGCGTCTTTGCTATTTGGAAATATCTCTACAGATATTCGGAGCGGCTAAAGTGACGCCGAGCATTCAATCAAAACCAACATGGTTAAGGAAGCCAAACAATAGGACGCATCCTTTTCATTATAATTGGAATAATGGGGGCGACTAAGGTGGAAGGAACGAACGCCTTGGGAGGTAAGTCTTCCACGATTTCATTATAAATCAAGTTTATCGTCACAATTGAGAACACTTTTTGCATGTATTTATTAAAGAAATACATGCAATGTCTTTCTATAAAAGAGGACGAAAAAGACGAAGTATTTTGGTTATTAAGGAAATAGTTGCAATGTCATTCTATAAAAGAGGAAGACAAAGACAAAGTAGTTGCAATGTCTTTCTATAAAAGAGGAAGACAAAGACGAAGTATTTTGGTTATCAAAGGAACAGTTGCTATGTCTTTCTAGTAAGAGAAAGACAAACGAAGTATTTTATTATAAAGGAAATTGTGCGATGTCTTTCTAATAAAGAGAAAGGAGAAAACAAGATGTTTCAACATAATTAAGCTGAATCTAAAATGGAGCGAAAGGAGCAAAGAAAAAATATTAAAGAAACTCGTATGGCTTATTATGGAAGCCCAATTTGGTTCATTGTGGAAAACCGGTGGGTTTATTGTGGAAACCCGCATGGTTGATTATAGAAACCCAGTTCGGTTTATTGTAGAAACCAATAGCTTATTATGAAAGAAAATGTATGAATGTCGACAGTCAACCTGTACACCAGAGATTGTCGCACATTCATTATTTGCAGACACAAGCGCGTTGAGTCGGAAAATTCAAGGCCATTACGGGAGCATAAGGGCGATCAATATGCCTAGCAAGATACGGGAGCAACCTGCGTTCGAGTGAGGTATGTTCTCAAAGTCGAAGTTGAGTTATTAATTTAATCCTGATAATTTTTCTATTAAAGAGATAAATTGGAGCGTTTTTCTATCAAAGAGAAAAACCAAGGAAATGAATTGTCATGCAAAGTAGAATAGTTCTAACAATATCTTACAAAGAACAATGGCTTATGAGATGATTAAGTACATTTTTGGTGCTTTGAGTTATTAAGACGACTTTGGGGCAAATCCACACAACAACTGGCCAAGGCCACGGAAGGTTATCGGATAAGCAGCATATGGCGAATTTGAACGACCCTAGAAGGTTAGTTCTATTGATTTTCTTAACTCTTCGACAAGTCGAGAATTAAGAGGGGGCGATGTTTGTACCCTATTAAAATAGTATGTGTGCGTACCGCACAAGCTATTTGATGTCGGTAAAATACGGTTTATTGTGGAAACCGGTGGGTTTATTGTGAAAACCCGCATGGCTTATTATGGAAGCCTAACCCGGTTTATTGTGGAAACCGGTGGGTTTATTGTGGAAACCCGCATGGCTTATTGTGGAAGCCTAACCCGGTTTATTGTGGAAACCGGTGGGTTTATTCTGGAAACCCGCATGGCTTATTGTGGAAGCCTAACCCGGTTTATTGTGGAAACCGGTGGGTTTATTGTGGAAACCCGCATGGCTTATTGTGGAAGCCTAACCCGGTTTATTGTAGAAACCGGTGGGTTTATTGTGGAAACCCGCGTGGCTTATTGTGGAAGCGTAACCCGGTTTATTGTGGAAACTGGTGGGTTTATTGTGGAAACCCGCATGGCTTATTATGGAAGCCTAACCCGGTTTATTGTGGAAACCAATGGGTTTATTGTGGAAACCCGCACGGCTAATTATGGAAGCCTGGATTTGGGTTGTTGGGGAAACCAGTGGGTTTATTATGGAAACCCACTAGGCTTATTATTGAAGCCCAAGAGTCTTAAATAATTATTTATTTATAATTATTAATGATATTTGAGATAAATGCAGGATCCTAAATAAAGAGGATAATTTTTTTAAATACTTATAATTATTATTTAAGATAAATAAGGATTATGGTAAATATTAGGATTTATCATGAATCTGGATGTTATTTGAGGTTTATACAGATGAGGGAAGTTATTAGGATAACTATCAAAACCCTAAAGCTACATCTATTTCTGCCTATATATAGAGGCTAAATCTCAACACAAAAGGTACACAATTTCTATTCCTTTCTTAACAACCTACTTGCATATAACTCTTGTTGATTTTAGCATCGGAGTGTCTTTGCAGGTACCCCACCATTTTCAATCAACAATTCTTTGGAGAATCTAATTAACGGCGGCGATTCGATCATCATACACACATCTTGAAGATTGGTTGGGTGATTAATTTTTGCACCAACACCAAGTATGTCCATAAAAGAATAAAGGGTGGTTTGAATGTGAGTATCAAGTAATGCAGCAAGTAATAAAAACAATTTATTTGCGGAAATCTAAACTGCAGAACAGTGCTCACTCCTGGCTCTAGCTTGCAGAATTCTCCAACTCATGGGGACTGTTGGATATACGCTAGAAGAAATAAAAAAAACATTCTAGGAAAAGTGGTTCCTTAGGGCAACAGCATTGATGCAGGAGAAGTTGCTAATGATGACAATAAGGGCACAATTGAATTGAAGGGTGATGAGAAGCGGAAGCTTACAATGAAAATAAATTAAAATTGATAACTTGAAAAGGATATATAATCAACCAACTTAGTTTCTTCTACCCTTTGAATAAAGGAGGAACTTAATAATGGAGATTCTTCTCAAATAACTTACAATTTATACCCAATTAAATTGGAAACTATAAGATTATGAGAGGCATCTAGTTGATACTCTAGAATTAGATAATCTAATTCCCCCTAGAGATAACAATTAGGTTTGAAAGAAGAGAACCTCTCATTCTTACACAATATTCTAAAACCAAAACTAAAACTCCTTTAGCCTTATGTCTTCTAATTTATACTAGATCCATGGGCATACTTGGCATATTCAAAGTAATTCTAGGATGGACTATAAATGGTGCTTCAATATCGATATGGGACATCCACAATACATCAAAGGGTCATATGTGTTGTTTGCCATCGAGGAACAAAGTGAGAAATTGAAGTCTCTAGTTTCCTCACATGTGCTTTTGGGCCTGATTTTGGGCCATTTAGTTTGTTTATACCGCCAGGGGTGAGCATTTTATCCGTCATCCGCGGATTTAACCGGGATCAACCGTATTTGTGCGGATGGATGCCCGGACCGTTCGCTAATGGGTTGGACGCGAATGGAATTTTTAAAATCCAACGGATAACGGATTGAACCAGGATACAACCTTGAAAATTCGTTAGACATCCATACCCGTTAGATTAAGGGAATTTATATTAGTTTCTGGAAAATATACGGATAGTTTTAGAATTTTTAGGTGTTTGCTTGGAGTGTTGTCCATGGCACTTCTATATTTATATAGATATATAAAATGTGTAGGTTCTATAAGAAGTCATCTATATAGGCTTTATTTTTTCGTTATAAATTTTAACTAACACAAATCCATTGGATTATCCGCACCCAATCCGTTCATCCGTACATCCATTGGATGAAAATCAGTTGGATGTTGGATTGGATGCGGATGCCAAATTTGAAATCTGTAGTGTATTGGATTGGATGCGGATGAGGTGAAAACCGGTCCACACCGGTCCATGCTCAATACCGGTGCGCTTTAGAGGCCCATGTGTTTTTTTCCCATATTCTTCATTGATTCAATCATCTTACGAAATGTCACCAAAAAGACATGAAATTTATGCCAAACAAAGCTGGGGAAACATAAGAAGCTCAAACCATAAGAAGCATTCGAATATGAAGTGCAGGCAGTTTAAAATACTGAAACACAAACAGCATCGAAGCCACCTCCCACTATTGGAAATTTTTCATAATTTCATTTCCCCAAATTCGGAAACGCAAATACTGTTATGTCCACCTCTCCAATTACTTTGTGATAACCTGCTGCCCCTAAGAATGGAAAACAAACCTGATGTAGAATCAACAAGTTGGCTATTGATCAAAAGCTTTATGTGTTTTATTTGAAAATCAGGTTGTGATGGGCCCTTTCAGTAGCTGCACCTGTGCTAAACATACAATAAATTCCCACCTGGAGTCATTGCCTAGAGAAAGGTAGAAGACTAATACTCATAAGCCATAAAAATGTATAAATGCATTAATCTTAGCTAAAAAAGTATCAATGTGAACAGAGCATTTTGAAATAACGCATATGTGATAACATGATAAAGACGACAGAATCCATCTCAAACAAAATAAAGAAAGAATTCAGAGTTATACGATACTAAGGGTTCATATATCAAATCAGGCTAATGAGCAGTTTCCCTTGAGGTGTATTCGTTACAGTCGTCTTTTGGCCACTGAAACTCTTGTTTTAGTGGCATTTTAAGGACATAATCTACTTCGCTAAACTATACTCTTCGTACTTTGATGTCTACTACAAGTCTGAAGTTTCGTAAGAAGATCAGAATATTATGTAATGTAAGAGGATAACCTGTCAAGAAGAATGTAAGAGGATAGAAAATAAAGTCTCCTTTATCCTAAATGTCTCCAATGAAAGTGGAGCTTCAAAGAATTTGTTCCAATTTGTATGTTTGACCTTAAGGCAAGGTATTTAAGTAAAAAAAAGCTGGGATAGCATTTATGTGTCATATGACTGAAACGCACAGGTAACAGAAGAACTTTGGCAACTTTGCACCAGTTCGCTGGATATCGCAAATATACAAGATTAAGAACCAAGATTTCGACTTTTTAAAACTGTATAGAGGATCAAACCATAAGAAGCACACACAAGCATATATAGCTAAAATGTAAAAACCTTTCAAATCGATAATTAGCACTAGCGTAGGCAGTGAAATTGTTCATCAATGGTCTAACTCTAGCAAAACATGAAAACAACCCATTATCTGGCATCTTCAGATAAGGCCGCCTAACTTGCACAATTAGATATAAAAACAAAGATGAGTATAAAATTAAAATATTTCAAATTATGAACTGAAAAAAACAACTGACCTATTTAACCCTGCTGAGGGGAGAACTTGAACACACAACTTGCTGAAGCTCTAGGAAGACTCGAAATATCTGCCATTACATTTTCACTTTTCATGTCTGAAGTGGGATCACATGAAATAGTCATTTTGACCAAAGCTTTTGCATTCTTCAAAATCAGTTTCAACCACCTCATCTCCCTTGCCTTGCCAGTAAATTTATTGAGGCGAACTAATTTCAGGTGTAAAAATGGACATCTAGTAGCCACCATATCAAGCGCCCAAGCATCGTCTTCATTGCCATTGTTATCTCCACCTTCCGCAGCGTCATTGTAGTGGTTGACTTCACCCCCGTCATCACCTGCATCGTCTTCTTCTTCGTCAGGGAAATGGGGCCCAAACTGAATTTGAAATTTAAATTAAAAAAAACAAACATAAGTATAACAGGTTAACATACATAATCCCTAAACTTTTTTTGTAATTTATCTAATGAGCAGAAAAGGTTTTGTGCACTTGTGACTTGCCCCTTCAAATTTGAGTGACACCAGATTAGGTGCTGTTTTGAGCAAAGCAATTAGTGCTTTATCAGAGGTTAGTTTCTCAGTCAGGCCCAAGTGGTACAGATTATGGAACAGCGAGAACCTGTTCATGACAAGGCAATAAGAACAAATATATATCAGCTTAAATGAACCCGATTTTCCATACAACAACACAAACATAAACGCAAAGGTAAACTTAGAAAATATAGCAGTAGGAAAGAACTAACACCTGTAAGGTTCGATCAGAAATTGTTAGAAGCAGCACATGTGTAAGTGCTCGAAGAAACTTAGGTACAACTGCACCATACTCTATCTCTTGCTCCCACATGGCACCATCTTCTTCAATTAAAAAGTCAATATGTGCTTTGAGTAATTTTGGGAAGCTAGATATAACATAATCCTTTGGAACCCTGCCTAGGTAGGCAAAATCCTCCAGATTTGGTGCATGAATTTTGAGAGCACAGTTTCCAAAACCATCTTCTTCTTCATCAAGGTTAATTATCGTTAAGACTTTCAGTGCATAATTTGAAATACAGAAACTCTTCATATCTGACAAGGTGCAGTCTCCCATAATCAACAACTCAAGTACAGGGCAATTGGAAAAGAGTTGCTCATCCCAGCACTCATCTCTAAATTCAACTCCAGAAAGCATAAGATTTTTTAGTCTTGGGAAAGACACATATTTAGGGAAACAGATACTTGGTCTTATATCTAGCACCAAACTAATTAGTGAATCACAAGAATAGAGAGATGATGGCATCAAAACTAGGTCTCTTTGGTTCAACCTGAGACTGAGTACTTCAACATTGTGACTTATTAGAGTGGTAATCCATTTTATAATTCGAGTTTCATTCAAGAGCACCGCAGACGTGAGAGAGAACTCCTGTATGTTTGACTCATCATGAAACTCCAACGTCCTATCAACAAAATCCATAAATCTATCGGTTTGAGAGGAATTCTGGCACTGAAATCGAAGGATAGGGATAGACCTCCAAATGTATTTCCATCCTTTAGATGATACACTAGTCCGAGCAGCATCGCGAGTACCAACAAAAGAGAGGACATGATGAAGAAAAGAAGCCGGCAAGTTGCTAACCTATCCTCTACCTCACTCATATCGTCTTGTCCCACCAGTAGCTTCTGAGTAACAAATAATTCTGTATAAAATTAGGGATGAACATGAAATTAGGGGGAGTCGCACTGTTTTTGAGTTATCTATGAAGAAACCCTAAATCCTAAAATCAATAACATAATCAAAAGATTATTTAACATAATCACTAACACTGTTTTTGAGTTATTTAGATTTTGGGCTAATCAAAAGATTTCCCAATTGCTTCTCTTCTAAACCCTAAACCCTAAAATCAGTAGAACATTTGATTGTTAAAGAGTAGCTACAATGTAAGGGTCAAGTGTGTTTATTATGAAGAATCATCTCTTCAAAACCCTAAATGCTAATTTGGAGAATTATAGTTACGATGTAAAATTGTTTTCAACAATTTAAATCAACACAAGTAATAAAATAAAAGGTAGTAGAAAATAAAGATCGAAGAAGATATAGATCAGTACCTCTAAGATATCAATATCAGCTTGTGGTTGTGGGAGTATGAGAGAAATGGAGACCAAAATCCTACCAGCAATGAATATCTATGGAGAGAAAATGAGAACTTCAGAGGAGGAGGATGAGAATAATTTAGCCTAAACATATGTACCAACTGGTGGGGCTAGCCCGGTTGAGGTCGAATAATTAGCCCAAACATATGTACTAAGTGGTGGGGCTAGCCCGGTTGAGGTCGAATCTCCAATCTCATAAGAAACTCCTCCTATCAGGTTTCCATTGCCCGCAACAAAATTCATATCAGACAAAACATCTTAGTCCTCTCTCCTCTCTGCAAATCGGCCTTAGCAAATGAGTCAACTCAACCAATATTTTGATATTCCTTACACTGTTTTTCATCACTTTTATTATGTCTTAATATGTTTTTTCATATTAAAATGCTTTTCCTAATTTTTATGCAAGTTTTCTAACAATTTGAGAGTATCTCCTTTT